>JAOSBN010000002.1:17731085-17788462 GCA_027563595.1 Erythroxylum suave | reverse complement strand
CATGGCATGTCAAAGTATTACACGATTACAAATAGAAGGGATGGATATACAAGATTGCTTTATCTTAATTAGTTATGGTGATTTATGATAAGAGGAATAGTCGAGTCTTAAAAGATGTTGCTAGGAACATTAGTAATTGGCATATACCATTTGGACAGAAGCCTTTAGGCCTAAATGTACTTTGTAAATGTTAGTTTGATGTCATGTGGCCAATGCAAATTTTTGTAATTCTTCGAAAAAATTTTAGTAACCTAGCATGATAAATTGGTGAGATTTTATTTTTAACTATTAGGTAAGTAAGACAAATAAGCCTAATTTATCGTATAATATATTTTGGCGTTTATCCTTGTCAAGTTTAGTTATAACTTTAATGACATAAAATTAATTAATTTATATCTTATTCAAGCAAATTGTTAATGATATAAAATCAAATGAGTTAAACTTGAATGAAATTATAAAAGTATTTTTATTTAATAAACTAATTAAGATCTCACAATTTTAGTTGAAATTACTTATTTTACTTAATTTTGCTAAAAATTTATTTTTAAAAGGAGGATTTTTATGCATTATTACATCACCTTATATTTAAATTATCAATTGAAACTATCTTTAGATGCTTCAAACTATTTTGCAATATTTCAAGTCTAAACTATTATAGAATTTGGTCTAAACTAATAATAAATAATTGTTAATAATCTTGTTTTATAAATTTATAAAATATCAAAAGTTGTTATTCTTATCAAAATATGATAAGTTGGAAGTACCATGTGAGATACCACAACTCACAATCTCTTGAATTTTAAATTTGTGATGTTATCATCTTAATTTTTTAATTTTTTTTAACACTCTTCTTATACCCTCTCTAATTAAAAATCTTTTAAGAGTAACTTCTTGTTTATATCACCTATAATTGATGTGACTTTTTGTCCTTTTTGTTCTCCATTGTTATAATCAATTTTTACTTGATTAGATATCAATCTAACATGATATTATTAAAAGTTAATTCTAATGTTATATATAATAATTCAAATTTCATATTTAAAAATTAGGAGTTGAATGACAATAATGTACTATAAACTTAGTTCATAGGTTTGAGAATGAATAACTTACGGTTGGTTTTATATTATGATTATAGGAACAGTGTTTTCATATCTAACTTTCAGGGATTTGTTCATACCTTCGAAATATGATAGGAAAGAGTTTCATTCCTGATTCAGGGGCAAGTGTCCATGATAAGAAGTGCCACAGGCATGACACTTCTTGTCACGCTTGTAACTTACTTCTTTTTTCTCTTTTTTAATTAAATATAATTAATAAAAATATAGTTAATAAATTGAAAATAATTATGTCAAATGTAACACATAGTATAGACTTTATTACGTATCCCAAATCATTTATGAAAGGGTTAAAAATGAAGGAAATGCAGAATATTTTATTTCGGCTCCATTTCGACTTCCGAAGCAGTTTCCATGGCCAAATCAAGCTCCAATCTTTCGGGATTTTCACGAGAATCGTTCACCAACAAGTGGTTAATGTCTTTCTATAGTTTTTTCAAAGCGTATGTGCTCTTAACGAGTCAAAGAATTCACATTCTTACGAATGATATGAGCAACTATAGGAAACCTTAACCTTTATAAATAGCTTCTGTATAGGCTTTACAATATAATTAATTAAAATATAACTAACTGATTAATTGAATATAGTCAATTAATTACAATATAATTAATTAAAATCTATTGAGATATAATGTAATTAATTAATGAATTGAAATATAAAAATAATTAATTGAAATGTAATTAATTAATTATATTTTATGCTTTAATTGATTAATTATATTTTCCCTCTTTTTTAACAATTAAATATAATTAATTAAAATATAATAAAATTTGATGTAAAACAAAATTTTAACAAATTTTTATTTCTTAATATTTTTAACAAACCAACCACTATCAATAGTAATGATAATAATTCATTCCTCTTAACTAACTATCATAATTATAATGATTATTGTCATTCTCATTCCTCAATATATTCATTTTTATTCCTATTACTATTCCCTAATATAAACCAACCGCTCCTTATAGTCTTCTGTACCTTTACTTATTTGAACTTATAATATTTACCTTTTATTCTTGTACCTTCTCTGTCTAGATGTGCCTTACAAGTTATTTTTCATTCACAATTGTTATCACTAAGCCATTTCAAGTCCTCTTCCTTCTAAAATGTTATTAGATCACTAATTGTTCATCTCCATCCTAACATCGTATTCATGAATAATATCATCTATAACAATAAGTTTAAATTGACTAATAATAACAACATAATTTCATGTTATAAAATTATAGATTTAAAAATAATTAATTAAGAATTTATATATGATATATAAATTTTCTCGTTTAGTCATTCTTGTTGAATGTGAGAATTTGACATTCACCATGTTAGAGGGTTCATATCCTCTGTCTTAATTACTCGATTTCAACCTTATTTTCACTCCAAAACAAAATCGTTTTATGTTTTTTTTACATTTAAAACGATGTCATTTTGAGGTGAAAACAGGATTAAAACAGGGTATTTGAAATAGAGAATCTAATGGTTATTTTAGATGCCATATATTTTATTATTTTATTTAATTATCTTCAAAACGACATCTTTTTGGGGTAGAAATAGGATTGGAATAGAGCATTTGAGACAGAGGATCCGAAGCCTATGTTAGATGCTATATATTTTATTATTTTACTTAATTATATTTTTGTGCATATTCATTAAGATTGCATGAATAAAATATAAACTTTAAAATTTAATGTCATGAATTTAATTGCAGTTCTAAGCTAATAGGAATAAAATTGTGAGTAAATATTAAGAATTTATTTGACTATTTCACTTTATTTTGAAAAACTTGAACTTTTACTATTTTAATTGGAAATACGATTTGAAATCTATAAAACACAAGTTTATGAGTCTAAGTATGGTGGACTAATCCAGTAATCCGATTAATAATTTTATTTTGGTAAAAATAATTATTAAAATACAGAAATATCATAATAGGTTCTAACAACAAAAGAAACATAACGTATACCAAACTGATGGATTTTCACATGGCACCTCTCAAGCAAGATTTAGGATACCGTGTGAATCTTAAGCATGGTTTTGTGTATCACATCACTGAGGCCGACCTAGGACCTAAGGATATATGACGAAGAAGATAGCCCAATGATTGATTGACGAAGTCCATTATTTATATTTGTTGGAAACAGTAAGACAAAGGAATCTGCAAGCTCAGCTCAGAGAAATGCACTACGTTCGGTTCTATTACAGCATATTTGATGTTCTGACCAATCGCAGTGGGTTCTGCAAGCTCAGCTCAGAGAAATGCACTACGTTCGGTTCTATTACAGCATATTTGATGTTCTGACCAATCGCAGTGGGTTAGTGGAATCAAGCAAGAATGAGATGCAGTCCATTGAAAAGAAAAAAGTATCAGTAACCAAAGTTATCGAATGATTACGGGCACACAAATGCTCTTAAAGAATAATAATAGTAGCGGGACGAGGAAGGTGCTTGAAAGTACAGGAATAATCCATGATTGAGTGATGAATTAGCTTGCATTATTATTTAACGGTTGGAGAAAGAGAAGGTGTATGTTTACTTCCATAAACCAACGCCGACATCGACCCATTAACTAACTCGTTTGCTTAGAAAATTATACTCTTCACATATCTAAGCAACGTCTGACTTTTTGCAATTTGGTCAATATATCCTCCGATACACAAGCTTTCCAATTTCCCCCATCCAAAAGAGTAATATATGGAAGCAATTATTATAGGTATTTATATTTAAATATTTCACTAAAGCCCACATTCGCGTTTGAGGGTAATAATAAAATGATATTATTATTTGGCACTTAGCTGTGACTGTTTTCCTTATTGTAATAACTTGTTGAAAAGAAATGTCTAAGGGCGTTGCCTTTAGGTATGTAAAATATCTACAGAGAAACTACTAGGAAAATTTGCAACAAGTTGTTCATCCGCAGGTTTGAATTCATTATCGATAATTACATTAATGCTTACTAGAGTAAATATACAATTAATTAATAAATTATTACATGTTTTTAAAAATCATATTAACATATATTCCAAAAATAATAATTATGAATTTTTACAGAAAAATCACAAAATGTGTAGTATAAAATTTATGTAGGAGTATGTTTGGTTCATTCGTCAATATGAAATCCCTTTTTGATGGTTCGAATATGGGTTTAAACTTGGGACATTGTTTTGACTCATTCATTTATCCAGTGTAATCAGGTGTAAAGGACTAAGTCAATTAGGATGAGCTACTCTTGTTTATTATTCAAACAAACGACTAATCTTTATCCCTTAAATCGATACAACCTTCAATAGTGGGTAAAGGTGCCAAGCCCTTGTCGTGCTTGTTTCTCTATTAAAATAAGAAGGCAAAATATTGAAATATTTAAAGCAACATAAACTTTATGCTTGAAAATATTTTAGAAGTTAACAAGGTTGTTAATTAATGTTTGATAGCTTAACTAAACTTAGGAACTTGATTGTTATATTTCAAGGAATTTGATTTGCTATGTGACTTTCAATTTTACGTTCTCATAAATTTGATGTTGATATCTTAACTAAACTCATCATGAACTTGATCGTTAAATTTTAGTTTTTTTTCTTTTTACTCTTTGTGGTGCCTAAGTTTCGTACTTTGTATTTGAGTTTTACACTCCCCAAACTACCAAATTTCACACTATAGCATCACAGGACAAATTTGAATATCATAATGCAATTTATATGACACATTTGTAACCAATTATTTTGAAAACAACATTTTTATTAATTAAGAATAATAGCCTGTGCTACTTCACCCTTTCAAACTTCACGTCTCAGCAAAAATTTCACTTCATTGTTAGTGTTGCGATTTCCTAAATGCATGCATGTAAGAGTACAAAGAGCATACAAGGGACTTCCGTCGGGTAGATGAAGCTACCAAAAATTGCAAGTTCAAATAAAAGTATTCAGTATAATTCAGTAATTATAGAATAAATTGAAAATAAAAAATCTAGTCTCCAATGTTATACTCTTCACTAACAGTACGTGTACAAAAATGTGAACTGGCTTTTCCTGGAAAATAGCTCAGGATATACAAAAGGTTGACGATAGTTATAACGAGGTCTGGCCAACAAAAAAGGATGGCAGATGACATATGAAAGCTTGTGATTTAAGACACTAACTCCTTTCCTTTTATCCCTATCATCGCGGTTGTCAACTTCTGATCCACACGCAACTGTCATCTCCCTCCCAGGCTCCTATTATTATTCTACTATATATATGTCTATATATAGTTATATCAACCTCCACATCTCAATCCCTCTTCATTCCTTGCAATCTTCTTTTCACAACTGATCAAAGCACTCGCTTCTCTTTAATACGTTTCTAGCTTCGTTTTCCCATTTAAGAAATCTATTTCTGCTCTTAAAAAGAGCTTTGTCTTAAGTTGACTTAGTACTTCGAATCTGTTCATTCGTCGCTGCCGATAATGGGCAATTACGTCTCAGCAAAACTAGCAAGCCCTTCACTAATAAGCTCGAGATCAACGCAAGTGGTCCTTCCAAATGGAGAAATCAGGAAAATCCAACAGCCCACTACAGCTGCAGAGCTCATGATGGAGACACCCAACTTCTTCATCGCCAACTCCAGGTCTCTGAAACTGGGCGCCAGATTCTGCGCTCTCAACGCAGATGATGAGCTTGAAAAGGCAACTGTGTACGTGATGCTACCGATGCATAGAAAGAACTCTGTCGTCAAAGCTACTGACCTCGGTGCTTTGTTCATCAAGGCTAATTCTGCCGTGAAACGTGTTTTCCGAGTGAAGAAAGTCAGGGACCTGCCGTTCGAAGACCGCCGGGAAAATGATATGACGCCGGAGACTTCGGCCGTGCCTAGACTTAGCTTGGATGGTCTTGAAGAGGTTGCTAGTGCGGAGTTTATGCATCGGTTATCCATGTCAAGGTCAAAGAAGCCATTGTTGGAGACTATAGATGAAGAGCCTGATCGCTTGTCATGACGAGACATTACCATATCTCCTGTGATTTATCATTCATGGTGGAGCAAAATTCTTTTTAATTTTCTTTTCGTACCAAACGAAAATTTCATGGATCGATAAAATTGATTCTTCATTGTCAATCCAAGATAGCAAAAATTCAGCAGAGAAGGTTGGAGAAAATTGTACATAGGTGATTTTGTATCAACCATCATTCCTGTATTTCAAATACTAATTCAGATACACAATTGTGATTGCTATTTTTATTTCTAAATTCTATGAGAAAAATCCACTTTCGTTAATAACAAAGTCTGTCTATTCTAAGATATAAATCTCACGAACTTGCTTAAGTGGTGGCGAGTATATTATTCTTTCGCTAGTTAACCAAAACAATAAATGCAATATTTTATTTTCCATCAAAATTCTTGAAGACTATTTTCAAAGTTGGAAAAAGAAAATAAATCCCAAAAAATTGGATGTTTTCATTGACTCACGCATTCGATGAATAAGCATATCTAATTAATTTGGGATTTTGAGGAAAGTTGTGACATTTTAGATATGTGACTTAGCTGGCACGGGACATATAACAGTGCTAATCATCTTGAAGCAATGTATTTATAATTTCTTAACCGGGGTGTTCTGTCATATCTGGACATTTGATATACTTCTTCACTTTATATCGCAAAAAAGGAATTGACAGTGTATGATGGAATGGAAGTTCAATAACTTTAGGGAAAAGTTAAAGAAATTGTTCATTCATCAAACCTTGTTGTATTATCTGAGAATTATTTGTACGCGGAATTGGTATAACTAGTAACTTATTTGATTTGTTGTTGGCTAGGCATAAAATTAAGTTGCAAACTTGTCTGAGATACTTTACATATTCATAGTTAAGATGCTTTAGATATTCATACTTTAGTATAAAAGAGATATCTTTCATAATATAATTTCACCATGAAATCTTTTTTTTAACCAAGAATAACATGAATATTTGATAAAAACGATTATTCATTTAAAATTCAAACATTCATATAAAACAAACAAACTCTTAACTTAAACTGTATAATTCATAATCAAAATTTTATTTATTAAGTATACTAAATATACAGTTAAGAAAAGGTTATATTGTTCTATTTTATAATGTTATCATTCTATGTTTTAAGCATTTAATTTAATGTTATAGATGTTGGAATATAAACTTGTTTTGAATTTTATATATTGGGTTAAAGAAATAGGACACTTGTATAGTCCAAAGAATTAGAATTACAACTTAAATTTTAGAAGATGTTTTAGAGACATTTTTATCTAAAATACCTTTTAAAATGTCTAGACACCTTAACAAAAATATGCGAACTATCTAGATAATAATAATAATCATCATCATAAATGTAATTGATAAAAATAATAAAATTAGTTATAATAAATTAATAATAAGTAGAAAATTAATAATAATTATTAATATATTAAGAATAATAAATTTAATAATAATGCACTATTTGTATTTTTATTTTCAATGTTAAATTTTTTTGATATTTGATTTGAATTTGAAGATTTATCTTTGTATTCAATTGAGTTTTTTTAGTATTTTTCAATACTATATTTAAGATATAACAGTATTATATGATTAAAATATTAAAAATGAAAAAATTAACATTTAATATACAACTTGTATTACAAATTAACATTATTTAACAATTTTAATTTTTATTCGTTTTATAGGGATATAAATGGAAACACAAGTCAAAATTAAATTACATTTCATGAAATACTGTTACATACCAAATACTATAATAAGAAATCACCTAACTTTCCTATTAGAATTCTTATAAGTATCCAAACATGTGAATATCTTTACTTTCCATAGATTTATTTTCCGAGGAATCAAATTCCAAATTTACTTTACTTTCCCACCAACCAAACGAGGCGAAGAAGTGATTTGAAGCTTTATATTTGAAAGAGAATGAAATTATAAGTGATTATTTTGTAAAATAATCAATTAAGTAAGAAATAATGGGAAAACCGCCATTAACATAAGAGCAATGGAGCCCATTCTCTATTCTTTACTTCTAAAATTTAAGCATGTTGTAGTAACCATTGAAGAAATAAATGATTTATAGGCTATAGCCATTGAATACTTCAAACGCTCACTTGAAACATCAGAAAAAAGGCAAAAGAGGAAGCAAGAGATCTTGGAGCATATTCTTTATACCAAGCTCAATTTGAATGAGAAGGAAACAAAATAACTCCCAAAGAGGCAAAATAGTAAGAGGTCAAGATGGAGGCCATAAAAGCAAAATACGAGAGTCTTCAAATCATCTAACCATAGAGAAATGGGATAAAACAATTCTTTTAACAAGAAGCATGAAAAAGGAAGCATAACAAGAATGATGGAGGCTAAAGGTATGAAAGATCTCAAGTTAATGCTTTAATTGTCACAAACTTGACCATATTGCTTCATAATAAATAAATGCTCCTAACAATATTGAAGAGAAAGCTTACTATATTAAGGAAGAGAAGTAATAAGACTCCATTATGTTGTTATCTTATAAAGGAAAGGAAGGCAGGAAAAATAGCATGTGGTACTTGGGTACTAGCGCTAACAACTATATGTATGTGAACGAAGATACATTTATGGAGCTTAATGAGTCTATAAGAGCAATGTTATATTTGAAGATGCATCCAAAAGATCTATTAAAGGTAAAGGTAACATCTTAATCTATTTGAAAGATAGAAGGCATGATTTTTCAAATGTATATTATATTTCAACTATGAAAAATGATATACAAAGTTTGGGATAGCTCTTAAGGAAAGGATATGATATTCAACCTAAAGATCACAGTCTTTCAATAAGAGAACAAAAAAATAATTTGATATCTAAGGTACCAATGACAAGAAGTAGAAAATTATTAATTAACATTCAAAATGAAGTGACAAACTATCTTTAAAATTGTATCAAAGACCCCTCCTAGATTTGACACCCAAAGATTTAGGCATCTAAATTTTGGACGATCGAAGTTGTTGAGTAAGAAAGGAATAGTAGAAAGATTGCCTTCCATTGATCATCCAAATCAATTATGTGAGGGATGCTTACTGGTAAGCATTTAAGAATAATCTTTCAAACTATAAGAGCTAAAGAGCTATTACAACTTGTATACAATAATATATGTAGTCCAATTTCACTTTGCTCCTTTGGTAAGAATAGATACTTCCTTCTTTTCATTGATAATTTTTAAAGAAATGCAAGTATATTCATTGAAGAAGAAATTAAAGGCATTTAGTGCCTTTAAAAGGTTCAAAACACTTGTCCAAAAAGAAAGTGGATGTAAAATTAATGCTTTGTGATCGATGAAGGAGGAGAATTCACATCGAGAGAGTTCAACAAATTTTGTGAAGATAATGTAATTCATTATCCTTTAACAATTCTAAAATGTCCCTAGAAATTTGAGTAGTAGAGAGGAAGAATAAAATCATGATTTTTGAAATGTTTCGAAGCATGTTTAAAAGTAAAAAGATGCCTAAGGATTTTTGGATTAAAATTGTAGAATGCATGAACTACTTATCTAACTACTCACCAACAAGGAGAGCATATGGAAGAACACCACAAGAGAAATGCAGTGGATGAAATGTAGCATTGCATACTTGAAGGTATTTAAGAGCATAGCTTATATCCACATATCGAATGAAAGGAGATCAAAACTTGATGGCAAAAGTGAGAAGTTCATATTCTTCGGTTATGATTAAAGCTCAAAAGGCTATAAGTTTTGTAATCTAAGCAATGAAAAAGTGGTCATTAGTAGAGATGTAAAGTTTTATGAAAAAGGTACATGGTAATAGGATATCCAAAAAGACAATTATGTCCCCCTTCTTCTTATGGTACAAAGATAAGGAATAAAAGCAAGCAAGTGAAGAAGTACAAGAGCCTACCACATCTCCCATAGCACCAAGGGTGTTATCTCACATTGTCTTTCTACCATCTTTCTTAGAGGAAAGAGGGATACAAAAAGAAAGATATGTACAAGACATAATTAAGATAAAACACTAAGAAAATGATTTGAATATATTTTGTCTCTTTACTTATTGAAAATAAATAGAATTTGAAGAAACGGTCAAAAATAAGAAATAGAAAAATGTTATTGATGAAGAGATCAATGACATAAAAAAAATGACATATGGGAGCTTGCAACACTTCTAAAGGGGCAAAAATCAATTTTACTAAAGTTGGTTTATTAGGAAAATAAGAATACTAAAATAGATGTAGAAAATATAAGGTAAGATTAGTGGTAAAAGGCTACATGATAAAGGCTAGTATTGATTATAAATACTTATTTGCGCCTGCTGCCTGTTTAGAATCGATTAGATTAATCATTTCTTTGGCAACCTAAAACAAATGAAAGATTTATCAAATGGATACAAAATTGACCTTTTAAATGGCTTCCTTGAAGAGGAAGTATATCTAGAACAAAACAAAACAAAAACAAATTATTGAAGTTAAAGAAAATCTTATATGACTTAACACAAGTACCATTAGTTTGGTTTAGTAGAGTTGACAAATACTTCCAAGAAACAAAATTTGCAAAACACCCACATAAACATGCCCTCTATGTGTAAGAATGTGAATATCTTAATGATTTGCTTACACATAGATAATTTGATCCTCAGGAGCAATAATCCAAGGTTGATTGAAAAATTCAAAGGTGTAACGATAAAGAAGTTTGAGATGACTTTTGTCATTAAAGTAAAGCAAAAGGAGAAAGGAATACTCACCTCTAAAGAAGGCTATATAATGTAAATGTTCAAGAAGTTCAAGATGGAAGAATATAAGCTTATCAAGACACTTGTTGAATGTGGTATCCAAACATGAAGAAGGAGAAAGTATAGATTCCACACGATTCAAAAGTCTAACTAGGAGCTTACGCTACTTGACATGTTCATAGACTGACATCATTTATAGAGTTATACTTATTAACTATTGTATAGAGTCACCTACAACCATACATTTTAATAAGGCTAAAATATTCCTTTGTATATTAAAGGTACACTTGATTATGATTTACTATAATTACCATCAAATGAGTTTAGTATTGGCTATTGTAATAACTATAGGACCATAGATGTTGATGTACAGCACCATTAGTTATGTATTTTATATGAGAGATACTACCTTCACTTGGAGTTCCAAAAAGTAACCTATTATTACCCTCTTTACTTGTGAAGCTAAGTATATGTTTGCTAATTCTTGTGTTTTTCATGCCATTTAGCTAAGGAGTGTGATGAAGGAACTTTATATGCCTCAAGAAGAATCTATATAATTTCTTACTGACAATAAGGTCTCATTAGCCTTAACTAAAAATACAATCTTCCATGATAAAAACAAGGATATAAATACAAGGCACCATTTCAAAAGAGAATTCATAGTGAGAAAAGAAGTGGAGATAAAGTACATGAAGACTTAAGACCAAGTCATCGATATTTTCACAAAACCTTTGAAGAATGATATCTTAGAAGCTGCTTTCAAGTTTGAAACCAAGTTTTGGAGGGGTGTTGAAACATAAACTTTTTTAAGATTTCATTTATTGAATAAAAAAAATGAGCTACTTGTGTAAATCTAAATGGTAAGAAGTATAACCTAAATTATGGAAGGTGTCTAGAGATACATTATCTAGAAGTACCTTTTAAAATTATATCTAAACAATTTGAAAAAATATTTTCCAATTATGTAGATAAAAATATCTAGATATTTTGTAGAAATATTTAGATACTTTATAGAAATATCTTAAGTCAAAAAATTTCTTAAAAACTAGTTTATAGAAGGATTCTTGAGTAATATAAATAGGAGTCCTCTCCCTTTTTGTAAAAACAAGTTAAGATAAATTAAGTTCAATATAAGATAAGTTAAGTTGAGCAATGATTATAAATGAGAGGTTTTTTTTTAATCACTAAGACTGTCTTTTTCCTCGAGTTGTTACTAAAGAACCCTCTCATAATTTTAGGATAATACCAACTCTTTTATCATCTTTGTTAAAATCTCATCACCATCTAATGATAGAACAATAAATGTATTTTCATAAAGTCTTCCTTTTTCTTACAAAGTGAAGATATTTTTCAAATTCCTATTATGTTTTCCCAACTTTTATTCTTCTCTCCTTCATTATTTTTATGGTATATGTTTAATAAAATTTTAATAATACTCATAATATTAGTGCACTTAATAGTTTTTAATTGTTGATTATATTCTTTTTTCTTAGTCAAAGCCAAATGTAACAAAAGGTTGCATTTCTTGTTAGAAATAATAATGCTCAAATTTATTTTTTTGAATCATACTTAGTTAAATAAATATTAATGACATGTATTAATAATCTTTAAAGTATTACGAAAATGGTATTTTTAGAGATAGCTCCGGCAGTTGGCTTCATGGATATTCTCACAATATTAGCATCTGCTCAGTCATGCAAGTTGAGTTTTGGGCAATCTTGGATGGTCTTCGATTAACCTGGGATTTGAGATTTCGTCAACTAATTGTTTAATCTGATTCTATGGCAGCGGTTACTAGTTTGCATGACTCTCATTCCAATGATCATGTGTCTCAACTCATTACATAAGATTTATTTTACGAAATCATTGGCCGGTTTGGATCCAGCATACTTACTGCGAGGGCAACCGTTGCGCTGCTGACTCGCTAATCATGGCTTCCTTTCAGAATAGGGATTACACAATTTTATCACTCCTCCTTTTGAGATGTTATTTCATTGTTGTTTAGGATAAAAGTGGTGTTTCGTTTCCTCGTAAGTGCATGACGTAATTCTTTGTTTCTAAGGTCTTAGCCCTCCTTTCTATATAAAAAAAAAGATTACAAAAGTAAAGTATTCGTTTGAATTTAATTATAAAATAAAAGTTAAAATATTTAAATAGTACATAAGGTTGAGTTGATAATGAAAATAGAATTATGATAAATCGAAAATAATAATAGGTTAATATATCAACTGTGTGTTAAGGATAAGATGGAAAGATAAAATGGGGCAACTTGTAAGAAGATGATGGAGAGATATGTTGGCCGACTGACAATTAAATGGAAGAAAATAAATAAGTAAAATACATTGAAGAAGAAGCCGTGTATCGAAAACTAAGTAGAAGCCCCTTTAGCTCTTCTATTAAAAACTTGAAAAAAGTTTTTCACTTTAGGTAAAGATACTAATGAACCGGGTTAAACTTGGACAGGTACAAGGCTCAACCGGGCTCGAAGCAGCAGGTCCGACCCCGGCCCTTTTGCCTACCCCATTAGCCTCGTCATAAAAAATAGTCACTGAAAGAGAAGTAAGGAGACTGTGCGGTTTTTTTTTAAGAAACAAACTTGCAGGGTGGTGCAAGAAGGCAAACTTGCTGTTTTCTGGAAAAATATGCTTCCTCTAGATTACAATGGCATTGCAACCAGAACCCAAAAACATCGACTCCCTCCTCCTCTATCGTAACGCCCTCGCTTCCCTCTCCCCCCCTCAACCGCCCTCTCCGACACTATCCTCTCACCCACCCTCCTCATCTTCCAAGCTCATTCCCAATACTCGCTTCCTCGTCGACTCCTTCCGCTCTCCCTCCCCCTCCTCCTCCGTCACCTACTTCCTCTCCCACTTCCACTCCGATCACTACTCTGGCCTCTCTCACTCCTGGTCCCACGGTCTCATTTTCTGCTCTCCCACCACCTCGCTTCTCCTCTCCAATGTCCTCGGCGTCCCCTCTCATTTCGTCGTCGCTTTGCCTCTCCGCGAGGTGGTCGTTATTGATGGCTCTCGTGTCATTCTCGTCGACGCCAACCACTGCCCCGGGGCCGTCCAGTTCTTGTTTATGATTCCTGGTAAAGCTCCTTCTTCTTTTCATTTCTATGTCCATACCGGTGATTTCAGATACTCTAGTTCCATGACGGAGGATGAGATTTTGAGGCGGTTCGTTGGGTGTGATGCGGTTTTCTTGGATACCACGTATTGCAATCCCAAATTCTTGTTCCCTTCTCAAGAGGAATCTGTTGATTATATTGTTAGTGTGATAGATAGGGTTGGAGGGAAGGGTTTTATGGGCTTGAAGAAGACTGTACTGTTTCTTATTGCGACCTATGTGGTGGGAAAAGAGAAGATTTTGGTGGAGGTTGCGCGGAGGTGTGATAGAAAAGTGTACGTAGATGGCAGGAAGATGCGGGTTTTGCAGGTTTTGGGCTATGGGGAAAGTGGGTTGTTTACAGAGAATGAGAGTGAGAGCAATGTTCATGTCGTAGGGTGGAATGTGTTGGGTGAGACCTGGCCTTATTTTCGGCCTAATTTTATGAAGGTGAACGAGATTATGATGGAAAAAGGTTACTCAAGGATTGTGGGTTTTGTTCCTACTGGATGGACTTACGAAGTGAAGCGGAATAAATTTGCAGTGAGATCGAAAGATTCGTTGGAGATTCATCTTGTTCCTTATAGTGAGCATTCCAATTATGTTGAACTTAGAGAGTACGTCAAGTTTTTGAGACCCAAACGTGTCATTCCTACTGTCGGTGTGGATATTGAAAATCTTGACAGCAAACATTCTTACAAAATGCAGAAACATTTTGCAGGGTTAGTTGATGAGATGGCTAACAAGAAAGAGTTTTTGAAGAATTTTCATGTTGGGTCCTTTGCAAATGACAACAAGGTCATCACCTCCTCATCAGACTTCGGTCACCAGGATGAAGAGATAAACTCATCTGAAATGAATGATCAATCCACGTTTACTCTTTATGCAGATAGTATACACAGTTCAACAGTGGTAAGGGATGGCGCAAGAGAGAAACTTTTACAGGAATTAAGTGATAGCTTGCCCACATGGGTTACCCAGGAACAAAAGCTGCATTTAATTAGTGTCTCTGAAAACAATATTGTTGAAGCAGTTTCTTACTTTTATGAATGTGAAACAGAGTTTCATGAGCAAGCTTTAGCTTGTAAAACTCCTGTTCTTGCATCTCAGAGTGTTACACATGTTGACATTGAGAAACTGTCAAAACTGGAATCTGATGAGAATAGTCCTGGGTGTTTGGTTCCTTTACGTCAAAGAAATAAATCACCTATTTTGATGAAGCCGTCAATTAAGCATGACACTTCACCTGGAAAAAGGAAGAGGACCATTGACAACAGGCCCAGCAAGAAAACAAAACCAAATGCAAAAGTGGAATCTTGTGGACCAAAGCAGTCTACCATCACAAAATTCTTTAATAAAATTTTGCCTGATGCCCCTCAAACAGGGCTCAAACAATGCCTTGTAGATGAAAAATTGCTGCCACCTGAAGCTGCCAATTCATATGGAGAGGAAATAGATCAGTTTATTCAGATAATTGATGGCAATGAATCTTCAAGAAGCTATGCTGCTGCCATTCTGGAGAGGGCCAAGGGAGATATAAGTAAGGCACTGGACATGCATTATGGTAATTCTGAGGGTGACCTTGATGAGAGTTCAGAGAGTGTGCTAGTGTCTGGGAATTTGATTCAGCCTCAGTGCCATACTAGTGAATGCTTTTCTGGCCAGGAGAAAAACATCTCAAAGGAAGCAGGTCCTGTAGTTGATCTACTTGTACATCCATTGTCAATTGCACATGCTGACAAATCCCTGGTATCTCTACCTATAGAAGAATATGATCCTATAAAACATGGTTTGTCTTTTTCTTTATAAGCTGATTAATTTCCTGAAATTCTAAGGACATGTAATTGTGAGACACTATCAATTATCCACTTTTGAAACTGGATGGGACAATTCCATGAGGAGGCTTATGAATTTAAAATTTTGAATATGCTTTCCATTCAAGTTAGGAAAAGTCTGATGTTTACTTTTCCATCCTTGTCTAACTTGAGGAAAATCTCTAGATTAAGTTAATATCTAGTTTTTGTAGCCCAGAATACAACTTTCCAGTTAAGGCTGGTACAACAGCTCCATTGCCTTTTTTGGGGGAACACAGCTTGCAAATTATGGACTCAGTTGAATAACTATTTTAAGCTACATGCAGTGTTCCCTTCTCTGCAAATGTTTTAAGTTACTGAGCTTAGTATTTGGAAACATATGTAGCATGCTGGAGCGTTGGACAACCCGCACCTTATGTCCATCTAGCTCGAACTTTTGACCTTGTTGAGGGAGAGAAAGGAAGGATTAAGGCTACTTCTATGTTGTGCAATATGTTTAGAAGGTTTCCTCTTCTCACATGCTTTTTTTCAAATCTGCTTTCAAAGCCAATTGGCTCTTAAAGTTGGATTTTGAGTGATGCTCGTCAAATGATCCCTAATGCTTCTTCCATTATACTACTGTATGATGCAGTTTGCTAGCTTTGTCTCCTGAGGATGTAATGCCTGCCGTTTATCTTTGCACAAATAAGATTGCTGCTGATCATAAGAATGTGGTTAGTCTTGCGGCCATCTGCATTTTTATTGACTATTATAACTATTAAAAATCTAAAATAAGTGATAGTGTAAGTCTTGAGGTTTGCAATTGCTATGGTTATTGTTTCTTGATTCTTTATAAATTTGAGTTCTCAATTAAAAGGAAGCCCGTAAAATCAAGTTCAGAAGGCTAGAACCTATGAACATATCAAATCTTACGATGAGTTCTTAAAGTATTTTCGTATTTCCTAATTGAAAGGAGTTCAGATATTCTTCCAATATTTGCTTCTTAGTTGCATATCTCTATTTAGTCTACAATTGGTACACTTTCCCAATGGCAGAGGGCTTGGTGTTATTCTCTACTAAGCATTGCCCTGGTAATGCAGTAACTCAATATTGCCCCACTCATGCAGGAATTAGAAATTGCTTTAGTAATGCAGGAAATAAACATTGCCCTAGTAATGCAGGAACTAAACATTGGGGGAGGCTTGGTCACATCAGCTCTGGAAGATGCATGTGGGACAAACCGTTCTAAATTAAAGGAAATGTACAATAATTTAGGGGATCTTGGTAGGAAATACTGTCACTTTCTAATATTTTCAGTTTCTTCCAGTTTTACTTTTGCTTTTTATTTTTTGGTAACCTGCTAAATGATTATGATATCCATTGTAAAAGGTGATGTTGCTCAGATGTGTCGACAAACACAGACATTACTTGCTCCACCTTCTCCACTCCTTATTAGAAATGTTTTTTCCGTGCTCCAGAAGATAAGGTGAGATAGAGCAAGCCATTTGATTCATGACCAACTATATTACTGGTGAATGTGATTGCAAATGAGTCTCTGAGATCTTTAGGTATTTCCCTATGATGAACTTAACAATATATGCACACAGTGTTAGGTGACATATGGAGTTCAACAGAAAGACTTGATTCTGATTTCGAGCATTTCTTAAGTGAAGAAACCCTCTGACGTTTGTTTATTTCTTTTTTTCCTTACTTTAACACTTAACAAAATACTTCATTATGTGTTTACACCCTATAGGCATGATTTTTCAGGTTATATAACAATTATACATTTCTGGCATTAAAAGCTTGTTTACTTGATTTTAGGGTCAAATTCAGATTCAAATACATCTTTCTCTACTTGTAGATGAGGTTAAAGACCATAGAATTTTTAGGCATTCTTATGACTATTTTGGCTATTAATTTGAGCTGGAGGTGATCTGTCTGAGCTTGCGCCTAATAGTGGGGAGGAGTTTGTGTACCTGTGACTCTTTATAGCATGCGTGTTCTAGGACAAGAATCATTAACTTTTGAAACAAATTAGAGTACTTAGGAGACAATCTTGCAAGAACTTGTTTGTTTGTTTCTCAATAGAACCAGCATCCAATTTGTATGGTTGTATATGTACCTAGTAGTCATGATGTAAATTCTTAGTTGTGCAATCATTAACCATATTCTTGTAAAATTATCAGTCAGCAAACAGGTAGTGGAAGCACTGTTCGTAAGAAAAACCTTATTGTGAATCTCATGCGGACATGTAGGGAAAAGGAGGTGAAATATGTTGTTAGGACTTTGGTAAGATTCTGCTGTTCATATTAATTTAAGTCTACGCAATTAAATTAATGAACTTATTTTGGAGAAAAACTAAAAATGAAAATAAACAGAATGTATTCTCATTTTGCTTATTTCTCGACATAAAGCCATGACTGGCCTTTCTTACCTTACTTGCCTTTCGTTCATTTAACCAAAAAGATTAAAATATGGTTTTAGTATGTTTTGTTTCTTCCGTTTCACAACTCCAAGAATTCCATCCTTTTTGTGTTTAATCTGGAGGAAACACATTCTGTGTTGTGAACTTGAGATGCTTCAGCAGAAGCATTTACCTTGCTTTTGAAAGTGATCTCTTTATAGGTAAGGAACTTAAGGATTGGAGCAATGATGAGAACTATATTGCCTGCGTTGGCGCAAGCTGTTGCAATGAATTCCTTAGTTGGCACTTCTAATGAATGCAAAGCTGAAAACTTAAAAGAGAAACTTCAGGTTTGTTTTGGTTTTCGGCAGTGACCTCAATGTCTTAAAATTTTCTTATTTATACTTTAGTTGATATAGCTGTGCATCCTGAAGTGATTTTTGTTTTCACATGATGTGTGGCATTTTTATTATACTGATGATAATCGTTAAATCTTATATTGACAATTTTAACCTGAAGTTTACTAATCCAATCCTTGGTCACTCTTTAGTGCCTTTCTACTTCTGTGGTTGAAGCCTACAATGTACTTCCAAGCTTGGTAGGTTCCTCGTATGAATCTATAGTTTTTTGCTTGTTTTATTTATTCAAACATTTTTCAGTTTATTGTGTGAACAATGTTGCAGGATTTGCTTGTTCCTTCACTCATTAGTGAAGGCATTGGATTTTCTTCATCTGCCATATCAATGGTTCCAGGGATTCCAATCAAACCTATGCTTGCAAAGTATGAATACATGTTTACCCTTCAAACTTCATTTTTCTTTTACTTTCTTCTGAAACTTGTGTTCTAACTGTCGTCCTTTATCAGAATTACTAATGGAGTCTCTCAAGCTTTGAAATTGTTTGAAAAGAAAGCTTTTACATGTGAATACAAGTAAGCTCGTCTTTATCAAGGTCTTTATGCTTTTCTTGAAGTTGTTTTTTCTTTATTCATTTCTTCTGAAGTCTCAATAGATTACCTGTCTGTCGTCCAAGCTGCTAGGGAATTAAGGATTTGGTTAGCTTTGCAGTTAGGATTCATTGTTGTTAATGTTCTTGCTTCTTTTTCATCTTTTAGTGGGTTCAACTTAGAACCAATAAAGTCTATAGTCTATATTTCCTTTTCCAGAATTTAGTTCTGCATTATTTATCAGGAGTTTCTTCACTTAATTCTTTGTTAAGGTGAAGCAGTTGTTATTTTCATCATTTGGATGGATGGCCACATTTTACCCATTTCCTAATGCTTTAAACATTTAGGTAGGGATTTATATCAGCAATTTTGTGTTTATATTTAACAGGTATGATGGTCAGCGGGCTCAAATTCATAAATTACAAAATGGTAGCATTCATGTCTTCTCAAGGAATGGAGAAGATGCCACATCTAGATTTCCAGATTTAATAAATATCATTCTAGAACACTGTAAACCTGCTGCAGTGACTTTCATATTAGATGCCGAGGTCAGGTCTTGTTATGTCAAAGTGCTTTTTTATTTTTTAAGGATCAATTTGTTAGGATACGTCCATCTTGATTACACTAGTGGAGTGTTCTTTATTGAATTAGAAAATTTCATTTTCTAATCTTGTTACTGCTTTTTTGTTTAGGTAGTTGCAGTTGATAGAAAGAACAGCTGCAAAATGATGTCCTTCCAAGAACTTTCTTCGAGGGAGAGAGGGAGAAAAGATTCTTCAATTACAGTTGATAACATAAAGGTTGATATATTGAAAAACTGGTACATGTATGATGGTGTGATTGTGCCATCTTAGGGAGATGAGATGCTAACTGGACACTGATTTACTCAATTCTGCTTTGCTAGTATACATTAGTGTGTGAATGAGACCTCAACTCTGAATATTGCAATTGCTAATGAAAATCTGATTACAATTCATATGCTTTATACTGCCAGATGCATATCATTTTTGCAAAATTTGTTAAGAGGGAGATAATATTAACTATTCTGCAAATATAACTTCATATCATGATGGTGGTGAATAGTAGTAGCATCTAGGTTGATTATGTAGACTTTTACCAATTTAACTGATGCCTTATGAGAGGACATATTTGCTTCTTCCTCTGTGCGTATTCTTATGAAATCATAATTAATTAAACTCCATGGTGAACCCTTCTTTTGCTCGTGGGCACTAATCTCTACTTAGTTTTAGACTCAAAAAAAAAACTTTTTCAGTATGAATATGCAGATCCATTCCTCTTTCACTTATTTAGACAAAGCACCAGTATGATGTTCCATTTATGTTTGTCCCTGTCATCTTCGTTGTTGGTTTACTCCTTCCTTGCTTTCCTCCATTGTGCTTAATTTGACCACTATTGGTGGATGGTCTACAATGTTAATATGGTTTTATTAAATATTTTGTTGCACACGTAAAAATAAACATACTGTATGTAATTTAGATTTATGATTATTATATTATGCTAACATAATATTTAATTGAAATTTGAATTTGTTGATGACAAAATGCAAAAGTATATATTATTTGTATTATGACTGCAAATATTTACATCATAAATCACCTTTCTGATGATGTTGCTTTTGTACTTGTTTTAAGATTTAACCTGTCGTAATTTTTTTCCATGGATCTTTTTGCCATTTGCAGGTTGAGATCTGTGTTTTCGTCTTTGATATCATGTTTGCTAATGGCAAGGGGTAATCCTCTACACCTTTCTCATGAAAATGTTTATACTCTTCTATAACATTGTACACATAGGAAATTCAAATGTGCGAAGTGAATGCATTAGGTTATGCTTCTAATGTAGATGAGGAAGCAATTCTGTATGGTCAGTTACAAATTTGGGAAAATTTGTGAGAATTTGTTTGAATACAGTATTTAATATGTTTTCACAGAAAGATAGTCCCCCATATTATTAAGTGTAGAAGAAGTTGACCTGGTATTTAGAAACTCTAAAAATGGACCTTCTGTTAAGTATTCATCAAAGTTATTTTAATTCAGATCATCATATAATTGACTGTTATAAACGTTATAGTGTCTATATAAACACTGCTGGGTACACAACATTCAGCTATGTAATAGTTTGTGTTGAAAAAAAACTTGGCAGAAACTTAACAAAAGGTCCTTTTTTATAATTTCTAGTAGTGCTTGATTTTTTTAATTAATTCAAAATAGTAAAAGTACCTTTTGAAATAAGTGAAACTAAGGGGAGTTCTTTATCTTTACGAGCATGTTAACTACGATAAGGTAGTAGATTTGCCTAATGTTTGGTAGAAGTAATTTGGATACACTGCATACTAATCATTTTATATAAGATATTACCTTATGCAGATACATAGATGACAGATCACTGTTCAAATGAATCACAAACAAGTGAAGCAGAATTCTGTTTGTTTAGAAATCTTTTGGACAATGTATGTCCTGATCTAGGTTTATTGTGTCCATTTTTGCCCACTAACACATTGGATATGGGATGAAGTTGCACAACTTGTGCTAATCCATTGTGATGTTATTGATTTCATAATCTCAAGATGCCACTCAAGGATTGAAGTATGATAACAATACTGTTCCCATTTTGTTATTCACCAAGTACAACCAAGTGGAGACTTATAACTAAGTCTGAATGGCATACAAATAAATAAGAGGTTAATTCAGGGACGTACTTAAAGTCAGTAAACAAGCTAGTTGGGTGTAGCTGAGGTAGGTAAGGATGAAAATTCAGTGCCAAAATCTGTGGTCATGACAAGGTGCCTTCCTCATACAGATTTGATCCCTCTCATGTTGGTATGGCATGACCAAAAGTGTTAATTGCATCTAAAATTTGGACTTACAGCTAACGGTTGGGATTTAGTCACACAGAAATCCAGACTTTACCTTGACTTCTATAAACACTCCTAAAACAATTTCTTTCTAGTGATTTATTGTTATATTGATTGTCCACCTGTAATTGTGGGTGTTTTAATTTTACCAAACAGAGGATTGTGTCCTCTCTTTGCATAAAACTCCCCACAACGTGAACCATTTGACCACATAGTGATACATTTGATGTTCGCCACCTGAGTTCTTCACCACCTGAGTTGCATCTTATTTTGAACAGTTCAGTTTTCATCTTTGTATCATTGAACATATTGGTGGTGTCAACTGTGCTTGTATGGTTTCAGCTCAGTTTGGAAGATGTTTCTTTTTAGAAGACCAATTCTGCAGGATATTGTTAAAGTCTATAAAACGTAGCCCCAATACTGGCTCTAGAGGATCTGGAAAAAGAAAAACCAATTGCCTTAAGTTAGTCATTAATGACAGAATCTACATCAGTAAATATCTCTGGTTTGATCGCATTACTTTTCTTGCATTAATTGTAAAATGGCTTTTCATGCTGTGTAATATATAATTTTCCAGAGTCCAGGAAGCAGTAGGGAATGATCTTCAATAAAACTTTTTTATGGTTCTCAGATGTTGTCTTTCTATTAGGCTTATCAATTATTTGTTGCAGGTTGTTGGAGATTCCACTCCGGCAGAGGCGGAATTGTATGATTTTCTATTGTCCCTTTTTTACACTTTCTTCACATAACTCTTTTTCCCTATTAATCTGGGTTTTAAATGTAATGTTTCTTCTCTTTTTGTTTTTGCATTTTTATGCAGACTTGAGGGATCTATTTTCTGATGAGAAGCTAGGTTATTTTGAATATGCCAAGGAAATCGTGGTAACTATTCTGCTTTTGCTAGTTTACTTCATGAGCGCATGCTTTTCCAGAGGTGTTTGGACTACTTATGGCTTTGTAGGTTGAGGCAGAAGATGCTAGTTTGAAAAATGAAGTAACCATTGCTAAGATAAGCTCTTTTCTTGAAGATGCATTCCACTCCTCTTGTGAAGGGATTATGGTCAAACTCGTGGACGTTGATGCTGGATACTTTCCAGATAAACGAGCCGAGTCATGGTTAAAGGTTGCAAGTGACACAACATCGATCAGTTTAATTGTATGATACATTTGAGCTCAACACAAATTACAGATTGAGACCAATCTCTTTTTTAGGTCAAGCGAGATTATGTGGAAGGACTCAGTGATTCTCTTGATTTGGTTCCAATTGGTGCGTGGCATGGAAATGGGAGAAAAGCTGGATGGTAAACACCTGGATTTTATCCCTTTGGCAGAAGATTTGGCCCTTGCAAGAAATTCTTTATTTAACTTTTCTTTCTTATATGTATTGGGTCCCAAAATCTCATTTTAAGAGACGAGCTGTTAGCAAGGAAAGTGTTGAGGTCATTCTGAAATAATGGAAATAATTGTTCAATAAAGTTTGAATGAGGCTGGAAATTGGGGCCTCTTCCACATATGCCCTAAAAGATTTATGGACAGGCAAGTGTTTGGGTAATTATATAAGTACCACAAAAAATAACATCCTTTTATCAGAAGTGGGATGGAACTGCTTTGTGGATTGCCAATCAAAGCATATGAAAATTGTGATTGAGTTGCATGATAACTACTTTTTACAGAAATGCATGATATGTTAGAATACAAAAGTTACCAATGTGACTTACTGAATTCAGCTGTGTTTGTAGGTACAGTCCATTTCTTATGGCATGTTATGATCCTGAGATGCAGGAATTTCAAAGTGTATGTCGTGTGATGTCTGGCTTTTCAGATGCGTTTTACATAGAGGTAAATTTATAATGAATTCTCATGATTAAAGTAATAAAGAGTTTGTTAGATATGAGTTGGGTATTAAAAGCACCTGTTATCTCCTGTCCAATTTTTATGCATGTATGATTCCTTTTCATCTATATACTTGTAAGCTGCTTAGACTGTTGCTAATGCATGGCGGTATTCCAAGGAATTTATTTTCACGTCAGAACCCCGTGATAGCAAAAATCCTGCAAATTTGTATCTGTGAAGACACTTTATCATTCTTGCATGATGACATTGCTCGATACTATTCAGACCATCTGAAAACATCTGTCCTTATTTCTCGGGTCCAAGATGAAAATTATAACAATAACAATTGTAAGATGGGTCGACACTATGAGGACCATCTCAAAAAGATATTTCATCTTCTGGGGTCTAACGTGAAGATTGTAACAATAACAATAGTTGCATGTAATTAGCATCAGTGAATCTGATTTGTGGTGGGAAAGCAGAGGAGAAGAAATCCTCCAGTATTGTAACTACATAGTTTGAACTGTTGAGTTGCAGATGAAGGAATTTTTTTCCGGGGACAAGATATTGCCCAAGAAGCCATTGTATTATCAAACTGCTGAGATGCCAGATATGTGGTTTTCTCCTGAACTTGTTTGGGAAGTAAAAGGCGCCGACTTAACAATTTCGCCAGTTCATCAGGCTGCGATACGTCTAGTTCATCCATCTCGTGGCATTTCCATCAGATTTCCGAGATTCATTCGCCCTGTGCCTGATAGAAATCCGGAGGAATGCAGCACAGCAGCGGATATTGCAGAAATGTTCAGTTCTCAAACTCGGAAGATGGATGTGACTGCATAAACTTCTTTTGTAGGCGTAAAATTTTGAGATCCTGTACATAAATATATTTATTAATATCTTGTATATAATTAAAATTGATATGTGGTTAGGTTACTTTTAAATTATAGTTTGCATTTTAAAAACCTTTTTCACAATCAATCAAATGCGGTTGGAATCTTTTTAAACATATAGGAACTCCTATTTGTTAATTTTATTTACAATATTTTAGGAACGACATTAGACATTATTATTTTAAAAAATAAAATATTTACTTATAAATGTAAGACTAAGGAGAGAATTATTAACGGACAAATAATTTCTCTTTTAATTTCAATAATGAGAAATTCTTCGTCTCAGAATTAGTTAACTCAATTTTTTTTGTGGTGTTGGGAAAGCTGCAAGTTACAAATACCGAATCAAGTTATATTATTACAGTATGGTCTATGTAAGATTGAATCGATGTCTAATGTTTTTATATAAATTAAACTATACATTTATGTTTTCTAGTATTTTAACACAAAATATTATTATTTGTAGTAATTTTACTACAAGTTAATATATATATATATTTTCAAAAATACACAAGTTTTACCAAAATTATAAAAGCTTAAGAGCCCTTGAAACTTGGGAGTATGACCTGCGACCGGTGGGGGGCGCAGTGAGCTGTAACAACTTTACCACAAAAGCATTGAATTTGTTTTGATATACATACAAAAATGCAAAGCAGAGCTGACGCTTGAGAGAGAGAGCACTTGAATTGAATTGAAAGCCCTAAAACTTCAAACTTCAAAGCCCCAATTCCCGCTTCACTCATTTCATACCTCCCTTAATCTCCCGCCACCCATCTGCAATTCTTCTTCCCCCAACTATATCTACATTCCGTCCTCTCTCGCCCATTAACCCTAAATCAAACCCCCTTTTTCTCCCACTGCATTTCCCTATTTTTATTAACTACAGATTTTCTGTTTTTTTTTTTTTTATTGTATCCGCTGTAGGTCATTTGATTAGGGTTGTTGTTTAGATGAAGCTTGTGGGACCTAGGGTTTGGTCTTAACTAGGTTGTTGAAGCATTCTACCAGCAAATATGAGTGCCGTCAATATTACCAACGTCACAGTTCTGGACAATCCTGCTCCGTTTCTTACCCCGTTCCAGTTTGAGATATCTTACGAATGTTTGACTCCTCTTAAAGACGGTAATAATTTCCCCCTTCTTTTTCATTCGACATCTTATTTTTAATCTCTTTTTTGTTGGAATTTAATTGATTTTTGTTTGTGTGTTCTGTGGAAGTATGTTTTAGCCCGCTTCTTTAGTGCCACAACGTGGTAAAGGTGGCAAATTGTTTTCTTAAGTATAGTTATTGTGGCAGAATGCGTAGTTAATTAGCAAGCGTATTGTTAGGATACATGATATTGAGAACTTGGGACATGATATCATCCTGTCATAACTGAAGTTTTTTCTTTTTTCTTTTCTGAAATTCTATAGACATTGTGATTTTATGTTCCAAGGGTAATTCATACTTCTTGTAAGTTTCAAGATCGATTCCTGAGCTTGTCCTTTTTTTTTTCCACCTTTAAGTTTAATACTTAATTCCAGCGGCCATAAAACTTATTTAAAGTCTAACAGCTCCATCATATAAGTGTGTTTTGTCAAAGAATTGCTTTATTTTTTTGTTTGTCCCACATCTCTACCTACATTGTGGGCTATCTAGGTGGGGTTGTTCTGCGCCAATCTTTTGACCTGGCGGCATGAAACGGGATTAGAGAGCATGTAAGGGTTTTCTGAAAGCATTTTGTCTTCATCAATGCCACAAAAAGTATTGAATTTTTTTCTCTCTTCTAAATTTTACTTTATCTGCCATGGATTTAAGGGTACTTGACTTTCAATTTGAGGTTGCAATTGATTGTTATTTCTGTAATAATCTTTGTGTCAATATTGTTTGATGGCTTGGAATCACTTGCTTCAATGTTGACATTGCTGCTGTTTTGCCCTATATTAGCGAATGTTTCTATTTGGAGCAGACTATTGAACAATGGTAATGGCAAAGTTCAAAAAGTAGCAATTAGGGCAGAGAAACAAGACAGTCCTACTGTTCGTATCTCGTCTTGATTTATTTGGTTGGTGTGGTTTGATAAGTTTGCTATGGAAATGGATGAATCATGGCTTAGAGCACCATTGTAACTGTTCAGTAAAATGGATAACATGTTCCCAAACTGATGAGTTAGTGTGACTATGCAAAAATTTGCATCTGCTAGAGATAATTTACATCTTTTAGCGATTTCAATAATCAGATTAATTATCATATTGTGTTACTTCTTGGTGCCGTCCACGAAGCTGTTTGAGAGCCTCTATGGTCTATAATACTTTTTATTCATCTTTCAACTTTGTTGTCTAATAAGTTGCATGAACTGATCATGATTGTTTAGATGAATTGCTCAAGTCTTCAATCTTTTTGTGAATTTCTTTTCAATCTACACTATGTTTTGCATTAATGTTTGGGGAAATAATAATATGGATTCTTCTGTCGTAATTCAGATTTGGAATGGAAATTGATATATGTGGGCTCTGCTGAAGATGAGACTTATGATCAACTACTGGAGAGCGTACTTGTTGGGCCTGTCAATGTTGGAAATTATCGATTTGTCTTGCAGGCAATATGCTAATCCTTTTGTATGAAATTTAATAACGGATTACTGCATCTTCTGTGTCTTGAAGGAATTCTGACTCTTGCCTGTTATTGGATATGGTGCAGGCAGACCCTCCAGATCCGTCAAAGATTCACGAAGAAGACATCATTGGTGTGACAATACTTTTGTTGACCTGCTCTTATCTGGGTCAAGAATTTGTTCGAGTTGGGTATTATGTGAACAATGATTATGAGGATGAGCAGTTGAGAGAGGAACCTCCGTCAAAAGTGATTATTGACAAGGTCCAAAGAAATATCCTATCAGACAAACCCAGGGTTACAAAGTTCCCTATCAACTTTTATCCTGAGAATGCTGATAGTGCTGATGCACCCCCTGCCCATGATCAACCTGTTGAAAATGATGGAAGTGAAGAACTGCCTCCTGAACAACCTTCGGAAAAAGAGGAACCTTAGAAACTCCCTACTGCCTGACTTTCTCACTCATCATGGTAACCATTCCTTCTGTTGCTTTCACTAGATATTTTGCTATAGGGATCTTGTAGAATTACATTTCTGCTTTGCAAATTGCTCCAGGCATGGTTGATATACCGGGCTCACTGGCTTTTGTTTAATCAAAAATTTGTATGTTCAAATTTCTATTGTAATGTGAAGATATACATTTCAGTTGCATTTCGAAGTTTTATCCTTTATTTCTTTCTCTGCTTTTCTTTTGCAATTCCTCAAGCATGTGGTCTGTGTTTCATTGAGTCTGCCCCTCCCTCCATGATTTACAAATGTCATGTTTGAGCCATTATAAACTACGACGTTCTTTCCTGTGGGGTAGGGGATAGTAGATATTGATATTTATGAGAATAGGAGGAACAGAAATAAAGTTTTTATGATCAAATTCAAAGGCTTGGTTTATTTCCAAATTTGATTCAAGTATCCCAAGACAATGAAAAGATTGAGTGAGTAATATTTGGTGTAATTTTCATCTAAAGGCCTAGGGCAAATGGACTTGATCTAATGATTATAAAGACAACAGCACCAACAATGTAAGAGAAGCTGTTTTGTTAGTCTCTCTCTCTCTCTATATATATATGTACATATTAAAATGTACCAAACTTTTAAAACAAATAAAACCTATAGAAATTAAAGAATTCTAGCTAATGTTATGAATACTGTATTAGATAGTAAATTTGGTTTTATTACGATGCGTTATTAGTATTGGTCAATGTTGAATAATGTTTCTAGTAATTTTATAAAATAATTTTTAAAATTTATAAAATTATAAAACATTTTCTTAATTTATTGTATTATATTATTTCTGAATTAACAATCTTGTCTTAAAGAATAATAACAGTATAAATCTAAAATGATAATTATATCTTTATTTTTATTAATATTACTTATACGTATTTAAGGCATAAACAATACCTATAATTAATATAAGAAAAAGAGTGTTTAATTCTCATAAAGATATAAAATAAAAAGTAATTAAAATATTATGTCATATAGTAAATAATAGTTATATTAAACCATCATATGGTAAAAATAATATAGGACTTTAATCATTACAGCAAGAGTTTGTATCGAAAAATACTGTAAAATAAAAGCTAAATTTGAAATAAAAACAATTATTGTAAACGTTTTATGTTTATATCGCGCATATAAAATTTAGCATATATGTTAAATACAAGTTAAATTAAAAGAAAAATGAAAAGGTGAAAAACCTAGAATTTTGTTCAGTGTTGTATCTACTTAAGTCGCATTGGTTTCAATTTCATTTGATATAAAACTTTCATTATTAAGAGTAGTTTTATAATTACGATCATTCAAATTCATTATATCAAATAACATGTCAATATTTTTTCATCCGAGATTATCTTCTAAGTTACTCTTATTTATGGAACTTGGATTCTCAAAAACTCAATCTACTAGAAGATCGATGTAGTCATGGTAAATTAGATTTATAAAACTACTTGTTCTATTAAAAGTCTTAGTAAATAAATAAGAATTAATTAATAAGGAATTAAAAAAATATATTCAGCTTAATATTGATAATAACATACTTTTTCTGAAGCTTTAAATTGTATCGAACAAAGGCCAAATCGTTCAATCTTTTATGCTCCAATCAATGTTTTGTATTTTGTACTGTACCGATCAATACTGAGTGGTATGTGCCCTATCGGCCAAAAAATGGTAATAAAAAATGTGTACAGATACCAGATGTTGATACCAGTCTATACCAGATTGTTTTGCTTGGAATCGGTCATATTTAAAATATTGACCGAATACTGAATGGTACTGAAAAATTAAAAAAAAATGTAAGAGTGATATGCAAATAGTAAAAAATAAAAAAAAACCTCCCCCCACCATTGCCGACAATGACCCTCTCTAGTCTCTGGTTTCTACTCTCCTACTTCTATTTAATGCATTCAATTTTTAAATTTTCAAGAAAATGTTATTGTAATTTTATTATTTATTTTAAAATAAAATAAGTATTTTTATTACCAATAATAATTATACAATAAAAAATATTAAAATAAATTATTTTTAAACTTTACATAATATTTAATAATAAATTTTAATAAAAATTATTTAAAATAAATAATTTAAAAATTATTATTTATAAACTAATATTTATTTTGGATATATTGTAAATAATTAAATATTTTTAATTTAATTATATTTATTGAAAATTATTAAATTAATTTTATCAATTAAATTAAGTTATTTATAATTTTTAGTATTAGCTAATTTTAATCAATTAATTAAAAATATAATATTAAATTCTTATTAATAATTAATATATTAAATAATATATATTTGATTGTTAGTAAACAAAATAATATATGTTTTTGTTTCAGGTTTGACTTTTAGTTATTTATTAACTCATTACAAATTCTGGTTATAAATTGTAGTAGGTAGATAGTTAAGATCTTTATTGTTTTTTTATTTGATATTTTGGAGTCATTATTGTTTATTATATGATAAAATTGTAATATTTAAATACTTTATATTGTTCTAAATTTTATGTTGAATTGTGATTATTATTTATATATGAAATATGTGAACATTATTGTTAATAAAAATAAATAATTGTTGTTATTTTAAATTATTAATAGTATGATTTTTTGTGACATGGTTGACGTAAAATTATAAAGTATAACATACTAATGGATTATTTTGTACTTTTTAAAAAATTGAAGGACTATTTCATAAATTTAAAAATTATCTAAAGCGATACCGTTATTGATCGATACTGGTACAATATTGTACCAGAACCCAATTTGGTATGATATTTATAACAATGGTTCCAATCTATATCATTTTTTTTTGGAATGTATAAATTTAAATGTGTTACAATTCATTTCATACTTAATTGTATTCACATATTGACTTAAAATTCGAATTGCAAACTTTTACAATTTTGAAACACCAATTCTAATTTAGTCCTGCTAAGTGATTATAAGATAATAAAAGTATGCTTATAAATAAAATAAAGTGATGATTAATTTCAAAAAAGTAACAAAAGTGAAGAAATATATACCTGGATTAAGTTTGTATCTTTGATGAATTGCAATTGGCATCCTAAAATCACCTCACGCGTTCTTATATTCATCAAGTTGTGAGCTAAGGAGATCTTGCATCTTCTCATGTGAAACAATTATTAGGATAGTTAATAATATTCTCTTATTAATTTCAGCTTTCTTTGTAAAGCCTGATCTAAAATAGATATTAGGATTTTAAATTGCCTCTCATATCTTTCACTGATGACTGCACAATCAGGTTTATATAAAGAAGACTTATTTTTCATATTTACCTTAATTGCTTCCTTTGTCCTTTCCATAACTTCATAACATTAACTCATTTTTGCTTTCTTGTTACATTCAACCAGATGAAATACTCTTATCAAAGGCTTACAAACTCAGATGATAAATTGACGTTGAGACCAAATCTGTAATTTGTAATTATAATTCTAGAAACCTCCATTCTTACATTAGACTTGACATATTGAGATGCAATTTACTTATCACTTATAAACTTTTGTTTCAATTCCTTTTTCATTAGAACAAAACACTAAAGTGATAAGACATTAGTTACAAGTCTTATAACAATAGGACGAGACAAATTCATATTGTTAGTAAAACATTTTCTCATCAAATTTTGATCTCTTGTACGATTATATATGAACGTGGTCACTTTTCTTGCTTTCTGTATAATTTCATCAATGATAGGAAAATATCTAACATTGTCTATATTTTCCAACATCATATCAATGCAATGTGCAATACAAAGAGTCCAATAAAATTTGCACCCTTTTTCCAACTGCTTTATAAGCAAAATTACTATAAGTGATGAACTATATAATGTTTTTAGCCTGACTTCATTCACAATTTCATCAAATAACCCAAACAGAGTATTCACATTTCTTATAAGGTTAGATGCATTAATGGACTTAAAACGCATCATCCCTTTTGCAAAATAAACCAAAAATTGATAATATGCTTATGTCTTCTATTTGTCCAACTATCACGCATAATTGAAGATCTATAGGTTGCTCAAGTCATTTTTCTTTCATCTAAATAACTTTTTATTTCATAAGCAAAGCTTCTTAGAAGATTATCTATGTACATATTGATATGTGATTTTTGTGTTTTAAACTATAAGTGCACAATGTAGTAGTAAGTGACAAGTAAGAGTTGATCCCATGAGGATTAAAATTACTAGTACGTAGTAAGTGACAAGTAAGAGTTGATCCCATGAGGATTAAAATTACTAGTATGTACCGTGTTTCTATTATCTAACCTAACAAATTATGATGTTTAAGATAAATAAAATGCAAAATTAAAACAATAATCTAAAATAAATCAACACAATTAACTAACTAGAATGAAGACCTAACTAAGAAACAATAGTACTTGCATTCCAAATCCTCCTAGGACTTCTCATGTGATCATGATTTCACTAATCAATTTAATTTTTAGTTCATTAGATTGTCAAAATTCCTATTTTATGATAATATCTTTCTCAAGACTATTAACATATAACTATTGGTTGATTACTGAAATCTCTTTCTAGTTAAAACCTTTAATATTGCATTAATCGATTCGTGAATTTCACTTCAAGGTTGGAACCTAATCCAGAAGATTTTATGTTGGTCCATTTTTATGTTTGCATGTAACTCCTTTCAATTAGGTAGATCTATTACATAATGATTTCTTAATCTTAATTGCATAAATTATACATAAAATAATATGTTAGAAATATTTATTCAAGGATAAGAATATATAATTGAAACCCGATAGAACTAAGGAAAGAATTTAGAGATGTCAATGAGTCGGACTGGGCCCGAGATGCTCCTGACCTGGCCCGACTTGAGCTTGGGTGGACCGCAGCCCAACGAGTCAGGATGGGTAGACCTGTGGCCCGATTGGGCCAACCTAGCCCACCATATTTGTATATATTTAAATAATGTCAAAACATGACATTGTTTTCGAAGTAACGATAAGCCTGTCTTGTGGCCCGCCCAACCTCGGCCCGTGACCCGGTTACCTTGGGCCAAAATCGGGCCAGCTAGGCCCTTTTTGACATCCTTAAATGAATTAAGTTAAATACAATACTACAAAGTTTATCCTACGGTTCATCTAATCTAAGTACCAACAAATGCTTGGTTTATAATTACAATGTTAAGGCTAAAGGAAAAGTAGAAATTTAAAAAAGCCATTATGAGATCCCTTTTAATCTTCATGAAATCCACTTTAGATTAATGAAAATCTAGTCTAAATTTGTTTCTTTGTTTGTTCTTCTTTCTCTTTATCATTATAGGCCATCAATATGTGCCTTCTTTGAGCCTCGTATGAAACCATTTTGACTTTCTTTTGTTTTCTATTTGTTTTTCCCTTTTATAGCTTGAAATTAGGATTTTAGGAAAAATAATATTAGAACGTGAGAATAATTGTTACTCCCTTCGTAGCAAAAGTTTTCCATCCTTGTTAAGTAACCCAACCAATGTCGGAGAAATCTTTTCTACTCTAAAGTAACGGAGATGTTGTTTCTATAACTTATGGAACTCCACTAAATCTAAAGTACAAAATTTGAATAATCAAAATAAAATTATAAAAATAACTAAACTACTAATGAAAATCTCACAAACTACTTAATTAAAACAAAAACACCTAATTATTGGGTTGCCTCCAACCAACGCTTCTTTATGAGTTTTGTAGCATTACTTTTTAAAAAGTTAGTTTTCAATATGGATTTATAATTAGAGGCTTGCCCTACCTATTTTTCCATATAAAAGTTTAGTAGCCTGCAAATAGACCACATATTATAATATAATAAGGAGAAAGTATCAAACTAATAAAACCAATTAACACTATTAATTCCCTTTCTAGCAAAAAATTATCAATATAACAAGGAATAATAAAACCCCCTGATCTTCAAGTGACCCTGATCTTCCTGCAAAATAAGTTGCAAATACAAGATTAAGAAAGAGAACTCTAAGGACAAACAACTGAAAGCAAAAATAAAGAAACAAAAACTACTTAAAAAAAGAAAAAATTATTAGATTAATAAAAATATGGTTTTTTTTAATATTTCAGTCTCTAATAACAAAGCCAAAAACTTGATATGTAATTTTTATGTTTTAAACAGTAAGTGCATGGTAACTAACACTAGCAAATATTAGTCAATCTCATGACGACTGAAATTACTAGTACTTATTGTCTTTCTATTATCTATCCTAACAAATTATGGTGTTACAAATGAATAAGATGCAAAACTAAAGCAATAAAATAAAATAGACTAACACAATTAACTAAGTAAAATGAAGATTTAACTAAGAAACATCAAAGAAAACATTGGTACTTAGCTTCTCATGCAATCATGATTTCACTAATCAATTTAGTCTTTAGTTCATTAAAGCATAGAAATTCTTATTGTTTGTTAATATATTTCTCAAGACTTTTAACATTTACCCATCAATTAATTAACTGAAATCTCTTTCTAATTAAAACCCTTAAGATTGCATTAATTGATTTATGAATTTCGCTATTAAGTTTGACCCTAATATGGAGGATTTGTTCAAGACTTTTTTACTTTTGCATGCAAATCCTTTCAATTATGGTTGATCTATTCTTACAAAATGATTTCTCAATCTCAATGGTATGAAATAAGACATGGAATAATACACTAGCAATATTAACTTCAGGATAATTAAGAAAAAATGAATCTCAATAAAAATAAAGAATGGATTAATTTAGATAAAATCACTACAAAGTCTATCCCATGATTCCTCTAATCTAAGTACCAATAAAAGCTTAGTTCATAATTATGGCATCAAGGCTAAAGGAAAATAAGATAACTAAAAGAATCACGGTGAGATCCCTTTTAATCATCACGAAATCCATTCCAAATATATTTCCTTGTTTGTTATTCATTCTCTTAATTGTTATAACATTCAATATATGTTTTCCCAAGCCTTCCTTGAGTCTCCTATAAACCCTTTTGACTTCCCTTTGTTTCTCTTCATTTTGCCCTCTTATAACTTGAAATTAGTGTTTCTATAAATGGACATGGTCACACGTATGACTGTTTGTATCATTGCATCCCTCATTTGCTTCAGTTCTTCAAAAATCACAGAGAAACAAGGTCCTTCAAAGCAACATGGTGAGCTATACGACCATATAGATTTACACGGGCATGTCCTTAATCAACATGAATCACTTTAAAATAGCTCCATTCTTTTATTTTCTATCTTGATTTTTCCCTAATTCTTCTCCTTTTTATCCATGAATACAAATAATATCTAAAAACACATTAGAAATAAGAAAAGTACAAAAAATAAAAACTCTCAAATAAATAAGCAAAATGAATTAAATATGGATTAAAAATATAGACTATTTAGCATTTATCAATTATCAATTACAGAAGTTTTATATTTTAGATTATAAGAAGTGATACCATCCACCGTAAGCTGGTAATAATAAGATTAGGAACTATTGAATGATACTACATCATACTACCATCTAGTCATTTCCATGTTCACATTATTAGCTACTTCTTTGGATTGTAAGGCACTACAAACTGAAGATTGAGCTTTATGAATTGTTTGTGGAGCAAAAAATTTAGACATATGTCTTCTTCTCTTCCTCATATTAGTTGTAACTATCCCTTCTTATAAGGTAGGAATATCACCTTCAATATTTTCAATATCATCTTAACCACTGCTAAAAATAACATTTAGCTCAATCTTCATCTTCTTCCTTTATCATTTTAATAATCTTCAACTAACATTTTTGTTTGTCATTTTACATCTTGAACGACTTTCCTAGAAGATTCCATTCCACCTTTGATCATAGCTAAATGTTTCTTTAATACGTTGATTCCCCTACTTAAAATTTTTTGTTATAATGTAAGTAAATAGTATAGTTCTTTACAATAAGAACCAATTTAGAATCAAGCTAAACCATTGAATCTTCTTGAAGATACTAAATTATCGTAAGTACTTCAATTTTTCTTCATTTATTTGTAAAAATAAATAAATAAATAAATAAATATATATATCAAAATTAAACTAATAACCAAAATAAAGTATTTTCCAGTTTAATTTTATTATCAATTGTGATATGCCTAATAAAAACACATTTACAACTTATTCAAAACTTTCTTTTTACTAAGCAAGCATTTTTCACTGAGTAATATTCCTATAATTGCATGTTTAAGCTTGATGAAAATAAGTTTATATAAGAACTTAAATAACTAACTCTAATCTCATCGATCACTTACATAAAAGAATAGTTTAATCGATGTTATAATTAATTATCAGAAAAATAGATGAAGACGTGATTATAGCATGTCACTCCTACTTGGTGATGATAGCCTATAATTAAATAACAAGATGAATTTATTTATTTTTATGAACTTATAGGTGAAACTCCTAAGTAATTATAAGCCATAAACTTTAAATTATTATTATCGACATAATTGACAAGATGATATGTAGACTTAACTGACAAGGCTATAGAAATTGAACTAAGGAGTATTATTGTATATTCATAAGAACTTAAATAACTAACTCTAATCTCATTGATCACTTACATAAAAAAGTAGTTTAATTGATTTTATAAATAATTATTAATATAACAAATGAAGACGTGATTATAACATGTCACTCCTAATTGGTGATGATAGCCTACAATTAAATAACAAGATGAATTTAATTTTTTAATGAACTTTAGGTTAAACTCCTAAGTAATTATAAGCCATAAAGTTTATATTATTGTTATCGACATAATTGACAAGATGATATGTAAACTTAATTGACAAGGCTATAGAAACTGAACTAAGGAGCATTATTGTATATTCCTTAGACAGAATCTATAATACTGTTGAATATTCAGTAAAATATTATTACTTGCTTAAAGAAGCAAATTTTAATTTTAATAAAAAATTCATAGCTAAAATCTAAAAAATATATCACCATAAGGCGTAAACAATTTCCCACGTATTAAAAAATGTGGCAGCTATGTCAATTACATCAGTACACTATTATCCTATAAGCAATTTCTCATTTTAATAAAATCAGTGTGATAAGAGAATTTATAGTAAAGCAGTTTATATTATTGACTCATAAAATGAAAATGTTAAATCTATAATAAAGATAGAATTTATGTATCATTGGTTCTTTTCTCCTAAATACTAAAAACCCAATTCTTAAACAACACAATCACATAATTACATTAATAAAAAAATGCAACATTTGATTACTCCATAACTACAGAAACATAAGTCTTAAACTTTCAAACAACCTATTCATTAATCACTACATTTTCAAAAGTCTTACAACACAATATATGGTGGTGAATAATGGAGATGAGAAGTGATGGTGTTGCAGTGACTAGTGATGATAGAGCAGCTGAACATAAAGATGGAGAGAGGACAGAGATTGCAATGAGGAGCTTGTAGTGAGCTGTGATAGGTGGCACTTGAGGAGTCGTGGCGTGACCAGCTAGAGATGAGAGAACAAGTGACCGGTTTTGGTAGCGGTAATGATGATAATGCAGTAGATGGTTAGAGGATAGAAAGAGGAAGGTGAGACATAAAGTTTCACATCTCATAATTAAAACTCTCAATAGTTTCAATTTTAAGAAATAGAATCGAGATGTAAAATTTGTGTTAGAGATGATGGATATCAACATGCTCATGATCAAGGATATATCACCAACACCTACATATATCAATTTAGAAGTTTGGAGAGTGGTATATGCAGCTTAGGAAAGGTCAAGTAATTATTTGACTATAAAAAGATCTATACTAGAACATCGTTAATTTAATGATGATTATTCCTGTTATGGTTGGATCTTATTTAACGAAAAACATGAAGATCTTAATAAATTCAAGGTCTTTAAGATTGAGTTTAAGAACCAATTAGTAAAATTAATCAAGATTGTCAAATTTGACCGTGGAGGAGAATATTATGGAAGACATGGTTTTTGCACAAGAAATAGGTTAATTTTCCAAATACTCGGAATCATGTAAAATAGTGTCTCATTTCACTATGTTAAGTCGTCCTGAGAAAAATGATGTGACTGAAAGGTAAAATTACATGTTAAAGGATATAATGAGATCAATGTATAATATGAATAACCTACCTAATTATCTTTGGGATAGAATCATAAAGAATAAAGAATACCTTATACAAACTTAACATGGTCCTAAGTAAATTAGTGCTTAAAACACCTTTTGAAATATAGAAATGATGGAAACCTAGCCTTACTCATCTTCATGTATATGGTTTCCCTGTTGAGGTGCGCTTTTATAATCCTTATGAAGATAAGATGTATTCTCATTCCACTCATTATTACTTTGTAAGATATCCTAACCACTTTAAAGGATACAATTTTCACTATAAAGATAGAGGATCCATAATAGTGGAGTCATAAATATCTAAGTTTCTAGTACACAATGTCTATGTTGAGGGTGGTTCGTCTCATCTTGAAGATGGTTTTCCTTCCTATCTTTTAGATGATATAAGTGTGGATACTACATTTATATACTATTTATCACTTATTCAATCAGAAATAGTGGATTTAGGCTTCAGTATCATAATAGTATAGGGATAGGAACCCATATGTATATATATACAAGTTCCTGAGGTATGTGAACAAACCGAATGAGTTTAATTAAGAAGATACACTCGAATTAGGAGACCTACAATATCGTTGGACTTCATACTCTATTTAGGTGAGCAAGAATATGATATTGGACATATGGTAGATCTAATTACTTTTATAAAAGTTGCTTTTAGATTTTATGTGGATTTATGGTGGGATGCTATAAGGGACGAGATGTAATGTATAAAACATAATCATGTATAGGAGCTTACGAATTTACCTCATAATTGTAAGCCTGTCAGTTGTAAATGGTTTTACAAGAATAAAAAGGACTCCTAAGGTAAAGTTGAGTAGTTTCAAGCTTGGTTAGTTGCCAGAGGGTTTACTCAAAGAGAAGAGATTAACTTTAATGTAACCTTTTCTCCTGTATCCTCTAAGGATGCATTTCAAGCGATTATGACAATTGTGGCTCATTATGATATTGAGCTATATTAGATGGATGTTAAGACTGGTTTGTTGAATGGGGAACTTTATAAGGAGTCTATTTGGAACAATTTGAAGGATGTCAGAACCAAGAAAAGGCTTATATGGTTTGTAAATTAAGGAAATCTATACATGACTTAAAATAAGCTTCCAGATAATGATACCAAAAGTTTGATAAGGTTGTTACTTCATTTGACTTTGTGAGAAATAAAGTTAAAAGATTCCTGTATCACAAGTTAAGGGAAAGCAAGTTTATCTTTATACTTTTATAAGTAGACAATATCTTACTCCCATCAAAAGACTTAACCATATTGCATAAGGTTAAGTAGTTTTTGTCCAAGCATTTTTACATAAAAAACCTTAGTGAAGCATTTTTTGTCCTAAATATTCAAATTTATCAAAATAAATCTCAAAACTTATTAGGTCTCTCACAAAGTGTATACATAGAGCGAGTGCTACAAAGTTTTGATATACCTGATTGTAAACCTGTTATAGCTCCTATCTCTAATGGTGAGGGATTGTCTTTGTCACATTGTCCAAAGAATAATATAGAGAGAGAGAGACTATAAAGAATGGTCCTTATTCTAGTGTGGATAGTAGCTTGATGTATCCTTATTGTGCACTAGACTGAAAATTACATTCATTGTTAGACTGTTGGGTACGTATTTGCCTAACCTAAGAATAGACCTCTAGAATATATAAGTGTAAATTGCATCGTGTTTTAGGGCATAATTTGATATGTGTTTAGCTATTAATTCAATAATTTAGTACGTGTTTAGGTTAGAATTATGTTAGTTCATTAATTATTTATGTTTTAAATGTTTTATGAGTTATTACAAGTCTTTGAGCTTAAATATTATATTTTTGAGGTACTTTGATGTGTTTGCTAGTGTTTCAGGGTCAACATCGAATAACGAAGGAATTTCAGAGACATTAGGGCCGAAACAATGGCCCATATCGTGGCATAACCACGATCATGACCTACATTCCATGATCGTGACAGAAGCCTAGGAAATGATCCATGATCGTGGCCTGTGTCGGGTAGACGTGTAGACACTTAAGAACGTTAAGTTTCGCAGGATTTTTTGGACCTTTTGGGCTTCGAAAAAACCCTAGAGCTACTCAGAATCAACCTATACATACAACCCTAGGTGGAAGAATCATCATAACTTTTCGAGGATGAGTAACGCTGGAGGACAATTCAAGCCCCAAGGATAACCAGGTTTTCAACAAGATAAATCAAGCTCAATGGAATCCAAGTTGGATAGGATTTTAGATAAAATTAGAGGCATGGAGGATGCGTATAGGAGGCTTGAAAGCAAGTTTGAGCAAGTCACTAAGAACCACGCCTTTTCAATACACAATCTAGAGGTCTAAGTAGGTCAACTAGCATAGGCAATTTCCACTTGGAATGTAGGAACCCTTTCAAGCAATTCCAAATCTAACCCAAAGGAATGAATCATGGCCATTACTTACACCCAGGAAAAGATACTCAAACATATGAAAGAAGGAGACAGTGGAGAAGGATAAGCATATATGGAATTCCTTTCAAGTGAGCTCGTAATTAAGCCAATCGAGGAACCTTAGTGGAAGTCAATTTTAAGTAAGGTGATGAGGAGTTCTAAAAAGGTTGAATTAAACAATGTTGAGGAGATAATGGAATATCTACAAATGAAGCTCACACTAAGGGAATCAATTAAGAAGAAGGTTAAAGAGCGCATAGCGAAAGAAAACAATAATATAGCCCAAAAGAAAGAAGACATAGGGGATTTTCACATTCCTTACGGTACCAATGGAGTTAAAATAGACAAGGCATTCATAGATTTGAGAGTGAGTATTAATATGATGCCTTATATCTTTAGTCAAAAATTAGGGCTAGAAGAGTTAGAACCCACAAAGATGCTAGGGAAAACAGCAGACATAACAATTCATCGGCTAAAGGGTATTATTAAGGATATGCAAGTATAAATTGGTATTTTTACCTTCCCCACAGACTTCTTTGTATTGGATATTGGAGAAGATGTGGAAACATCTATGGTCCTTAGACAACTGTTCTTGGCTACTACTCACTCAATAATTGACTTGATGGGGGTAAACTAACTCTGAGGGTTAAAAAGCATCAAATAACCTTCAATGTGTCAAAGAATGACAATAGTTCTCCCTTACTTCAAGCTAACATCAAAGAAACTGAACCGCGAGGACAATGAGAAGATATTGAGGATACTAGGAATGCATTTAGAAAGAAACAATCGTGAAGGAGAAAGTGAAGGAAGTGAAGTAGAAGGAAGCTGAAACCCATGACATGGTAACTCATGTGTAAATGGTAAGATATATGATTGTGTTACCATTGTACTATTCATTTGAACCACCTTGAGCACAAGAAAAACCTTGAGCTACGACGTTAAAAGAAGCGCTACATGAGAGGCAACCTATGGATTGCTAATTCCATGTTAATTCCTTTGACGTTTAGATAGTTGAATTCTGTAGTTAGGTTATTTCGTTTCCAAATAAGGTCGGGAAGACATAGGACTTCGACATGAGTTAGATGATCGAGGAAGTGAGCAAAAGAGAGGTGAAATAGTTCAAAAAAGAGTTAGGAAGTGATCTCGAGAATGTGAAGAAAGACGACAGAAGAAAAATTATCAAAAATTGGTGAAAATATTGCCTGCAACAGGGTAAAATTATCCATGTAATTTTCAGATAAAATTTTACCCTTCTTTCACTTATATATTCATTTCATAATTTATTTTTTCACTCCCTTTCATTTCAACTTTATCTCTCTAAGTTAAAACCTCCAAACACTCTCACTTCTCTTTAACCAAATTCCAAATTCCCATTTTATTCCCACTTCCACCGACTTGAAGTCTAGTATGTCGCCCATCAAACAGTCAGCGAAGCATAACCAATCATCGGGAAGAAATCAAGTCTCGGGCTAAGGGAAGGAACAGGGTGGCGGATTTTGGAGCACCCTTCCCAATCTACTAAGAGGAGGAGGGTATTCATCTCTAATCCCTTAATGATTAATAAATAGTTGTCCCAAAATATTTTGATTTTGATATGCTTGATAGGCTAGAATTGTGAGATAGAGTAGAGAATCTAGTAGAAAGAATTCAGCAGGCTAAGTTTATACACTTCTAATATCTTGTCTACCGGGAGCTCACTCTTAAAATTTTCACTTCCCTTTATTTCAAACCTAGTAACCCTAAGGAAATGTGGTTTAAGTTGTGGGGGACGAACTTATGAGCTGAATGTTGAAATCATATGTGAAATTTGCAGTTTTCCTAATCTTCCATTATCGATCAACACAACGATTTTTGTTCTTCTTGCTATTGGAATGAGCTCACTGGGTTGGAGTGATTTGACGTTAAAAATGCTTACAACAATATTATGCGAACCCATAAGCACTTGTTATTGCATAAATTCATATGTCAATTGGTTTTTGAAAAATCACAAACCAACAAGTACTCAACAAAGAACTTTTTCTTTTATGGTGCATGAATCACAACATCCCAGTGTGCACCTTGACACATATGCTTAATGTTATTGTTACAATTCTACGCATGAGGAGCAACAATTTGGGTATTGGGTACTTGGTTTTCGCCATTGCTAAGTACTATAGCGTGGATTGTAGTGGACCAATCGTTTACCTCCCTGATTTTCTAAATCACCATCATTTGTGGCATGCTAAAATCCTAAAGTCCCATAATATGAAACTTCGAGACATTAGCCAAAAGACTCATGTTAAGATCAGGGCTAGTCAAGCGAGTTTTAGGATAGCGCCGCCTTAGCTAGTAGAAGAGGACTCAACTAGTGAGGAGTTCAAAGAGGAAAAGGACACAGAAGAACTTGGTTGGAAGAAAGTGCTTGATACAATCTCTGCCAACACCAAGGTAACTACAGATACACTTGCGTAGAACTCTAGAAGGATGAAAGAGATGGCCCGCACAGAATGACGTTAGAGCCAGGATATATATCGAATTCATTGTTACTTCGAGGTTCAAGGTGTACAACTAGCCCCTCTAACTCAATCCCCACCTTCACCACCGCGAGACTTAGTTTCTAACCTTTTTCATTTAAATTTAGACTTTATTTTTAATTTTACTTTATTTTATTTTATGTTTCTTCCTTCCATATGTGTTTTTTTGTCTTATTCCCACATTGAGGACAATGTGTTGTTCAAGTAAGGGGAGAGTTATGTGTTTTGCTTTAAGTGCGGATTTTGCATATTGTATGATAGTTTCTTAGGTTGCATATTGTGAATTGTGTTAATATGTCGATGACTTAGATGGAATGAAATTGATTTAATTTTGAACATAATTTAGTAGGGTGTGAAGAGTCATTAGCTCATGAAATTAATAATTTGGGTTCTTTGGCTAAATATATAAGTTAATTAGGATTTAGTGTTATAGGCATTAAATAAAAAAATTTGTAAATTTTAAATAAATAACTATTTCACTAGCCTTTGGGTTATGAATAAAGTTGGTAGTCAGTTGAGAACGTGATGTAGTTGAGTAACCAGATTGACAAATATCACAAATGTGTGCCTTTGCATCAAAAGGCTATAAAGATGTCCCAACCAAACAACTTAATAAAAACATGACCTAGTCGAGTAACTGGATCGACGTTTATCACTAATGTTTGCCTCTGTGTAAAAGACTAGGTCCATGTCCACAAAAAGTAAATAAAAATGGTTAAAACCTACCAAACTTGTAAATAGCTTGACTTTTCATGAAAACATACTTAGGAGTAATTACAATGTTTAAAGGACCAACTAATTATTAATGTGTGTGTACAATTGAAAAGGGTGAGTTAACTTGACATTTAAGTTTTGATTAATATTTATATTTTGTCAAAAGTTTCCTAGACACAGATTTTGCATGTTAATGATTTGGAACAACTGTTTAAAGTTAAATTTATTTCATGAAGTTGAAGTCATTATCTCATTACTACATTATGTGCTTTGTGAATTTAGGTGTTTATTGTTTTGTTTGCTTAAGGACAAGAAAATGTTTAATTGTGGGGATGTTGATAAGTGTAAATTGCATCATGTTTTAGGGAATAATTTGATATGTGCTTAGCTGTTAAGTCAATCATTTGGTAGTTTAGGTTATAATTGTGTTAGTTTGTTAATTATTTATGTTTTCAGTGTTTTATGGGTTAGTACAAGTCTTTGAGCTTAAATATTATGTTTTTGAGATATTTTGATGTGTTTGCTAGTGTTTCAGGGTCAATATAGAAGAATGAAGGAGTTTTGGAGAGATTCGGGCTAAAACAATGGCCTACGATCGTGATAGAAACACCAAAGTTGGCCTATGATTGTGGCCTACATACCAGGATAGTGACAAAAGTCTAAGAAATGGCCCACAATTGTGGCCTGTGTCGGGCAAACACTCAGACACTCAAGAATGTCAAGTTTCGATAGATTTTTTGGACCTTTTAGGTCTCGAAAAAACCTAAGGCTGCTCAGAACACAAGAGGATATTTAAAGAACAAGAAAAGAGGCAGAGAGAGTTTTTGCATCAACCACCTTGATAAACCTTACAGAGAAATCATCAAGAGTTAGAGGAAGAGAAGAAGGGAGAGAGAAGAGGAGATGAGGAGAAGAAGCTGACTCAACGTACTTACCAGATCGGGAGATTTCCTGACATCGCTGCTTCTCATCCTCCATTTAAATTATATTTCTTGTTTATTTTTAGTTTTATTATTGTATAGAATTGGATTGAATAGTTGATGATAGAATATAGAATGTCGAGGATGTATTAAACTCATCTTTATAATTTTATTCTTGAATTAATGGAAATCTAATTGTTTATGTGTTTATTGGATCTGTTGTAGTTTGATTCTGTGAGTGCACAATTCAATAATAGACTGAGAGGGTGAATCGAATGAAAAATGATTAAATTGGACTAACAAGAGTTAGGTGACTTAATAGAACAATAATTGAATCAAATTGAGAAATTGTACAAAGAGAAATCTTGCATAGGTTTTTGATAGTTTATTAGAGAACTTTAGAATTAATTGGGGTTTTGTATAAGTTGTGAATTGAGAGATTGCAACCTTCATAATCTGAATAAGGTTTATGATTTAAGGTTAATGGTTATAACTTGAGAGAGAGTAATCAATCCTAAGATAGTCTAGAACCAATAATCCAATAATTCATAATCAGTTAGGTTAGCATTAAAGATAGGTAAAATTCCCTTTATCTCAATTGGTAATTTCTTTCGATTGATTCTTGGGTGTGTTGCAATTACTTAGTAATTAGTATTTCCTGTTTGATTCTTAATTTGATTGGTTGAATTAAATCCTAGTATTAGTTTCATGCATCTTGAATTTCTATTATTTATTTCTAGCCATATATTTTAAGATTAGATTAACTCCCTCCTCGTGGGATTGACACTTTTAGTACTACGCTAACGAACTGTGCAGTTGCGAATTATCAAGTGTTAATAATTAAAACTTACACATAATCAACTCACAATCAATAGTTAAATGAGTTTGAGATATCTTCAAAGAGCTAATGATTATATGTTGACATTTAAGAAAGTCAACTATTTGGGTCTTATTAGCTATACAGATTCAGATTTTGCTATATGTTTGGATGACATGAAGTCCAGATTATGGTATATTTTTATGATAGTAGATGGTGCTATTTTATGGAAGAGTTTCAAGCAGACAATGGTAACTTTCTCGATTACGTATGCAGAGTTTGTATCACCCTAATAGGCTACTTCATAAGCAATTTGGCTTAGGAAATTAGTTTTTGAGTTGTATTTGGTTATTTCAGTTTCTAGGCTTATATTGTGATAATCTTTCTACTATATTGTTGAGTAACAACAATAAAAGTACCACAGAGTCTAAGCATTTAAACGTCAAGTATTTAATCTAAAGGAATTAGTGCAGAAATGTGACATTGAGGTGGAGCATATCAAGACTGAGGACATGTTGGCTAATCCGCTAACTTAAGCACTTCGCCATATTATTTTTTCGGGACATGTATATAGTATCAATTTATTGAGATGTTTAGACATTGTTAGTTAGCGATCATTATATTTGCTCTTGATACAATTGTACAAATTTTATGTATTGTGTCAGTATTATATATATATATATTGATGATTATTATTTTGATCTTAATCATATCATTTGTTGTACATTGCCATAATAAAAGTGCAAGTTTTAAGATTTGTATCAAATTTAAGCATTTTTATTGGGCATATATACAGCTTGACCTTGATCCTTGTCTTTAGGACACATACAGATACTTTGATAAATCTATGGATTTATAAGACATATAGGGATATAAGTGTTTAATCCTATAAGAGGTTTCTATGGTATAGTTTTGCATTCAATAAGAGAAAAAAAATAAAATTTTATATTGTAGTTTTGCATAAAGTTTAGAGAAATTGAAAACAACAAATCAGAATAATGATATATTTGAAATTATATAGGTGTCATTATAGTTCATTACACCGCATTTTCTCATTCATGTTAATAAGGTATTAGATAGACGTATTGAATGTTTCTAGCATTTGACATGTTTATTTATATTTTTTGGTATAAAAAACCTTGCGAGATTAAATGAAAGACTTTCGTTATCTTTAAATCAAATCTTTTAAATTAGTCGACCATCACATTGATTTTCTTAGTCAATTTTACTGTTCCATATTTTTATTACAATTTTTGTAATTAGTATTTGTCTAAGGGGAGAGTGTTAGAATTTTTAAAATTTGTATTAAACAATTATTAAGTACGAGTTTTTATAAACTTAAAGTTAAGAAAAATCAAATTTGATCTATATTAAAGATAACAAGAAATCTAACAAAGGATTTGATTAAATGGGCTGAAGTTTAGTGAGAAAAATAGGTCCTAACTAATATGGACTAGTCATTTATTGGCGAGTGATAGGGAGGTCCTATAAGGTTATTATAAATAGTTACTAAGGTCTCCTACTATCTATTTAAGTATACTTTCTTTGACTCGTTAAGAGGCCATATACTAAGAAAGATATAGAAAGGCCTTATCGAATATAAAGTTATACAATTTTCATAAAAGTTAGATCGAAAATTTCAACAGCTTGTTTAAGCGGTTCAGCAACTTTCTCGTCAAGTTGTGGATAGCAAAACATTTATTTTCTGCATTGTCTCTTCTTTTGCAAGTTTATTTTTGATCCTGTACCTATAATTAAAGTTCGGATTAACAGAAGAGATTTACATAAGCTAGCCTTACGGATAAGGTTTTCGAAGAAAGAAGCAGTGTTATGGAGGAACATGGGAAGCAAGGAAGAAGAAGAATAAAACGATGCAAACTAAACTTTCGTCCCTTCCAAAAATCTTGCTACTCGATTGGGGAGAAATACGAACATCGTTTTATAGCTGTTGTAATAACCGAATCTGAGACCAATAAAACTTTTGATTTGTTGCGCTCTCTGTTTATTTTGATTCTTCTCTACTTTTCTCTTTTTTCCATCTTCTTTTCTACGAGGAAGTGTGTATTATTTTCTTCTATCAGCATGTTGCCGTAAGTGATCAGTGGCCAAATCTTTGTAAGAAGCAATGGTCCGATGTGGTGAGGCAATTCTGTCAAATTCGACTCCTCTTTTAATTAGGGTTACTGATGGCTCTTGCTCCTTTAATGTGAAGATTAAACGCCAGTTGAATCTTGGTCTTAACGTACATGCAAAAGGACATCAACGACAAATGAACATGCTTTTTTAATGTGCTCCATTGAATTAAAATTAATAAAAATATCTCTAACTTGATAAACCCAAGTCTAACGAATAACATAATTTCTATCATGCCCTTTCATTTACAAAGTATTTTACTCCATAAAAGTTCATTTTATATTTAAACGGAAACAGCAAATCAATTTGATTCCTCTATAACTAGTTTCTTCTAATCCTATTCATCTTCCTATGATAAGGTTTTGCCGCTGATTGAGCATATGCTTAAATGAAGCATCTCGTCTTAACAACTTACGAACTAATATATTATTAGCAGTTGATACTAGCTAATCCGTTCATACGAGGGAAAATTATTTCATTCCATCAAAAGACAAAGAATTTTTAAAGGCTACATAAAAGCCCCGAGTTTGGAAACACAAATTCCAAGGACCATAAGGAAACTTAAGAAACTGGTTGAATGGAAGCAATCAATTGTAAGTCTGCAGATTCTGGAAATGCAACCTGAACTTGGTCCCAAGCCTGAGCACTGCAACCTGTTCTTACATCTCTCGCTCCTGGGAAATAGCTTCTTTCAAAATTCGAATCATACTATTCCCCATCTTGGGCTTAAGCAGGCAGATACATAAAAGGTCTCCTGGTTGTTTTTCCCTCATCAAGCGTTGCCCATTTCTTTTTCATTAACATCACAATTCCTGACTGCTAAGTTTTGCGTATTCTCTTTGAAGGGTTTTTCGTTGATTGTCTTCCTTTGTCCATTCCTGGATGATCTTTTTCTTCCTGCGATCAATGTCACGGTGTCAAATGAAGCTAATATGATCTAACAGCCACTACTTCTCTGCAAACCAACCATAAATGTGAATTACATACCTTCTTTCTCATTCTTTTCCTTTGTCGCTGCCGACCTTTGTTTTTCTTTGCTGGTTGTTTCTGAAGAAAAAAGTTAAAAATTAATTCCAATAAAGCAAAATAAAACCAGAATATTAAGTGCTCAGATTGGTAATCACTTTCAGATGAACTAACCTTCATAAAAGCTACTATTCTAGCATTCATCTCTCCAGCAGTCTCCTGGTTTTCGATTTCCCCATCACTGTTGAGCATGGTCTTCAGCCTATTCTCCTTCAGCAACTTTTCAGACCGAGCATGTCTCTACAAAATGAGCAAAATTCCATAATGTCGGAGACAGAATTCTCAGGTAATTGTCAATAATTTTTTAATCTCCTCAGTCACATATGATGATCTGGTGGAGAACATATGGAGAATCAATATCTAAAACCAAACTTTAAACCTGTTAGTGAAAAGTAGCTAACAAAAAAGTGTTACATGCTGTATGAATATATCATTAGGAGCAAAGGGCCAATTAAGAGAATTTTAGAAGTTTCGAAAATCTGGTTGTTGCGAGTTTGGGAGATTCAAATGTAGTAACAGCCTTGCTACACCCTAGCTAATGTGGGAATAAAGCCACAATTTTGAAATTTGGAATAAAGGATGAGAACACTCGTTGAAAAGGAAAGATAGCCAAAACAGCATGACCAGTGTCAAAGAAGTCAGATTAATCACATGTCATTCACCATCCCCTTTTTCATAGACTTCATGGCATTCTCAGAATCGATGATCTGTAACACAATTCACCATTACAAAGTTATTCTAGACTAAAACGTTTAATTCATAACCCAATCTAAGGTCTACTGCCAGAAGGATTATTCCATCACTTTATAATGGCCAGTAACAAAAAAAACTTATATTTCTAGTTCAAATTTCGGGAAGAAACATTAACCTATAAGAATCAGAGAAAACATAAAACCATAAAAATCTTTGTCCAAGTAGAAGAAATAGAAATCCTCCAAACTCGAGAGTTTCTAAAACTAACAGCAAAATTCAAAAAATGAAGACAATAATGGTTATTCCCAATGGCCACAATAAGCATAAAAGTTCAAGGGACGACGTCCATTTTCTTTGAGAAATTCATTTGTGCTTTATGATACTTTAAACTTTGACATGGGTTATAACTCAAACTACAAAAAAGCTCCTTTTCCAACTATAATGGGGAAAAGACAATTGCTGCTTCAAATGATCATCCTCTTGTTTGGAATTTCAATGAGATACAACACTAAATTGGAAATTGAATCTTAATTACAATGCTTGTCACATATTCTTCATCGCAGTCTTCACATATCACAGTCAAGTGCCCTATCACTGAAATTTCAAAAAAGTGAAACCAAAGTATCACCCAGTAACCACAGAATGAACACAGTACATTTATAAAAACAGCTAAATTCTACACATTCACAACAAGCCAGCTACCAATAAACTCCAGTTTTTCATAAAATAATGAATCTAAGATTCATACTTAAAATAAATGCAAGAGATGGTTAAGTTAGCCACTATGACATTCAAAACAGAAAAAAGAAAACTTCTAAATGTAGGAGATAGTTAAAGCTATAGTCATCATGATAAGAGGAGAATTGCATCTATATTGGTAGTGAAAACAAGGTGCCTCATATCAGATTTATCCAGCTTCAATAGAAAATTTTATATAAATGTGCCAAAACTACTTACTGACCTTAGAATTCAGATGAGCCCTCATACTCTCCTCATTCAAACATACAATTTGAGGGCAAATTCTGCACTTATAAACTGATTTGCATTTCAACATACAATCTGGCACATGAGCTATTAATTCTTTCTGAGCCATATTATCAGACTCCTTGAGAAGATCGGTACCATGTTTACCAGATAGCTGAGGATCAGCTGATATTTGTCTATCACTTGCAGTTTCATCATCTGCATTCATGGAACATTGTTGTGCCATCATAATATCAGACATCCCACAATAAAAATGCATTTCTCAACAATGAGAAGTGAATTTATTTTAAATAATGTCTTCAGTCATTCTCAGAATGTTTTGGCGTATCAAACAGGTTAAGTAGGCACTTACCCTCCACAACTTGCAAGCACCTCAAAAGTGTTGCAAGATAGACAAGTTATAACAAATGATATCTATCTATCTAGACAAGCATTTTTGACACAGATGACAAATATTTTGCAACAAAGATATTACCAAATAACAAAAGATGAGACAAAAATTGCCAAATATTTTGAAAATCACAAACCAAAATAAACCACCAGAAACCAAATTTTACGATTGAATATCGTGGTAACAATACAAAAAAGCAGACTTATCTCTTCATTCTCATGCATAGTTATGGACTCAAAAGCATAAATTATTAGATTGCAGCCAAGGTAACAACTTCATGTTAAACTGTGTGAAGCAATACACAAAATTTGATTGTAGCACAAATGCTAGAGTTAACAGCAAGACAATCATATTCATGATATGACTTGTTAAACTTCCCCTTCCCATTTTCCAGACGTCCCAATTCATGTAACAGGATCATTTGCTTTGTTTGTTATACACTATAAATGTTGCCTAAGTCAAGGTTGCGGTAGAATTCCACCTTGGAACAAGTCTAGTATGAGAACAATAACACAAGTTTATGCAACACATAATTCAGTATTGACACCTACACAAACGATAAAGAGAGGGTGTGATTCGTAAGATATATTCTACAACAGGATGGGATACCTGAAGAGTCAATATCAATCTCGTTTGCTGAGCTATCCTCGCTCTCATATCCTGAAAATATTAGCAGACAAAAGAATAAAAAGTAAATACAACCGGCAGCATAATAGGAATCAATACAATAAACAACTAGAACGACACTCCTGGTTTTATATTCTGCCAAAAAAAGAAAGGTTTAGCAAAAAAAAAAAAAAAACTTTTCCACATCTTCCTGCCGTTATCTTAATTACAGAATGAGAACCCCCAAATAAAAACTCTTAGGAACATGTCAAGGCAAACTACAGCTTTGCGTACTCATTAACCCAGAGAGAGATTTCACCATTGAAACACATAGAACATAGAAGCGATATAATTAACCACATTTAATAAAATAACCAGAGGATTGTTGGGCTTCTTTGGGTTCGGAGACTGCATCGTGGTCTGCTTCTGCTTCAAGTTCTGAGTCGGAAGAAGAAGAAGAATCTGAAGACGGGGCATTTTTATCCCCGTGTTCGTCCTTATAGAACCTCCTCTTTATCATGTTTTCTTGATTTATATGTACTGTCAAGGATTGAAACAGCACAAAACAAAATTTACACTTTCCAGGGAAACACAACAAGAGAAGGATTGGGACATTCACCAGCCGCGTATTGCTGTGCCTGCAGCTGTGTGCGTGGTGAGGGTTTCGGGTTTTACATGCTGGAATTTGTCACCGGTTTATGGGCTTGAATTGATAATATCAATATGCCCGAAAGGTAGGACGTGATCTGCTTATAGTCGCTACTCTCTACAAAACAAAAGCCCATCATTGATTCATCCAAAACAAAAGATGTTGATATTTGATGTACCACGAATCAATCAAATTATGCTCAAGTTTATGAAGATGAAGCTAAATGACGGAAATATTCTCAGAACATAATTGTTATTAACAAAAAATAAAAAGAGTTTCTTATTAGTAAAATAATGAATCAATAGAGAATTATTGAGGATTATGGTATTTTTGTAGCGTAGCATTGGCATAGAACCAATGAATCAATATAGAGAAACTGCGAATAACGGTCTCTATATAGTAGGACTAGGCATGCATGACTTCCATATTCCAATCCAAAACCAGTGAAATTGGCGATTAATTCAAAGCTCAGTGCCTTTCCTATCCAAACCTTTTTTTATATAAAACATATTTCATTAAAATTTATAATAAAAAACTGAGCTTCTACTTGAATTTAAGTTTTGATCTTATTTGAATTTTTAATTTATATTTTTAGTTTTAGGTTTCCCTTGTTTTATAATTTATAAAACTATAAAAATTGGTTTTTATTTTCTGTGTATATTTTTTCACAATTTAATTTACTATTAATTAAACATATTATTTAATTATTTGACATTAATTACTGGTAAGAATTGTTAATAATTTAATACAAGAATTTAATGTAATTTAAATAATTACTTAATAAATATATTTCAAATTTAAGACATCTTCAAACCATATGAATTTTTAAAGAAAACTTTCTTTGGTAATTAAGAGTAAAATTTGACTACTAAATTATTATTTAAATAAATAAAATAATTTTTATTGATAATTTATTAATAGATATTATATAAAAATATTAATATAAAATAATTAATTTATATTTAAATTTTCTCTATTATGTAATTATCATTAAAAGTAAAAATATAATAACCAAATAGGTTTTATTTTTAATTAAAAATAGAAACTAAAAATAAAAATCGCAATAAAAAATATAAGTGAAATCATAAGACCTAATTGTTTGGTTTCAACATGTTATTTTTATCTTATTATCTTTATTCTTATTATATGTTAATATTTAATATAAATTTTAACAAAAAATGGTATTATTAAATTAATTAATTATTAATCATAAAAATATATGAATATTTATTATAATTAAAGAACACATATACATTTAGTAACCCAAAAGTTGATTGGAAATAACTATCAATCTATAGTATATATTCTTACTTAGTTATATATTGTTATAGTGTAATCAATAAAATCAAATTTTTGTTGTGACAATAATTTTTATAAGATTTGAAAGAAAAAAGGTAAGACGAAAATGAAAAAGATTTTTATACAACACTAAGACCCCGTAAGTCTATTAACCATAAGCAAAGCAATGCTGCTTTCTATGTTGGTTAAAATCAACTTCTTATTATTTAAAATATTCGTCTTCAGCTAGAGACACAATCAAAAGGCAGCAATTGGCGACGTATGGTAGCTGTAATGAAAACTTCTTCATCTTCTATCAGTTCTACCAAATCTATTGTTTGTGATTTACTACAGCTTGTTTCACTTGGATCACCAATGCCTCTTTCTTCAAAGTTAAACCGTCCACCAACTATAACAAATTATATGATATTGCAGTAAAATCTCAGAATACTCACTGTAAAAGCATAAAAGAAGCACTAAAAAGAAATCATTTATAGTGTCTTTCAAAATAGGTAAAAGCTTTTTAATACTACAAGGTCTCAATATAAGCCAACTCTAATGGACATTTGTTGCGAGGGATTCTCCCTGCAAGAGAAACTTCTCAATTTATGGAAATTAAAGCAATTAAACTTGAATATCTCCTTCTCTAGTTGAATTGCATTTTGAAAGAATTAAGAATTGATCCAAAAACATTATACTTTTAGCATTAGAATTGAGGTATATCTTTTAAGTGATATAAATTACAAGTCTTTAGAAAATTGCAATATATACACAATAATGAAACATTTGAAATATGGTTTTCTTTTTTTATTTTTGCTAATTACAAATGATATCAACATCAGATATACTCTTAAATGAGATGTTCCTTAATCACAAGCACTCAAAAAGAAATTCTAGGAAGAAAATGGAAGTTACCATTGATTATTTGTGTGTGCCAATAGAAAGCACACTATTTGTGGTAAGTTTGGGTTTTTATTTGCCAATCCATAGAATTGAATGTTCCGCTAAAGCATGTTCAGGGTTTAATTTCAAAGAAGACCACTTGAACAGGCGGTCTAGCCACTCCTCAGTTCAATGGATTGAACCCTGGTTTCATAAAATCTATAAGTGTCCTCTGTTGTTGCCTTCCAAGGTTGACTTCTTAATCCATGTTTCTTTGGAACTCCTCGGTTATTTGTACTTTCTTGAGCTTTTCTTCTTCTTCTTGTCGAGTTTTCATAAGGGTTCGTTCTAAACATGTAACATCTAAATCTAAGGTCTTTGCCGTGCGACTCAAACCTCTCGTGACCTTCGTGTTTATATAAGAGCACAATTCCTATGTCAAACTAACAAAAAACGAACAAAGATTAAAACTATCCTAATGCCTTAAACTATATAACCAAACTGCCTTCCCCGACAATAGCGCTAAAAACTTGTTTGCTCAAGGTTACACGCGCTAAGTTTTACTATTTATAACTTTGGTAATTACCGCAAATGCACAGGTTGTTTGCATAGTACCTAATAAGTTGTCGATTCCATGAGGAAAGGAACTAGTCCTAAGATCTAAGGTAGCTAAGTTCGCAATACCTAATTAATTAACTAAAAATAGAAATTAAATTAATCAAGAATCAAATACAAGAAATTAAAGCACCAAAATAGTAAACAAACAGCAACTCACAAACAACTCGAGATTAAACGAGAAATTACCAAGGGAGAGAAAGGGGATTTAATTCAAAGTTTAACAAAACCTAACAAATTATGAAACTGCCAAATCGATGGGCCTTGACAGTCTTAGGGTGAATTACCCTCTCTCGAGTTATAATTCTTAACCCTAATTAATAATCCCTAATTCAAATTATGGAAATTACGATCTATCGATCTGTAACTGACCCAAAACCTTAATTACTTCTAAATTGTCTATTAACCTACCGGGAATCTATACTCGATCTCTCGTTACATGACTCTACTGGTTTGACTCAATTCTCTATCTATCGATATACCTAACTCTCATTAGCTCAAATTGATGATTTTTACCCGACTCACCTTCTCAGTTTATTGCCGAATTATTACACCAAAATTAAAAACATAATCAAGCAACAGAAAGTATAATCAATCAAATTTCATTAATCTCAAAAATTAACATCCAAAGGTGAGTATAAATACAACTCAACATTCTCACAATCAATACCAACACTTATTTCAATTCTATACAATAATAAAACTGAAATACATGGAGATACTCTCAAGAACAGAATCTCGGCAACGGCGACAACAGGAAACCACCTGTTCTGGGAAGTACTTCGCATCTAGCTCTTCTCCGTATCTCTCTTCCTTTGTCTCCTTCCTCAATCTCTTGATCTCTCTCTACGTTCTCTCTCGGGATGACAGAATCTCACTCTTTACAGAACTTCTTGGCTCTCTCTAATGATTGCTAACGGTTGCTAAGGATTGTTCTATTTATTCTCTAGAAGCCCTACGTTAGAGTCGAGGTCAAAACGGTCCAAAAATTGATCCAAAATTTGAGTTTTTGCATCAACTTGATGCAAGGCACAATTGTGGCTTTACATGTCACGATCGTGGCTGGCACTTTACCCTTTTTATCATAAGCGTGGCTTGGAGTGCACGATTGTGTCCTGACTTGACGCTTTCTGCCAGGATCGTGGCTTAGAGTGCGAGATCATGGCCCTGCTGCTTCTTTTTCTTCCTTCTCTGCCACGACTATGGCCTATATGCACAATCGTGATCTATGTCTTTAAGCCAGCAAGTTTTTAAATCTTCACCGTTCTTCCTTGTTTGCCTTGCAAAACTAGCACACATATCAAGGTACCTAAAAAATATACAATTTAAGCTCAAAAATTCCAACTAACCCATAATCATACTTAATTAAACAAAATAACCTAATTAACGCAAGCTCAACACTCACTTTAACACTAAATGCATAACAATTTAAACTATAAAACATCATGCAAAACACAATTATCAATGCCCACACTTTAAATTGTGATAACTACCATATATTATAAATATTGATTTTTGTATATTAAAATATTTATCTAGATATTTTGTAAATAATAGATAGATTCTTCTAATTTGAATAATATCTAGATATTATAAGTAATTTAACCATAAGTGCATTTTGAACCTCAACATTTACAACATAATACATCTTTAACCCTAACATTTCAAAGCGTTCAAATTGAGCTCTAGTATTTTCAAAATGTTAATAGAAAACTCTAAGTAGATAAAAAATTTGATAGTGTTAAGTCCTTATCAGTTAAATATCATATTAATACTGATGAGACATTATTTTTTATTTTTAATTAGAACGTAAGTCTCATTATCATATGGTAGTGGGACTCACTTTCTGGTTAACTAAAAAAATATAATTTCTTTAACTTATGTTAATCCCTAATTAGATTAATTAACATATTAAAATCCCTAATTATTATATAGAGATTATGAATTGGGAATTAGGAATTCGTTCAAATATCTAATTTAACTACATGCTTCGCCTCCCCTCCCATCCCTTCACTTATGAGGAGATTTTCACAGCTTCATCTTCGTGTCTCTCTTCCACACATGGTTGCCTTTTCCCTTATCCTTTACTCACATACATTGCACTCCCATAAATTACTTCTCTACCTTATACTTATGCTGTTGGTTTGTCTTAGTTTCTATCTCATCTTATCTCCAATTATAAAGTTGTATTTGGTACACCATTTTGCTTTTTTAGAGTTTTTGTTTATTACTTATTTTGCTTCATATCACAAGGTTGATTTCCTTAACATGGAAAACCTAATTATGTATGGAGGTTACATTGAGTTGAGTTCTAAAATAAGCCCTATTAGGGGGATGAATAATGATTTAACCTAATTTCATTTGATTTACTAGTGATTGGAATAAATTATTTGGACTTGTATAAGTCTAAAATTAGAACAAAGCCTTAAGAAATAAGGTTAATTCTCTTGAGGTATATTACTTTTTTCTGTTGCATTTTGCCAATATCCATTTCAATTAGTTAAGCTTACTGCATTTTATCAATCAGAAGAACCCCGTTGATATGTAGCTCACTATCCATTATTTTCTCATTAGCTAGTTGAGGTTTTGCATCATTTATCTGTAATTTTAAAGGTAAGTATTCTAATATGTAGTTAGGCATAATATAGTAATCAATAAATCGTTTATACCACCCATCACAATTGATACCATCTTAATAAATTTTTTATTTTCATAAAGTAAAATTCTTTTAATAGCTATTATTATAATTAAATTAAATAAGGGAGAGCTTCGAAGTAACTAGTAAAAGTTGCTCCTTTGTGACCATAAGGTTACATGTTCGAATCACGGAGCCTCCTTATATACAAGGGGAAGGTTGCATACGTTGATGACCCTATCCC
>JAOSBN010000002.1:17683504-17722679 GCA_027563595.1 Erythroxylum suave | reverse complement strand
TCATGAGTTTATTCCCAACGCTTGAAATTGTTAATTATATTCGTGAGTTTGAAATTGTTAATTATATTCGTGAGTTTATTCCCAACGTTGTCACTTATACTTCATGCTTATCCAAGCTCTTAAAAAAGAATCCACCACCTTGGATCACAGAATAAACTAAGGCTGTCTAAGACATGAAGCACATATGTCAAAATCCTCCTCCTTTGAAGATTCCTACAACATGACAACTTATCTTATAGATAGATGCTAGTGATAATTACTGGGGTGTTATGCTTCTTGAAGAACTTCATAGCAGTCGCCATTATTGTGGAAATGCAAGTGGCCAATTTCGTTCATCTTAAAGCCATTATCATATTAGTCATAAACAAATATTTGCTGTTAAACGAGGCATTGAAAAGTTTGCATTCCACCTTACATCTCATCATTTTCTTATTGAGATGGATAATGCTTCCTTCCCCAAAATTCTTGACCAACCCAAAAAACCCTTTCCCAACAATCAATTACTCTGTTGGCAAGAATGGTTATCTCGTTATAAGTTTTCCATCTGTCATATCAAAGGTCACCAAATACCCTTGCTGATTTTCTTTTTCGGCTTACAAAACCTCTCCCACTCTTTTCAACCACTTTACATCATTTCATTCCACTATTTTGGCTAATGACATTTCCAAAGTTTGTCCGATATCAACAACCTTCTAATCATTCACATGGACTAGATACTTGATACAGTTTTGTCATTTTCTCTTTAGAGTCTTTGTTAACGAAGAATCGCCATGGCCCGCAAAGCACTATACCAGGATTCCTTCTTAGCAAGTTACTGTGTACTTTAGGAAAGTAGATTCCTTTACTGTTCACTTTTAGAAAAGTAGCTTGTTAAAGAGTAATCATTGTACTCTTCTTTTCTGAAGTAGTCATAAGTGTGTTCTTAGGTAGATTTGCCTTTGTAACCCTTGCTTCACCTATAAAAGCAAGACCTCTCTTCATTTGTAACCAAGTTTTGTTATTAAAAAAAAAAGAAGTTTTGTTACATTCTAGTGTGAATATATGAATACGAGTTTGAGTGTGTAATCCCTTTCTTTTCTAAAAGCTTTAGTTTTGAGTTAAATGGTCTTATAGTCTTGATATGAATAGATAAGTATGCTCTACACTCTCGTCACATACGAGGATCTTGTGTATCAGAAAGTCTAGACAGTCAAAGACTGTTTTCCAAACAATTTCGCTGTATGAGATTAGAATTAACGAGGAAAGAAGGTAAATACTGAGGGGTAAGGTTCCTAAGAGGCAAGGCTTGAGAGTTCTTTCACCCGATGGACAGAGGCATGTGTATGTCTCCCAGCATACCTAGAACTTATTAATTGCTAGTAGTTTACAAAGCCCTAACGCGTGTATGATCTCTAGGTCAAGAGGTTGTTTGAGAATGGTGACATGTATGTCGAGGACATACTGGTACATCTAGGAGGTATCCTTTCCCTGTGTGCCCGAAAGGATCCCAGAATGGTATCAGAGCTAGCTCAAATTTCCTTACATTACGAGTTTGATTGGAGCAGTTTTAAGTCCAAATGGCATAACAATCCATTAGTATTGTGCATTAGGAATGCCAAAGACAGTTTTATAACGCTCTGTTGGGTGAATACCCAATTGTCAAAATCCTACTTTGAGGTCAAACTTAGAAAAGATAACAGTTCCTTTCAGAAATAGTACTTGGGTACTAATGTTGGGAAGAGGAAACTTGTCATCTTGCAGGAATGCATTTAGAGGCTTGTAATCAATGACTAATCTCTTTTTGCCACGTTTTTGCTCTGAACGTTTGTTGACATAAAAGGCCTGGCAAGCCCAATCAGACTTGGTGGACTCAATAAGTCCTTGCTTGAGAAGGACAACACACTAATCTTATGCCAACTTCAGTTCATCAGGATTCATACCTAGATGTGTGGCTTTGTGGGATTGATATCCTCATTCTTTTTGAAAGGTAGACTTATGAATAAGTTAGCATTTTTCTAAAGAGGATATGGATGAATAAACTGTGCACGTGATTCGGGACAATATTCCAACAATTTATCTCTTAACGCTACATATGGTGCAGGAACTTGAGAAAGTTCAAACACATTTTTGATATCAGTGTACGGACTAAAAAATGAGCGATACCTGAGGCCTATAGGTAGGATCTGTAAAGGTGAGACCAAACTATAAAAATCCATACCAAAAAGAACATCTGGGCCTGGTAAAGTGCTACCAAGGACTTTAGTCCATACTGTACACTAAGGAAAGAATCGAAGACCGATCTTTCTTTTTGTGATTAGCCAGATCTTAAATGAATTACCATCTACGGCAGTAAAATACTGTTCATGAGAAGTCCATGACTCAGAAGGTAAGATGTTGGGCTTCATGATCATACGGCTGGATCCAGTTTTCGTAAACCCAATAGCTTTAATAGGCTTGTCATATTTTTCTTGTTGAAAGATTTGGATCTGGACATATAGTTGTAGAACTGTTGTACGATCCAGTTTCATACAAGATAGCTATTGTAGCATGTAGGACGAATCTTTGTTAGAGGAAGTAATAGAAACAACAAACTTGGTTTCTTCATTTTCAGAAGACTGATCTTCAAAATTATTAGAAGAACGAATAGGCAAAATGGATTGCTTATGTTCTAATAATTTGACATCTTTCTTCATTTTGTGAGGACATGTCTGTGCAAAGTGACCTGGTCTTCCATAGAGAAAACATCTAGTAGGAGATTGAAAAGTAAATGTTATTTTCTTAAAGAATCGAATATGTTTCTTTCTCCTTAGAGGCATGAATGCTTTCTTTTCCTTGTGGAACTTCTTACGATAAGCATCGGGTCTGTAGTCCTTCTTCTTCTTCCTAGTACTACATTCACATTTCTTCGGATCTTTGCACTTGATCTGAAGAGAAGGCTTTTTGCAAGTCTGTTTCAATAGATGTCCACCCTTTAATATATTCTTGAACAAAGCATGTCGATCACACAACTTTTCAAGAGATGTAAGAGCAAGTTAGTAGATCTCTCCAATAGATATAGTAGACATATCTCTTTACAAAGATTTAATAGTCCTTTGCAGTTCTAGTTGCAATTTATCTGGAAAGGATGAGATAAAAGTATATCAAAGATTAATATCATTCCAACCATTCAAAAGATAGTATCCCTCCGTCATGCGTTTGCAATGCTTTTGGACATCACGCTTGTCAAGTGACCAGCAGCATTTCATAGCAAACTATTCCTAACGCATCTGTTTGTCAATCAGCTGAAAGTCACCAATGAATTCCTTCTGAATAACATCGACAAGAGCGCCAGCTATAGTGACTTGGATGTACTACATTCGTTGATACTCAGAAATACTTTTCCACCATTCTAGCAAAGTACTAGTGAAACGAGATGTAAATTCAGAAAAGATATCTGACAAGGGATGATTAGGTTTGTTCATCTGTAGGTCAATCCACGCATACCGAATTCATGTAGTCGATCTCTCCATTTCTTAAGAGGAAGATCATCAAAAGTAAACCACGAACCAGTAGATGGTTTGGTCTATGCACCCTGTGCAACTGGGTCAGCTTGTTGTGCAGGTGCCGGTTCAGGTATGAAAGGTTCAGTACCTGCGGATTCTGCTTCACTTATCTCAGGTTCAATATCAACATCGTGATGTTGAGGCATTGTCATCAGAACTTCAGAGAGTGCTGAGAGATCAGCAATCTGTGTTGAGCTAGTTTCTGATTCTTAAAAAAATGTCATATCCTTGTCAATCTGTTGACTGGAAATTTCAGATATTGTAGCAATACCTTTAACAGCTTCAGAGGCTCCAGAGTAAGTGCTGATGAATGATCTGATTGATCAGAGGTAAAAGATTGTTCTACTTAGTCTGAATCTCAAAAGTTGCAATAAACTCTATCATGGGTGCTTTATCCTTCTTTTGGTCTTTCTGTTGATCTATTGGGAAGGAATGTTGAGACTTTAGTGGAGATGATTGAGGTGTACGTATCAATACAGATTTTCTCCACTGTTGTTGTTCAGTTAAACCACGATAGGTATGAGAAGATGATGCTAATGACTCATGAACTTTCTCAGGCTGTTGCTTAGATTTCGATTGACTTGTTGACTTAGCTTTTGTTGCCTGTTTAGCTTGAGATGTTTGAGGATATATGTACTTCCTAATCAAAAGATAATTGAATTTGAATACCTTTGAATAGTTAGTTTCCTCTAGATACTTCTAATACATAGGAGAAGCATATATTGGCTGAGTATGTGAAAATAATGTTGAAAACGAGCCATATACTACTTTTGATTGTGCAGTTTGCATGCCAACTTCCATTTGTCGCACCATTCCTTGTATCTTCTCAATTTCTCTGTATTTATTGTCGAAGTCAGGACCTATGTAATGTATTTCAATGTAGTGTCGAAGTTCAGCATCAAGTTGTTTAATTTGAGCTTTGTAAGATTGATACATTTGCTGGATCTGTTTAGAGACTGCGTCAACTTTGTGTTGAGTAGCCTGTGTCTGTTAACTAAATCCCTAAAGCCTAGAATCAATCCTTCTTAGGATGTTGTTCTGTGTTACTGCATTTTGTGTTTGCCAATTCAGAACTTTATCTAATAGATTTGACACAAGTGTTCCCTGTGAAGTTATTCCTGAGACTCGGATATACAGGTTAGAGATAGCCCTCATAAATTCATCAGTACTCCTGTATAAAGATGGAAAGTCTGGAAAGGCTTCCTTGTATAGCGTTATCATATAGCATAGAAGAGGAGTAGGAGTCACAACAAGAATTGCTGGAAAAGTGTAACTGTTCTCAAACGATTTCAACATTTCTCGTAGAGATCTAGGTCTACATTCTTTAGTAGATACAGGAGGTATGCATCCTTCAGTAGATACATGTTTGCTATGAGATCTGGTTCTGCATCCTTCAGTAGATACAGGTTTGTATCCTTTAGTAGATACGCTTATGCATGGGCTAGCATCGTCTGGATCTTCATCATCATCCTTCATCGACTATAACGATCATCATCATCGTCACTGTCTGACTCAGGATTGAGACAGACTTCATAATTTGGATCGCACAAGGATGGGTCGACGTCCCATACGAAATGGATAATGACTCATGTAAACTAGATCTCTATTAGATTTGAAATAATAGATCAGAAGACTAGATTTACCTTCTTCATGTGAAAATACCGGCTGAATGACAAATATTTCCCCCGAGAAGAGGTTGAGCACACCAAATCTTCACTACTGGGCCTTGAAAGATGGACTTCATAATTCCATCTTTGAGTGTCTTCAGAATAGGAGGAGTCGTCGTATGAAAAGAGTATCAATAAGTTACATGGAACACCTTTTGGTAGTTGGTGATTCATTCTGTAGGCATCAACTTTTCAAGCTCCACTTCTGGTAGTTGCTTCAGGATCTGGATGATAATAGTCTGATCATTAGAACGATCAGCAACCATGTAAAAGGGCATCCGAAGTAGAATTAGGAAAATTAAAGTCCATAGCATGATTCTGTAGACTATAGATCATCTGGTGATGTAAAATCGCCATAATGGCTAACGGATCTTAGTCTACTCCAGTGATTTGGATCTAAACTTGCAAACATTCAAACAAAATGGGATCATCTAACCTGATGTTGAAATCAGGCGCTATGATCAGTATGACACTTTCATTGTTGAGCGTAGTCAGCAAAGTACCAATCAAGGCATTTTGGAACGTTATGTAGGCAACGTCTAAAAGAGAGATCCTAGCTGTCACAGGTATTCTCTTTCTTCCATAAAGTGTATGAACAAGTCATATAGCTCCAACATATAAGTGCGTATGGTTCTATTCTCTCTACAAAGAGATCAGCTCCTTTAGGATTTCAAGTTTTACATATTGTTCTATTGTTATAGATCTGAGACCACGCTGTTCCAATTTGAAACTCTAGATGATTTCCTTCACCTTAGGACGTGAGGTAGCAAGATGGTATGGATATTTCTTGTCCAAGAACAATCTCCACTGTAAATACTGGAAGAATTCAACAAAAGTTATCAAAGACTCACAAACATGATTTTCTATAAGTAGATGGGTAATTTCTACGAGATTTTCTATCCTATTTGACAACACACATTTTACACTACTAGATAAACTAGATAAAGACAAACTAGAAGATAAATGAACTGAAGTTTGTGTTTCCATAGATCTTATGAGTCTCTCCCTACTCACTTACTTTATACTGAGTTAAATGTTACCACTAGTTTTGACACAATTGGTGAAGTCACATTGTCTTTCGATGATGACGCATTGCTTATTAACTTAGGCGATGGTACTCTGATATCCCTGATTTCTGGAAAGAGCTCACGCCTGTGCAAGGCAGGGAATAGTACGAAGGCTCTTAGACCACTCAAGTTTTCATTCTGTCACTATTAACTAATATGGGAAGTGGTGTCAATACAACTAGGGATGGGCAAAAAAATTGAAAAAACCGAACCGACCCGTAAAACCGAAGAAACCGAGCTAAACCGAACCACACCGAAGTGAAGGATGGTCGGTTCGGTTTTGGATAATGAAAAAACCGACTGTATCGGTTCGGGTGCGGTTTAGGCAAAATTTTTTCCAACCCGAACCGAACCGAACCGATCAACTAAAAATAAAAAAAATTTGTATTTTTTATACTTCTAACTCTAGGTATATAAGGTAAATTTGCAACTTTGCAAGTATAACAATCACCCAATAGGTCCTAAAATGAAATAAAAATGTAGACATGTACTAAAATTGACCCAAAATTTAAGGCCCAAAATTAGGGCCCAAACCGATTAAAATAACTGAACCGAACCGAACCGCAAGACAAACCGAATTTTCGGTTTTATCTAACATTCGGTTCGGTTCGGTTTTCAGTTTGGATAAAACCGATTATTCGGTTCGGTTCGGTTCAACAGTAAAAAACCGACCGAACCGAACCGTGCCCACCCCTAAATACAACTTTGGACCCAAGTAATAAACTGATCCAGGATAGCAAAAGCTGCTAATCTCTATTTCAGAGAGTCAAATGCCCTTTTGAAGTTAATCTTCATTGAGCAGCTCATCTTCTTCTTGCTTTTGTTAGCCCCTGAAGAGATCCTAAACAAGGAGCAAGTTATCTCCAACATTCTTGCCTTTGGCAGGTGCACCTTGACTCCTACCAATGAGGCTTTCTAATGTGGTCTTATTTAGCTAGTATTTTAAAAATAATTTTATAAACCACATTGCAGCTAAAAAGGGCCTATAACTATATGGATTATGCTTCAATAAACACAAAAGTCTCATTTAGTTCTTTTAGCATGGAGCCTCAGGAGAAAAATTCCAAAAGATCAAACTCTCTTTTAGATCGTTCTTTGGGAAAAGAAGGCATTAAACCCATTTAAGCCTAGAACCTTATTGGGATTAAGGCAAAACAACGGATGTTTAACATCTATGACACTGACTTTCGATCCCGAGAGAGGAAATCTGGGATGAACCCCTCAAGCTCCAACAAATGAAAATTATCAAGGAATGAATCTTCTTCAATCCTCAAAAAGCAGATTTTCGTTAACGTTCGTCTTTCATAAAATAAAGTTATGAAAGAATCTGCCACCTCTAAGCCAATTACTCTGTTTGAACGAGGATAACTTTTTTCTCCCCGACTTCAAAAGAGAAACCAGTAGGCAATTGATAAGACTTATAATTAGAGACACAGAAGTGCTTCCCTGCCTTTTAATAGAGCTGATTCAGTAAAACTCTCAAACTTTTAAGAAGAGCAACTTTTTAAGTTCTAATTTTAATTTTGGAACTTTATTACCAACTCAAAAGATTCATAGCTCTAAACTGAAAGTTTAATCCCTTCACTATTGCATCTTCAAATTCCTCAATTTTAACTAAGAAGTTGTTGAATCTGAACAGAAATTTCATATAGCTTGCATAAGCGATACCTCCATAGGTGTATGATAAAAATAGAAAATGGATTAAAGAAAACTAAGCTAAATTTGAAACCTGAGAACCAAAAGAATTAAGAAGGGCTCGATCTAATTTCCTTCTAATCAATAAGCCCTTTCGCTGTCCATTCCTTATATTAACAATGGTATATTTAAAAAATAGGTCATACTCCAGTTCAACTACAAATGAAATTAGCACTCAGAATAACATTAATAAAATTTGGCTTCCACTTCCCGAGTAACAAGTAAACTGGACAGAGTAATTTCAACTTAAACTCTTACATTAATTATACGCATGGAGGAAACATACATAGGCTGTTCAAATCCTTTAATTTATCAAACATCCAAACCGTAAATCTATAGGAGCACGCATTATTCCAAATAATGAAGTAAGAAGACCGGGAGAGAGATTAGTTTCAGAATAGAAACTTAAGAAGTAAATATGACTGGATAAACTTTACTCATTCCCCAAGGACGTCATACAATAGGGAAATGATTTTACTAACTAATATGGGGGAGGACCTCGAGGACCCGGGGGACCTGGAGGTGGCGGCCCCCATGGCCCTGGAGGACCAGGCGGCGGTGGTGCTCCCCAAGGCCCTGGAGGACCAGGAGGTGGAGGACCTGGTGGCGGAGCTCCAAATGGACCAGGAGGTGGAGGACCCGGAGGACCAGGAGGTGGAGGACCCGGAGGTGGAGGACCTGGCGGCGGAGCTCCAAAAGGACCAGGCGGCGGCGGTCCTGGCGCAAAAGGGTCTGGAGGAGGCGGTCCTGGCGGAGGTGGAGGCCCAGGAGGGTGGTGGTGGTGGTGGTGGTTTGGCATTCTTTCTAGCCCTCAAAGATATTGTCAAATGAACTACGGTAGAAAGTCGAAATCAAGCTAAGGCCTTCTGCCACGACGTGAGCACAGTTATATAGGAAGATTGGATTGAAGGTGATGCGAGTACGTGGGGTGGGACTAGTAGATCTAAGGTGGACCGGTTGTTTGAAAAACCTGGTGCGTGTAACATATGCCAAATGGAACAACCGCTGTTCAATCTTACTGCAGAAGGCTTTTCACACAGATTACACTTGTATGATGATGCTAAGATCGAATCGCCACATGTTCCGTTGCTCAACCACAACATTAAATGTGGTACCATTTCAACTGGGTATGCTTGGTTTCTGGCAAGACGGTGTAGGTGACTAGCTAGAGTTGGAAGTAAAATGTAACAAATTAATATTTTTAAAACATAATTAGAACAGAAGGAAAGAAAATAAAGATAAAAACAACTTACCGTCGAAGCATTTCATCTCTAGTTTAGTGCCGACAAATTATTTCCATCTAGAAAGAAGCTCAAGACTAAAAATTAGCTAGTAGGTGACTTTGAAGTATTTTACCAATAAAATTGTCTTATGACGTAAAGGTCATCACAATTGTCAGCATAGGACCGTCGCCAATTGGAAGTTGCAACAAGCCCGTACTTTAGTCCCCAAAAGGTTTTTTCTTTCGTAGACAAAAACACGTGTCGGAATCATTATCGCCATCTCCTAGTATTCAATCTTTATGCTCTCTCCCTCTTGTTTTTGTCATTTTATTTCTGTTTCTTCGTTTTTAGTTATAATGAACTTAAGCAGGCATAGTTCTGAAGGAAAGTGAGCCCTGACGTGGAAACACCCTTCCGAGGACAGATTACAAGAATAAGGATGGAGCTGCTTCACGTAGCAGTACTGGCCCTTCCTCTCATCAAACTCCAATCCTCTTCTGACTTCTGCTCATCTTCAATGATATTCCTCCCTTCTACTTGCTGTTTTTTTTCTCGCACACCTGCTTCCAGGGGCACTCTAGTCCCAATAAACATTTTATTTTCCCGCCCCCTTCCCTTTCCTTTTTCGCTCCCTTCTGTACAGCCGTTCTTCCCTGCAAAAGCAACTCTTTACCTTTCCTATTTCTGATATCTGATCATGTCGACTTTAGCCAACCCCTCTCATGAGGAATTCCCAGCTTTACCCTCCTCCAATTCCTCTCTACAACTCATCACTCAACCTCAAATGGAACCCATCACCACCACCACACCATCTGAAACTTTTGCCCCCCAACCTCAAGCTTAACTTTTAAACCTCCCGTGGAAAAGGATGACAAACTGATAATCTATCCAGAGATAGAAATCCCTGAAGAAGGAGCACGTTGTTGGGAAGCTACCCTCGTTGGTTTCTTCTTTGACCAGCGTGCCCCTTCCTTATCATCCAGAAATGGGCTCATCGTGCTTGGCATAACAAAGGACTCGCTAATACGCTCCTCGCTGAAGACAACCTCGTTCTGTTCGCTTTCCACTCAAACCTCACAAGCTCGTAAAATACTTGAGGAAGGCCTTGGCATCTTGGAAATCAACCATTGTTCTTGCAATTTGCAAAACATCCCCTTTGGATCCACTTTCACAATATTCTTCATTGAAAATCGGACAACTAAAGGCTTAAGTGCTATTGCTAGCTACATCTACGCATTGATAAAACTACTGCCATAAAAAAAAGTGTGGGATACGCCCGCCTAGTATTGACATATCCAAAGAGCTTCTAACAGACATTCCTATAATGAGGCTATGATTTGCGTGTACGTTAATTAAAATAAAATAATTAGATTATTATAGTAGTAGTAGTGAGTTCAGTTAGGAAGCGTTTGAATAACTTATGGAATGAAATTAACTGGTACATATGTAAGAGGGGGAGGGAGCATTTTGGATTTTGAAATTAAAAAAATAAAATGAAACTAACTAATAAAAACAACAAATTAAAGAAAACATGCAAAAAACGATAAAACTGGAATATTCGGTAAGAATTTAGTTATTTGGTTCAATCTTGGCATACACCTTAATTAAGCATATTTCAACGATTTGTGGTTCTCAAACATCTCCTAGCAATTATTCATCGCGGGTTAATAATAATTAACCTGAGTTTTCCTTTAGATTTTGTTTAATAAAGATATGATCGTTTATTAAACCTAACCACCAAATAACTTAAGATACGATCTCCAGATTTAATTAGGCGGTAGAATTACGAATTAGGAAAACTGATTAATCAAGGCATTAACCACAACGATATGTCATTTAAACTAGGTCATGTTATCCTTAATGATTATGAATCAATAATTGCTACAATTGAATTTCAACATAACAATTACGGATTATATCGAAATTCTAACAATAGGTATGCAATCAAATAATTCAATGAAAGCATTAAAATCATCATTTCACAATACCCTATGGTGCATACATGAATCACTGAACAACAACAAAAATTCGATTATCTATACATAAAACCCAAATCAACTATCATAAGATAACACAATCAATTTCTAATGAGAGAAAGAAACAAAAAAATTGAAAAATACACTTAATCTAGGCTATCGACGTCAATATTACTTTCGAATCGGTGTCAAAATCTTAACTTTCTACGGGTCTATTCCAAGAAAAATGCTTCAACCTCGTACAAATTAACCCAATCGAAAACCCTACCTTTCTCCTTCACTGCCTAAGCTTCTTCTCTATTTACTATTCATGATGTGACAAATTAAGTCTAGGGGTTTTTGATCACCCCTCCTGTTCACGCAGCACATTCCAAGTCGTCCCTCTTCGCTCTAGTGTATTCTGCCTCTGTACTCTAAGCCAGCCACTAAGCCGCCAGCTACCTCTCTATTTCATGCAACTCCAGCGACGCTCTTCATGCCCTCCAGCTATGCTCTTCACGCCCTCCAGTTACGCTCTCCCACTGTTGCTGTGATGGGACAACTTAAGTCCCCTAGTTTTCGGTCCACATGCCTTGTTTGGGCACACACCCTCCTGTAGCTTTCCTCTTGCGTTTTACCCTTTGCAGCTGCATTAAACGACTAGCGTTTAACATTATCTTTCACCTGGCATAAAACGTAGACGTATGCGTTAAATGCATGCGTTGTGTTTTAACGCAACGTATGCATTAAACGCATGTGTTTTCTTTCCTTTGCTGTGTGTTTTACCACCTTGGACTGTCCTTTCACCTACTGAATTTTTGTTCATGGGCTGTCGTGTAGAACGACCTTTTTGATGCTTCAAAACTTCATGCTTTAATCTTCTATTTGTATTTCATCATTAAATCTACATATAAAATCAATAAGAACACAAAATAAGCAATTAAACTAAAAAAAATATGAATAAATTCAAATGAAATAACATATAAAAATATAGCAAAATTCATTCATATCAAATACCTCCACACTTAGCTTTTGGTCGTCGTTGGGCAAAACGTTAAAATTAAGCTCAAAGACCCAAAAACAGTTACTCAATTCTCATTTTTTCCTAGTCAATATAATCACAATCAAAGATGAGTGACTTTCAAAAAGCATGACAAGAATTCAACATTCCAAGTTTTTACTCATGATCAATTAACATTCAATACCTTTAAAAACTGAGCAATTTAATGGTAGACTCAGAAAATGTGTTTAACTAAAATATATTAACAGGTATACTCAACACCATTCATGATCATGTCATTCCACAACTTTGCATATCATTTTATTTCTCCACCACTAATTTTTACATGCAAAATCATGAATTAAAGGACTTTTTAGGGTTGTAATGTAGGTAAAGGGAATGTGAGATGTATTTAAGTCAAGTAGGATGAAAGTCATCAAAGATAATGAAACAAAAGTAACACTCAATCAAAAATTGGGTACCATCAGTTATGAGAAATGCAACATTTATATTTCACAACCTCATTCAACTCTCACACACCAACCACATTAAACATATACCAATTCGAAAGAATCATTCATACAATTTATACCAACACCACATTGAAACCACAATAGTGAACCTTCCAAGTCAACATCTACCTCATATCTAATATACTCAAATAGCTCATTCATCATAACTTTAGGAGAATGTATTAATCATAAACAACTTTTCAACGCATATGCACATGCTCCCAGATACATTTATTTAAATATTTTTTATTTTGTTGTCTTTTCTTTTCTCTTTTTTTTCTCTTTTCTTTCTTTTTTTAACATAAAAAGAAACCACATTAACATGAGAATTTCAATGATAAGACATAAAATAACATCCTAATATTAACCAACCCTCACATATGTACACCCCCATATTTAAAATTTTGTACATCCACAAACTCAACAATCACTAATGTTCTTCTAGCTTTATGGCTTGGGTAGGACATTTGGTTAAGTATAAATCATTTTATGTGGTTGATACAAAAAGAAAGGCTAAGGCTCAAAAGGGCTTATCAAAAAGGAAAATCACATAATCGGTAGGCTATTTGGCTAATGTAGTTTAGAAAAGCAAAGAATGCATAATCATATCCATGTTAATGCGTGTAATAAAAATGTGGTCTCAAATAGAAATTCAATGCAAAATCGAGATGCACATTTCATGAAGGTCACACAATATCAAAAGACAATGAGACTGATATAGATATTTCAGTCTAACAAGGATTAAAATCTCGCTGGTTTTGTCCACCACTACTCACCACTCTTCTAAAGATAATGCATATCAGTCAATCACAAGAGTAGAAGTACATGCCAAAGTTGCTGTGAAATTCTCTAGTCAACTCATTCTCGACTCATGATTAAATAATCCTAGAAGTAATAGAAAATGAGTAAATGTTTCTTTGTTTGTCTTATTCTTTCTCTCATTTTGATTGAAAACTTGAAAACAAGAAAAACAAACTAATAAAGAAACACACAAGCATAAAAATAAAAAAAAATAAAAGTGAAAATGTAAAGAAAAGAAATTTACTTCCCTTGGGTTACCTCATAAGAAGCGCTTATTTTAGGTCATAAGCTTGACCCCTGGCATATGCACATCATCCATTATCGAATGGATGCTTGAGCCTAACAACAACCATGCTAAAACTTCGTGAGGAGCCTAGAGCACCTTTCCTCAAAGTAAGCTCCTTATCAGCACGATGCCTCAAGGCTTCTGAGGAGTGGAACCTCATTGTTTCGCCATCATACTTTAATGTCCACTCATCTTTTCGGCCATTGCCTTCCTCACACCAGGATAGTCTTCGTAAAAGTATCGCCAATGGGTGTGGAGACTCGACATCCTGCTTGCCACCTTCGATCTTTAGCTCGCTCACCCATAGTTCTTTTAAAAACTGCACTTCTTGCGACTCTTCCTCTTTCTTTAGATTATTGATCTCTATTGAGTCCTCGGTCTTTTGAAATAATTCGAATGACTCTTCACCTTTTTCTTCTTCGTTTAATTTTTCCAACCTGCTAGGTAAAGGTGAAGAGTTAGTTTCAAAATTAATAATGGACTCATGACTTACCTCTGAGTTAAAAGATGTATCTTTTTTTACTTCGAACTCCTCCTCAACTTCTTTTACATAAGCAATTCATTGAGGATTGACCTCAAAATTCTCAAGCTCCTCTTCACTTTGGAAGCTTTCTGAGCTAATATCTATCGAGTACACCTCGGGTTGATACCTCTTCACTTTATGGTTCCAGATGATTGATATCTACTCATCGAGGTAATGCATCTTGCTGAAATTGCAGAGCATCCTGTCGGATTTGCTGTACAACTTGTTAAAACAGTTGTTGCATATTCTGTTGGAATTGCTGCATATCCTGTTGAATTTGAAGATTGTTAGCAGTCATAATATTAAGCATTTCTTTTAGAGATGTACCTGAGTCATGTGCTCTCTGAATCTTAGACCCTAGACCATGTAGTTTTTGGAAATTACCCTCCATCTTGCTGGAATTGTAGACTATTCTGGTACAATTGCAAAGTATTAACATTTATAATATTATTCAACTCTTCCAATGATGGACCAAAATCGTGATAGGAAGCTTCTGGTTTGCATGAGAATTGTTGTGCTTCTTGCAAATTATCATGTAAGTAATTATGATGATTATCTTATCCATAATAAAAGTTAGGTTGATCAGTCTAAACATTGTTATAGGATTGAGAATATGAATTAAAGAAAAAATTACTTCCATCCATGATGATTATTTTAATTTTTATAAAACACAAACACGAAACACAATAAAGAAAGGATCATGAAATAACTGAAAAGAAACTAATTACGAACAAATATACACAAAACACCAATTAAATCACAAACAAAAACTAAAACACTGTGCTTCTTAACAACAATGCCAAAATTGATACTAGTCAAAATAAAATAACTAGACTACTATTGTAGCAGTGATGAGTATAGATCAATCACACAGGGAGCGTTTGGTTAGCTTATGGAATGAAATTAACTGGTGTTTAGGTAAAAGGGGGGTTTTGGATTTTGAAATAAAAAATAAAATGAAACTAACTAATAAAAATGAAAAATTAAAGAAAACATGAAAAATGATGAAATTGGAAAATTCGGTAAGGATCTGGTTCTTTAGTTCAATCTCGGCCTACACCCTAATTAAGCATATTTCAACGATTTGTTGTTATAAAACTTCTCCTAAAAACTATTAATCGTAGGTTAATAATTAACCCAAGTTTTCCTTAGATTTTGTTTAATCAAGATACGATCGTTAATTAAACCTAACTACCAAATAACCTAGGATACGATCTCTAGATTTAATTAGGCGGTAGCATTACGAATTAAAAAACCGATTAATCAAGGCAACAACTACATACGATGTGTCATTTAACTTAGTTCATGTTATCCCTATGATTACGAATCAGTAGTCGCTACACTTGAATTTCAACATAAAAATTACGAATTATATTGAAATTCTGGCAATGGATATGCAATCAAACAATTCAATGAATGAATTAAAATCATCCTTTTACAATACCCTATGGTTCATACATGAATAACCAAACAATAACAAAAATCTGATTATCCATACACAAAACCTAAATCAATTAGCATAAGATAATGCAATCAATTTCTAATGAGAGAAAGAAACAACAAAAATTGAAAAATATACTTAACCTGGACTGTCGACGTCGATATTACCTCTGAATCGGTGTCAAAATCTTAGCCTTCCATTGGTATATTCCAAGAAAAATGCTTCAATCCTATACAAATTAACCCAACCGAAAGCTCTACCTTTCTCCTTCGCTGCCTAAGCTTCTTCTCTATCTACTATTTATGATGTGACAAATTAAATTGAGGGGTTTTTAGTCACCCCCTCCTGTTCACGTAGCACACTCCAAACCGTCCCTCTTCACTTTATTCTGCCTCTCTACTTCACGCCAGCCACTAAGCTGCCAACTACCTCTCCATTTCACGCAACTCCAGCTACGCAGCCGAAGCTGCCTCTCTTCACGCCCTCCAGCTATGCCCTTCATACCACCCAGCTACGCTTCTCACGCCCTCCAACTACACTCTCCTACTATTGTTGTGATGGGATAATTTAAGTCCCCTAGTTTTCGTTCCACATGCCCTGTTCACGCACACACCCTCTTTTAGCTTTCCTCTTATGTTTTACCCTTTGTAGCTGCGTTAAATGACTAGCGTTTAATGCCATCTTTCCCCTGCTACGTCTGCATTTCATGCAAGACGCATGCGTTGTGTTTTAACGCAAAGTATACGTTAAACACATGCATTTTCTTTCCTTTGTTGTATGTTTTACTACCTTGGACTGTCATTTCACCTACTGAATTTTTCTTCATGGTTTTTATTTTGGATGACTTTTTTTATGCTTTAAATGGCTTCAAAACTTCATGCTTTTAATTTTTTATTTGTATTCTATCATTAAATCTACATGTAAAATCAATAGGAAGATAAAATGGGCAATTAAAATAAAAAAATTAGGAATGAATTCAAATGAAATAACATATAAAAATATAGCAAAATCCATTCATATCAGGCTAGGTGAGGGACATACTCTACGGGAGGACAATATTGAGGTCTCCTATCAATGGAAGCGTCTCCCTAAACACGAGGGGAAAACTTGGAAAGCATCTAGAAAGAAGTTTCAAACTGGCAGCTACTATGAAATGATGGGACGTTCAAGTGTTGACGATGAAATACCATATTTAATTGCAGAGGCCGTAGAAAATATACCAGATGTTGAGCTTGTCCCTAATACTACTTGTTGCACTCTTATTGAGGACATCTCTCATGAACCAAGTACTTCCCCAAAGCAATCTACCCTTAACACCCATCACCCCTGGTATTCATTCTTCTTCACATGACAATACCAGAAATGTCTCAGCTAGTAAAACCAATAGTACAACCTCTCCTTTAATTACTCATAGTGTCAGCAATGCAGGGTCAGTAGAAACTCACTCATCCAGCTCTCAAACTAGTAATGTTGTAGATCATGAACAGGGAGACTCAAACAAGCCATTTCAAACAGTGGCTAGGAGAAAATCTCAGCAGAACAAGAGTAAATGCCCCAAAAACCAACTTATTTAATATGTACATCATCGTGAGGAATGTCAAAGGATTAAATTGTCCTAAAAGAAAGCAACTTTAAGGGATTTTGTCAAGATGAAGAAGCCTCTAATTATTGCTTTACTTGAAACAAAAATAAAATTAGCAAACTTCAATTGAATCTCTATTCTGGGACATGGGTGGCAACAGATATCAAACTACTCACAACATGTAAATGGTCGAATCATTATATGCTATAGGACTGATCAACTTCGAGTGGAGCTCCTCAAATATATAGATCAATTTATGCATCTTAAACTCACTTTGCTGCAGGATGCCAGTAATTTTGGTTTTGAGAGAACCACTATGTAGAATAATCTCCTGGACTGCAGCAAAACTTCCACCTTGCTTTGGCTCATTTGCTAAGATTTCAACTCTATGTTATATCGGTCTGAGGCTCGAGGAAATTGTAGTATTCGAAATTACTCAGCTAAATTCAAGTAGTGTGCAGACAATCTCGGGGTAATAAATTTGAACTCTCTTGGCCACAAAGTTACTTGGTCAAATAAACAATCTTTGCACTTATTTATTCAAAAGAAGTTAGATCGAGCATTGACTAATGCTCAGTGGCTTGCTTAATTTCCCAACAACTATGCTTTCAAAACCCCCTCTTCTCTGACCATACACCTATTAAAATTATGAATATTTTTCATAAGGCTGCATATTGTCATTCGTTTTGCTTTAATAATTACTTAATCCATACACCGGGTTTCATTGATGCTTGAAAAGCAGGAATTCTTCGATTTTTTATTGGAACCAAACAATTTATATTTGTGCAAAAACTGCAAGCCATCAAGCAAGAACTTAAACTTCTTCACGCCTCATATGGACCTGTTGAAGAAACTTTATAAAAAGCAAGAAGATAACTCACTGACCTCCAAAAACTCCTTGCTATCTTCCTACAAGATCCTTAACTTATTACTAAAGAAAATTCAACTCTCTCAAATTATTTGCTTTTAGTCAGCCATAATAGCTCCTTGCTCTAACAAAGATCTCACCTAAATTGGCTCAAGGAAGGTGACAGATGCAAAAAAAATTTCTTTAACCGCATCCTATCTCGTAAGAACAAAAACTAAATCTCATCTATCACCAATCATGATAGGGTAATCCTTTAAAATTTGGAGGAAATCAAAGAAGAAGTTGTGTTTTAGTTCAATAAGCTACTTAGAACTTCAGCCTCTGCTTCGCTCCAACTATAAACCTCATCAATCTCAATCTAGCACAAATTAACCCAATAGACTGTAGTATGCTTACCAAACAAATAGAGGAAAATAAAATAGAGGAAGCAGTTTTTAAATTGGGAGGCATGAAATTACCTGGCCCTGATGGATTAAATGGTCTCTTTTATAAAAAAACATGAGATATTGTAGGTACCTCTACGAAGCTTGTAGTAAAAGAGTTTTTTTTTCCCAAAGGGATCTTGATTACGGAAATAAACAGAACCTTCCGACGTCTTGTACCAAAAACATCCTCTCCAAACCATTTCCATGACTTTCGACCCATAGCCTGTACAAATTTCCTTTATAAAATTATCGCAAAGATCCTTGCCACAAGAATGAAGATAGATATAGCTCCACTCATTAGTGACAATCAAGAAGCATTTATAAGCAATCAACAAATACGTGATAATATCCTAATTGTGCAAGTGCTCCTCAAAGGCTATTCAAGAACACAAAACTCCCTTAATTGCACTATCAAGATTCATTTCCGTAAGGCATTCAATAATATAAGCTAGGATTTCATTTGGAAGGTGATGGAAGCTTTTGGATTTCCTTAAACCTATGCCAGTTGGATTAAGGAATGCTTGACAACTGTTAGCTACTTGATCTTGATCAATGACAACCCCTCATCATACTTCAAAGTAAAAAAAAGGCTTAGGCAGGGAGACCTACTCTTACCCTACCTCTTTATCTTATGCATGGAAGTTCTTAATTATATGATCCAGCTTGAAGTGTACTCAGATACTAGATTTAAATATCACACGAAATGTAAGAAAATCAAGTTAACCAACTTATCTTTTGCCGATGACTTCTTTTTTGTAGAGCGAACATGGATTCGATTAACACCTATTTGCAAACTCCTCTTAAATTCAAAACAACTTCTTGACTGGAGATAAATTTAAGCAAAAGTTAGTTTACTCTATCCAAAGGAGCATTAACTATGTCCTTCCACATTGTTTCAGCAATGAGAATGTAAGAGAAGTGTCCAACTCTATAATAGTTGGGGTTGCCTATTTCCACAAAGAGGCTTACCTTCCTCGAATGCTTACTACTTATAGAGAAAATAAAACATTGAATTAGCAATGGGACAAACAAATTCTTATCCTCTGCAGGAAAGCTCTAGCTCATTAAATCAACCCTAAACTCTCTCCATATTTACTGGAGCTCACACATTTTTCTTTTCAAAGGTGTCATCAAGACTATTGAGCATACATTCAAGGACTTCTTATGGAGTTCCTCGACTAGCGTAAAAAGATGTGAAAAAGTTAAATGGTCAAATATTTGTTTTCCTAAAGCTGAAGGGGGACTAAGTATATAATCTATCAAGATCATCAATCAAACAATTATCATGAAGAGGCTTTGGTGGATTTTAGAAGGCGAAAAATTAGTTTGGCTCAGGTGGCTCAACTCCTACTTCCTTAAGGGTCGTAGCATATGGGCAATAAGTAAGAAATCTTCCCACTTTTACTTCCTTAATCAATTGTTGAACTTAGCCCAAATAGTCAAAGAGGATATTTCTTACCATTTTGGCAATGGAAATCTGATCTCATTCTGGTATGATAAATGGACCAGCCATAGTGCTCTTATAAATTCTACAAACCTGCAAAGGAGTTACTTCAATATCCCACTTCATACTAGTGTGGACTTCATCATAGGAAGCACCTGGAACTTCCCTAAATCCCTCAATTGTATCTTCAAAAATCATAATAAAAGAAATTTAAAATAATAACAATTTATTTATTTTTATTAACATTATTTTTCACAAATTTCACATATAAATAATAATCTCAATTAATATAAAAATATCATTTAGTTATCATACAAATATAAAAATAAGAATAATACAAAGTATTTAAAACATTACAATTTCATCATATAATAAATAATAATTACATAAAAACATCAAATAAAAAGAAAAATAAATATTCATTACTCTCTAACAATTAAAACTTACAACAAGAGTTTTTGTCAAACAACTAACAGAAAGTGAAACCTGAAACAAAAATATTTACAATTATATTGCAAATATAGAATTTAAGGTATATATCAAAATAAAAGAAATAAAAGCCTAAAACTTCATTCAATTGAATACTCGTTATAACTGCATTGACTTCAATTCTCATTAGGTACAAAATCGTCATCATTAAGAGGAGCCTCATCATCATCATTATTCAAATTCATTGGACCAAATGACATGTCAATGCTTTCTCATTCAAGATTATCTTTCAAGTCATTCTCTTCCATCGAACTTGGTTCCTTATAAATTGAATCTGCCAAAAGATCGATATTATCAATACAAATTGGATCTATTGAACTATTTGTTCTATTAAGAATCCTACTAAACAATGAAATTAAATTATTAAAAATTATATTTAACTTAATAATAATAATAATAATAATAATAATAATAATAATAATAATAATAATAATAATAATAATAATAATAATAATAATAATGTACTTTTCTCAAAGCTTGTGCTTTAATATATTCATTTTTTTTGGAATTGATGAATTTAAATGTGACCTAATTTCTTTCACAACTTATTGCATTCACACATTAACTTAGAATTCGAATTGCAAATCTTTGCAATTCTGAAATACCACTTCTGAATTGGTCCCACTAAGAAAATGGAAGTCGTAAGACAATAAAAGTAGTGTCCCGTACAAAATAAAGTAATGATTACTTTTCAACAAGTAACAAATGTAAAAATATATATACTTGAATTAAGTTTTTCTCTTTGATAAATAGCAATTGACATCTCAAAATCACTAGACGCCTCCCTATAAATCTTCATTTATGAGCTGAAGATCTTACATCACCTTATAGACAACAATTATTGTAATAGTTAATAGCATTCTCCTATTAACTTCAGTTTTCCTTGCAGAACTTAGTCTGAAATAAATACTAGGATTCAAAAATATCCTAGCTAAAAGCAACGAAGAGTAAAATTGTCTTTTTCATCTCTCAATGATGACTAAAAGATAAGGTGTGTACAAAGAAGACCTATTTTTAGATTGGTCATTTCTTCCTTCACCATCTGTATGGCATCATAAAAATAAACCAGATGAAGTGTAACGCTCCAAAATCTCGATTTCATGAATAGTATTTTTTAGGCCAGGAATAGTGCATCCTAAGGTGAATAGTGACTCCTAGGACTCAAACTGCACTTGATTTTTTTTTGGCATCGGATAGTATTATTCAAGAACAGCCTAAGGATCAAATTAGAGGTCAAAAAAGTTCATTTAAGGGGTTTGACTAAAAGTTGAGTAATAGTCAAAGTTTGACTAGAGAAAAGGGTGAAAGTCAAGCTTAAAAATATTAATGAAAATAAATGATATTAATTAAGTTGTTTATGTGGGTTGATTTTTTAATGGGTATTATTTATTAAGAAGAAGAAAAGAATAACATTTGTTTTTATATGCATTAATGAGTATTTTTTTTAATGAGACTAATAACATTAATTGCCATGTAACACTCTCTTCTTCACCAAGGATTGCCCAGAACAGTCTATCTTCTTTTTTCTCCATTTTCTTTCATCTTTCAAGCCATATCTTTAACCCCCAAATCATCTATTAAATAGTAAATCATCAACCTAGAGTTCCTAAGCTTACCATATCAACAAGAATGTTGGAAAAAGATGATGAAAAAGTATATAGGTATTCTTGATGAATAGTACCCGAAAATTAACAAGGTAAGTTAATGGAGTTTTGGTTATTTTTAGTACATGATTTTAGTGTAGTTGTATGCATTAATGAATAAAATGCATGAAATTGAATTTTTATATAATATTAAGAAGATAAAGAATATGAATTGAAGGAGAGAGAGAAAGAGAAAGAGAAGGAATAAGGAATTGATGGTGAAGTTGAAGCTTATTGAAGCTTAATTTGAATAGTTGGAAATCAATTTGGTATATGTTTTTGCAATTCTATTTTTCCTTAAAAAATTGTGTATACGGTAATTTCATATTATTGAGATAAAATTGGGAGTTTATGAAATTGTTGTTAAAATTTTTAATTGGATTGAAAATGAAGTAGTATATGTGACTAATTTAGATTTTGGGCTTATAATTTATGTTTTTCCTAATTGACATACATTTATGTTTGAATTTGGAAAATTGATATACATATATTTGTGACTAATTGGTAAGATGAGTATGTCTTGAATGTTTTATGAACTAAATTAAAACCAACAATGGAAAAAAAATTGACATTAAGGAGTGACATTTACTTTGGCTGAATATGGAATAGTTTAAATTGGCTATTATGAGTTTTTATCACTAAAGGTGGATGTACTACAAAATTTTATTTTGTTTTTGGTTATAGCATGTACACATAAAGAAGTGAAGGATCTTACAGAATTTTATTGTGAATTATATATGAAAGTTATGTATGAAATTTGGTTTAGAAGAGTTGAAATGTATTGGAAGATGGGTAAATTCTTTTTCAAGGAGTTTAACATAGAGATAGATAGTTGAATAACGTGCATAAGAAGTGCATTGAAGTTTCTTGCAAGAGGTTTTAAGTAAATATATAGGAAATTCTGTTGAAATTTTATAAAGTGAATTGATTGCTAGAATAATGAGGTTTTAAATAGAAAATTTTGAAACTCAAAATTTTAGGTATTTAAGAATATGACAGCACTCAGTATTTCGATTCCATTACCGGGTATGGGGTGTTACATGAAGTACTCTCTCAAAAGGCTCATAAACTCATTTGACAAATTGACATTGGAACCAAAATTCAATATCTTTAATTTTGGAAACCTTCAATCTAGCATTAAACCTAGTATGTTCAAATATAACTCACTTATTAGTTGTAAACATTTGTCTCAACTCTTTCTTCATTATAATAAAAAACTAAAGTGCTAAGAAATTTGTTCCAAGTCTTATAACAGTAGGACGACATAAATTCCTGCCATTAGTGAAAATCATTCTTATTAAATTCAAGACCCATGCACAATTGTTGATGAACTTGATCACCATTTTTTGCTTTCTGCATAGTCTCATCAATAATAGGAAAATGCTTAGTATCCCATATATTTTCTAACATTAAGTCAATGCAATGTGTAGCATAGGGAGTCCAATAAAAGGAATTATATTTTCTCTGTAACCTTCTTCTAACTACTTTATAAACAAAATCATTATCAATAATGAACTGAATAATATTTTCTGGCTCAACTTCATTCACAGTTCATCTAATATTTCAAATAAAGTAATAACATTCCTAACAAGGATAGATGCATCAATAAACTCCAAAAACATTGAACCCATTTAGAGAATAAACCAAAAAATTAATAATAAGCTCATGTCTTCTATTTGTCCAACCATCACATATGATTGCACACCCAAAAGTAGCCCAAGTCATTCTTCTTTCATCAAAGTAATTTTTAATTTCATAAATATTAAAAGTTTACCTGTGTAATCATCAATTGAAGGAGCTTTATATCTTATATTGTAAGAGGCAATAACATCTACCATAAATTGATAATAATAATAATAAGCATTAAATGTTATATTGAATCATATCATCATCTAGCCTTTGCCATATCCATATTATAAGTCAGTTCTTTTGATTATAGGGCACTACAAATTAAAGGTTGAGCTTTAGGAGTTATTTGTGGTGTAAAAAATTGGGCACTTATCTTCTTCTTTTCTTCACATCAGGTTCAGGTGCAACATTCACTTCTTGTTAGGTAGGAATACTACCACCTTCAACATTCTCATTATCATCCTAAACACCAACAAACTAATTTCCACTGTCAGTTAATCTCTACCTCCTATCTTTCTCATTCTGATACTCTTCAAACAAAGCCTTCATTTGCCATTTCACATCTAAACTCCCCTTTTTACAAGGTTTCACATCAATGCTTTTTTAATATGGTGATCATTCCTTCGCCTTTCAAAATATTGTTACAAAACAAGCAAATGTTATGGTTCTTCATTCAAAGGACCAATTCAACATTAAACGAGTTGGATCATTGTATCTTCCTAAAGAAGTTGAATTATTAGAATTACTTGAACTTCCTTCCATTTATCTGTAAAAATAAATGAAGACATGTATCAAAATTAACTTAGTAACTTCATATCAAAATAAAGAACACATAATTTCATTATTAACAACTATTAAAAAATATGTATTGTTTAATTTAAAAGTCCAACAATTACGATAAATAAATAAACAAATAAATAAATATATATACAGTATGATTATATTATACATAATTCAATTTCATCCAATACAATTCACTAATAAGTCAAAAACCAATAATTCAAGTATTTAACATACAAATTACACAATACACATAAATATCTTATATAATATACCTCATTTTGTATTATCACATTATTCAACCATAAAATAAAGACATACACTCAAAACTGTAACGTATTCAACCTCAACCATAACTCACAATTATAAGTTTATAACTTATTTTATGTAACTCATAATTTAACTATAAACTAATATATTTTATTTACTCCTACGATTCAATTTCTAGTGCTTATAATTTGTTTCTTTTCTTAGCTACTTTTAATCAACATTGTTACTAAAATCTTAATTCCCAACTTAAATTTAACAATCTTTCATTCACCAATTTTAATTAAAATTCTTAGTTTCCTACCCAAAATTTTCAATTCAACTCACACAAACAATTCCAACCATCACAAAACACAACCAAATCACAATTCAAAGCAAAAAGCACACCCACAAATCAAAAAATTCAATTAAGAGTCGCGTTGGTCTACTTCAGGTCGGGTCAAATTTTGATCTAGATCTAGAAAATTGAAATTCCAGATCTGCACTTTATAAATAGCTATAGGCACTGGGCAGTGGATGGTTGGAAGCGGTGGAGAGACTAGAGAGCAATTAGGTAGTGGGTGGTTTGCTGTCATACAGAAGAGACGATGGCGGTATGTTGGGCGTGAAGAAGAGAAGATGGTATGATAGTGTCAAGTGTGTGGTGGCCGGCAATAGTAGCACATTTGGGAGAGTTAACGATGACAACACTGTGGGACTTCAAAGAGTTGGAGATGAGGAGAGATAGAGCGAGGCACTTAGAGAGAAATGAAAATTTTGTGAGAGAGAAAAATAAAAAAATGACAGATATAGGTTAGGAATGGGTGTTAAAATTTTCATTTTTCTTTGCAAAATAGTCCCTAGACTTTTGGAATGTTACAATAGCAACCAGTATTTGGCCACTATTTCAAATGCTGTTTAGTACCAACTAGAACCACACAAAATTGGCAGTACTGGCCAGTATGATATAATAAAATTTTGTACTATTTTTTAGCTAGTACGGTACCTTTCGATTGGTACCAATCGGGATTTTGGCCGAAGAATTTCTATCTTTGCTAAATTATTTTTTGAAATTTTGTCCTTGCTAAAATTAGTTATTTGTCCATGCATGTTAACAAAAAAGTTTTTTGAGGAATTGTAAAAAGATTTTTTTGAAGAATTTCGTTGTAATAAAAAAATTCTTAAAATTTTGTAATAATGCTTACCCCTTCCATATTCATTCATGTTTAGCTAGTTTTCTTTTCTTTTCCTATGGTCTCATTAACACCCCTTTAAATTTCTTTTATTGCTTTATTAAGAATCATTCACTAAAATTTAGACCCTATTGTTAGATAACAACCTGATTGCAATAAGTATCGAAATAATTTTATCACTTCCTCAAAAATTGAATTGCCAAATGGAAAGCAAGATTTACATGTATAAGGATGAAAGGTGAAGTTTTTGATACTTTTCACCTTATCATTCACATTCGATTCTCTTCTCCCTCTCTCTCTCTCTCTCTCTCTCTATGTTGACTAGGGTTGATAATGAAGCAAAATAGGACAAAATTTGATACAAAGTTAAATCAAATTTGAATACTCTAATAAGAGCTTAGTTAAACTTGGTTTAGCTCATTAATTTCAAATCAATTATCTTTTGCTTGAGAAAACTTGAACTTAATTAAACCCAAATACTCAAGTTTAAACTCAACAAAAATTGAACTTGACCTAATGACTTTGGATCTAAACCCATACTAATTTGTCCTCCTTACTTTTGTTATGTGTTTTCACTAATATAACTTAAAACTCATTAAAAATATGGTAATCTCTTTGTAATTCTTTAAAAATATAGTGTAATATTAACTCACCTAGAAATTGAATTTAGTGACTGCAACTAAGTTGCTAGTCTCCTAAAGATAGAAAATGAAGGGAAAGTGAGAATATTGAATTCCTTCTACCTTCTTTGATCTTTGAATACTTAATAACTCTTTGCAAATGTATTCAAGTTATTAAGTATGTTTTGAATAGTTATGAAGTTATTCTTTAATTTAATATGTTATATACATAACATTAGGTAGAGAAAATTGATATTTTTTTTAATGTTTTCAATTTATTAAGTTGATACTTGAATATAAGTTAGGAGAGCAATATATGGATTAAAATAGGTATAGACAATTTTAAAGGAACTTAGAACCTTGAGTCAATTCATTACATATAAATTGAACATGCCATATGCGAACTTTGTCATCTTTCTTTTAATTTATAGTTCTTCAAAATATTCTGTTGGTGATTAATTTATATTAGTGATCATAGCAAATTTTTAAAGTACATAAAGTTGGTTATGTAGGATGTAGCTCTGTGTGTGTGAATAAGTGTTATGCTACATGTGAAATGGAGTTTTTTTTTGAAGAAAAAAAAAGTAAGGTGACAAAGTAGAAAACTATAATTTAATAATTATTTCACTTTTTATATGATTTATGAATGTTTGATAATTTTTTCTGAAGTATATGTAGTTTATATATGAATTATGTGGATAGAGATTAAATATTTTTATAATTGGTAAAAGATAGTGATCCCCTTTACTATAATATAATTAGGAGAAATCCATCCACATTTCATTATATTATTGACCCTTTTTTCTTTATTTTCAACCTTGTTGCTTACTTACAATGGTAAGTACCCAACATTTGCTTAACATCTTATTGGTAGTGTTTCTAACTTCTTAATTTCGAGACTAAGAATATTCATTTGTTTTTGTACTTTAGATATTATATAGGATGATGATCTTTCTTCTATTTCATATATCCACTTGTCTTATAGATATACAAAGGGCCACTTTCAGAAATTCAAATATGTATTTACTATTTTGTGTAAGAGTTAGAAATACAAATATTTTGGAACTTATGGTTGCATTTTTATATAAATTTAGGTATTATTAGAATTTACAGAATTCAAAACCATCTTAGGGACCTTGAATTCTATGTTAGCCACATCCTCTAGGTTAGGGTGTGACAATCAAATAATGAGTGTTGGATTAAGTCAAGTTCTAACACATAGTTTTCGATGATAACAAAATGAGTAAAGTAAATCAAATGAGTAATTAATAGATAAAGAAAATGAGTAAAGTGGAACACATATGCAACTTAAGAGAGTTTTAAGGGAATTTAAGTGAAGAATCAAGAACAAGAAGGAATCAAGCATATCAAAATTTAAAGAAATCATTGTAATTCTTTTTGCAATATTATTTTAGTTTTTCAATAAGTTAAGGACTCAATTATTGCATGATCATTTACATATACACATCATAATTCGTAAATCCTCTCGCAATTAAGAAAATCTTTATTTTGGTCTTTAAATGAACTTTTGCTAAATTTAGTTTGATAACTTGCCACATTTGATTAACGTAGTAAACAGATATGACAAGATGATCTTGTAATGGTTAGAACGAATTTATTAATAAGCTCTGTCTTCTTGAGCAATCATATACTTTGGCTCTGACTGTAGAGATACTGAAAATTTTGAAACTAGGTGTAAATGCTAAATTGATTTCACTGTAGGAAAACGGGAAACCCCAAAACCCCAAAAGTTTTAATGTATGTTTAGTTGAATGGTTCATCCGCTGGATTTGTATATATTCCTTGCTTGATAAGAGTTCTATATGCTAGATCTTATAAATAGTATTTTCTTGTTTAAGATATTACTTGTAGTTCGATTAATGCGGAGGATAGATGAGTTAACTCTGTTAATGCTTTCTAGTTGAAATCTACCAAAAGTGGACTCCAAATTAACTTTCTTTGAATGCGAAACTAGACGTGAAAAAACAAATGAAGTGTTCACCATTACATTCATTAGAGTTGAGCCAAGATTTCTCTGCACTGTTCATTACAAAGACAGATGAGCCTACTAACCTACAGTGGCAAGACTATGGAATTTGTTTGTGGTTCATGAGTTCCCCAAACCACAGATTTAGAGAAAATAGGCCACAGGGAAGAATAATGTGGATTTGATACAACAGGAGATATGTTATCTTCATCATGAAAAAAATCAGCTCCATCAGAATCTCGCTCAGCTTAGTTTCACATGTTGTTGGAGCCATCTTTTTTTGGCCAAGCAATAAAGTCCCAGTACATACGTATAAGTATGCAACTGTTTGAATGGAAGTGGTTTTGCTGCCAAAACGAGAAAAGAGTGAAAAAAAGAAACGGAATCTAATTAACCATTCAAGATGAAAGGGTAACTTGAAATCTTGCAGCATTCAAGAGGAATGGACCGATTTTCTTGATTTAACAAATAAATAAATTACTTAATCCATAATTGTTGTTGATAATCAATACGTTAGAATCATGAAATTGTAACACAGCAAGTCAAATTTCTTCTAAAATAAGTTTAAGTAATATCCTAAATATTATCATGAATGGAATTCAGATCATTATCAGGGTCTCCGTCTCCATAACAAAACGAGCAGCTAGATCTAAAGGAGATGTTGAAGTAAAAGAGAGATGTCAACGTTTGTACTGAATTACGAAAGAGAACTAGACATGAAACAGTGACAGTACATTACACCAGTGCGTTATTTTTGTTGCTTGGAATTTTTTTGTTGTTTAGAGTTTCTGGATAGAAATATGGTCACTTACATTATGCTCACTACTGAAATCAGTACTAAGGATAGGCCGGTTGGGAAAAGTTAAAAGCTGACAATTGTACTGTCTTTGCAACTTCATCCGCTGCATATAATTGAGGACTTGTCTGCCTTTGTTGTATAAGAGCTTCCAAAACTGTAGCATGCTTGAGTTTAATAATAACAAAAACGATCTAATCGAGATCTGAAAAAGATCTTTGGGAAATTTTCAAGTAATATGTTGAAGTTCAGTAAAGCAAGTTTATAAAAGCAAAAAATCCAAAAATGAATTAGAAGAACAAGGCTATAATCATACGAAATTAATTAAGGGGATGATGACAGGAGAATAGAGAGCACAAAGGAGTGAGATGCAGACTTTGATCATCAATATATCATGCATTTCATCATCTGTGCTTTCTATCTTCTGTCAACAGCATCACCTGCCTCCTCACACATGTACACCTGTGAATTCATATATAAGAAAAGATAGTAAATAACTGCAACAGTAATAGAGAGAAAGAGAGCCAAAAGGCTCATCGGGACGAATCCTGAGAGAGGAGGGGACACCATATTTATATTCCAAGGGAATTCCCGTTCCCCTGTGATCTTTACGAGTTCCCTGCTATATTTTCCTATCTTGAAAGCTTCAGCCATAATCATAAAACCACAAAAATATATAACTAATTAAGGAGGGGCTGGAAGGGATGATGACAGAAGAATAGAGAGCACAAAGGAGTGAGTTGCAGAGTCTGATAATCACTATATTTTGCAACTCGTCGTCTGTGCTCTCTATCTTCTGTCAACAGCATCACCTGCCTCCTCATACATAAATGAGTTTACGTACAAAGTAAGTGAATAAGTTCAACAATGAGAAAGATAGAGAGTCGAAGCAACTTCAGGACGAATCCTGAGAGAGAGGATGGGAGACCAAATTTATGTATAGGGAAAATTTCCCATTTTGGGTATGATCGTTATGAGTTCCCTGCTCTCCTATTTATAGAACTAAAACTTACTTTTTTCAGATGGGGAACTTATAAAAATGTGCCAATTGGATAAACGTTATTAACGTCCGTATACAATTTTACAGTGAATTTTTTTTTCCAAGCCGCCGCCTAATTCCTCCGGCAGACACATAATCCAGTGTAATGCTATATGTCTTTTACTAAAAAAGCTTGCGATTAATAAGTTGAATTTAGCCTTGGTAAATATATCTTATTTTCAAGATTTTAAATTGCAGACTATGATTTATACTACAGTTAGTGATGATTAAAATAATTGACAGTGAAGCAAATACAATTATGAAAAATCTGTATAATTAAAGTAAGTCATAATAATGATTGAAATTGTTTTGGAGTAACTGATAAGGTCATTCTTTTATGATCAAAAGGTCACAGGTTTGAGTCAAAATGCTTATAATTATAATTATAGTTGTCGATAGTTATTATCCATAAATTCTAATCTAATTAATGTATAAGAGATTCCGGATGTTTCAAGTTGACCTTTTAGTAGCTGCAAAAGGAAATGGTTAGTCGAAACTTCAATGAAAGAATTTATGACAGCATATATATGTACTCAGCAGAAGCTAGACCCAAAATGCCACAGGTACATCATATTTACTCTAAGATTTTACCGATGATTCACTGCTAAAGATTGGTCTTTTAAATGCTAATGAAGCACATATATCTAAATGACTAATTAGCCTTGCTATGGTCACTTCATATATGCTCTAAAAATTTTGTTCAATAGTGTCGTGTCTTCTTATAATAAGTTTCTCCTAAGGAGCCATATATTTTTACTCGATCGAAAATTTTCTTTCAAGATTACAAAATAGATATACAAAATGATTTTGGCCAAAATTTTGAATTCTCCACTTAAATACTAGTAAATGCTATTAAGGGCTACTCTTTTAAACTGGAGATGCAATGGGCACGCAATTTAATAAATAACTGACAATTCTTATCTCTTCGAATTAGCATTGTGATAAAAATATCAATATTCAAAGGGAACCGACTGTTTAATGTTGATCATCATATGCGATTATATTATTCGTAAATATGAGTAGGCAGGGACGATAAAACACAAAAGTTAGATTGGTGATCTTTAATTCATATGGTACTAAGAGTTTGGATTGCATTTCAATATCAATGATTTTTTTCTAAAGTGGAATTTTTAGTTTATGTAATTCTAAGAATTAAAATCGCACTCTAGAATCATAATTACAACTCTAATTTTATTGTTTTGGTAATCGTCATCGGTACCAGTGATAGGGTCAATTATGATAGGAACAACTATACTTCTATCAATAAATAATCACAGTAATTACTAATTAGTGTCACCTGCACTGCATCATTAAAAACCTTTCAACTTTTATTTTTCAAACGAAAATTTGAATGCAAGTTTTGATTGAAATACATTGTGTTAAAATTTTAAGTTAAATGGTTTTGGAGCTATTGTCATCCCTAGCTAGCTAGTTTCTTACAAATAAGCTACTCATAAGTCGGTCAACTGGTTCGGATTGTGCTTATTAGAATAAAATCCTTCCAGTCGAAAAGACTAAAAAGATGATACTTTGTTGCAATTGTAGGCTAATGAAACGCATAAATACCGTTGATATCCATTTGCATTGCTTGGAAGTCATGGGATTGACGGTGGAAGATGATAGTGTTATCCGATTTTTTGTGTTCGAGCATGAGATGGCAGAAGGGATAAGCCAGTAGCAGGCACATGCAAAGCAAGATGCCCAGAAGTGTGGAGAAGATATGAGAGCTGACGAAAGATGGTTGGAGAGTTGGGGAATCCCCCACCACCAAACTCTTATCTTGACCAATGGAATTATTTCCATCACATACTCTCATCGGTCCCGTACGTTTTGGAAGCATTTTGTGCTCGACAATTTCAATTTAATGGGCCGGTGAGATCCTATCTTCTTCCACCTGGCGTTCCCCCATAGTTCTCCAGTCCTTTCATGATTCTCCTTTTCTAATTTTCAAAACTACACTAAAGTATTCTTGCCTTTAGTTGTTCGATGGACTGCAACCAATGACACTTCAGAACCATTAACAAGATATCATATTTGGCAAATATTCGGTTCCGTCATGCATAATGACCAAAAACATTCATTCATACTCTCTTTCGGATTTAATGGTGGCCTGATGGTTTACGAAACCGCGATTCTTTTATGGGGTCATATTGGATCTCTTCTTTACAATGCGTGGAAGCAGGACATCTGCTCTTTTTAATGGAGATATCGAAGTGTGTTTGCAATTGTAGATTACGATCGTCTGGCTTGAAATCAGATTTTGGACTTGTATAATACAACCACTAGTCCTTGTAGGGAGGCTGAATGACTTCTTTACCAAAAACATCGGTATCTCTTGTTTTCTTTTAGGACTTTATATCCTGACGCCCTACAGCTTTGGTGAGTCCAGCCCCAAACATACTAAGAGAAGCTGCCACCTGAATCTTCCATGAGATTTCATCATAGCTATAGGCATACTTTTCACAATTATTGTGAAATAAAATTCTTAGCTTTGACGATAACCCACGACCAATAGCCACCGACCACAAAAACACGTAATCTCTCTCGCATCCTTACAGGTATGTGCAGAGAATCGAATAGACTAGTGGGTACGTCTAAAAACGGCAAAGTGATTCCATTCTGTGTAATAGAACAAGAACAAATGCCAACATGCATAGCCATAATTGGTTCCGTCTCTTTAATTATTTGCCCGCAAGAAGATGACGATATCCAATTCTTTAGACTTATCCTTTTCGGGCATCGTAACCTTTTATGCACACTTTTGGTATATTTTATGATCCAATCATCTTTGCGAATATATATACTATTCATAGGCTGATGCAACTTAAAGCACCAATGACGTACGCTGTATAATGTGACTTGTTACTAATTTAAAGTGCAAGGAAATAACTATAAATATGCTAGTGACAGCCAGTTAAGCATAGGACCATCTTAGATGATTTTACGATATAAGGGAAGAATTTTAACCTATGTGTACTCCTTTCCTTTGCCATCCCTTTGGCGAGACGTGAAGGGATAATGTATTTTCTTTTGACTTGTTTATGTGTGCGTGCATGTCTTTTAGCATTCTAGCAAAGCTGTTATTGTAGTGGGCTGACGCCCCCCCCGATCGAATAAATTGTTTTTCTTATCCCCGTGGATTACAATATTTTTTGGTGAGTGTGCTTTGCATAACTTTAGATTGGGGGCTGTCGTGAGGTCTCTATGATTGTACTCATAAGTTTGAAAATATAAGTGTGATATTCTAATTAAATAACTATAATAATATAATTAGTAACAGAATATGATGAAGATTAATTCAAAATAGAGAAACCTTTAAAATTTGAAATCACGCTATATCTTTTTACTGACATCAATATTGTAAATAGGTAGTCTTAGTGCAACTAATTACTAATGTTAAAGTAATTGCGTTGGAATTTCTCATCAATTGATTCATATATTATGCATTCTAGAAATGACGGAGAAGTAAATGAAAAGACTGAATTAACATTCCGAGAATTTTCTAACGCTTAACTTACATTTTGTGTAAAAGGTCTGCAATTATTTTTTTAAAGAAGAAAATAATATTTGTATTAACCAAGCCAAACTTAGACAAAATATAAATCTCCATGGCATAGAGTCTTTAATTACAACCAACCTTTGAGAAGAGCTAATTGCATATATATGACCAATCATGTAGGAAAAATATAGAAACACACGAGAACCTATCACATATTCATTATATTTAGTCGAGAAAAAACACACAGTAACAGAGTATCCATGCGTGGCTAAGCTTCCTCACACATTCCAGGATACAAAACTTCAATGTGTAGGTACCTACCAATTGATATGCAACTACTAGAAATGCATAGATGCGATTGCCATTTTCCAATATCACAAGTCAACATACATTTCAACATCCCCTCATGCTTGGACTGAGGTTGAGATGTTTTTCTTTTGCTAAAAGGAGTTCCTTTATCCATAATAGAGTGTCACTAGCTAGCGATTGAATTTCCTTTGCCTTACCTATATGTAGATGTCGATTTTGCTACTTCAATATGGAATAGATTGTGCAGCAAAATGTTGTTTGGAGAACTACTCCATCTTGCTGTAAATGATCGATCATGTTGGAAGTCCATCGCACTATGTTTTCCCAATCATCTTGGGAACAATACAATTATAGGATGCGTCGGATTTTGCTTGAAATAGCATGAGAGAATCGACATTGGAAAAATAAATGGTTTCGCGTTTCACATTTTGTTCCACATAAACTGCAAGTGGAATCAAGTTTAATAGCATTTCCATACCATCTAGCTTTCGTTTTGAGCCCATCTTTCATCGCAAGCCAACACTTAAAAGTTGCTTTAAGGGATAATGGCTTATGCTAGATAATTTCGAACCAAGTGACTCTAGGTTGCGTCACCTTGTATAGCTTATAATGTGATTTGTTAGTAAATTCCTTGGAGCAGGTAGCAGTCTAGATAATTTTATCCTTTTGCCCACCTAGAGTAAGGTCAGGAAGTAAATTAATCAAGCTAGCAACCCCACAAAAATTACAATTCCAACGACTAGGAAGAACTCTTACTTGAACAGGTATTCAGAGTAGCATGTTAAGATATATATGAAGATAACTTAATTAGTTTGTTTTGAGTATTATTTGTAATTAGACATCTTTGGTTATTTGTGAAATTTCATTATGATGAGTATTCCACCTTATGCGGCATTTTTTGTAGACAAGGTTTATTTGGAATAAAAATCTTAGTTAAGATAGGATTCGATTGAAATAAAATAATCATATCTTATTTAAGATAATATGCAAATTTTTAGTGATTTTTGGACTCTTCTTGGAAACCCAGTTCGACAGTTCTATCCATCTAAGGTAGATGAATTTTTGGTTATTCTATTCACATTGGACAACCTATTTCGGTAGTTCTATCCATCTAAGGCAGCTGAATTTTTTATTATTCTATTCACATTGGACAACTATGTTTCTCTTTGCCTATTGCATGGATTTTCTAGGCTATATTGTTACTATTTTGTGTGAAAAAATGACTAGCATATGGTGACCTGGCAGTTGTAGTTTTGGGCATCTTAAGTTATCTTTCGTAGCTAATTTTTTGAGGATTCTATCCAGTTCTAGCAGTTGTGTTTTCTTCATTGTGGATGTGATTTTTCTATGCTGTGGAGTTAGTACTGGTTTTTGGGCTGAAAAGCATCTAATAGTTTTCATGTGGTTTTAGCTCTTTTGTTTACGATATTTTGGTGATGAAATGTTTGTTCATTTGTTCAGTTTTCATGGCTACTATGCTTGGGATGCTATAGTGACAATATTAATGGTTCACAAGAGATTTCTTAGTGGACATTTTCCCATACTTCTATTGATGAAGCTGCATATTTAGGGGAGTTGTTTTCTATCTTAAATATTTTCGTTGTTTATGTCTTTATTGTTTCAATCACTTGAGTTGTTCAATTATCATCTTTATTATTACACATTGTTGTGAAAATCCTTTGTTAACGCTAGAACGAGATGGTCCTGTTATTGGGATTGAAATACTTTCACGGGGTGTGAGAACAAGTGGATAGTGTCAAGGGTTATGTGGTGTCGGCTCAGTAAAGTCTTGTATAAAACTATTGCTCTTTGATGCAAGTGATTAAGATGAGTGAAAGCCCTACAGAAGTAGGCAAGGTATACCAAATAACATTACCAAATCTCAAATGTTGATTTGTTTATTTCATGTTTAATTTTTATTTTCGTTTGTACTAGAAAAATAATAGTTGCTAACACAGTTGCTTTATATCAAGCAACTGATAGATACATTTCAAAGCAATTGCGGCATAACCAGATTTTTGCAAAACTATATCCTTTCGGATCTTCAATTGGTATCAAAGCGTAGGTCATTGAACCAGAACTTGGTACGTTAAGTTAATGCAGATCTGTGTTTCGTAATTATGGCTATAAGAGAAGGAGCTTTAATCACTAGGCCACTGTTGTTAGATGGTTCAAATTATCCAGCTTACAAATCAAGGATGCAAGTATTCATTCAAGGATAAGGAACTATGGCATAAACTTCAATGTTGAATGGCTGGACACATCCAATCAAGATTGATGAAAAGAATGAATTGGTACCTAAAAATCCATCTGAATAGACAAGAGTTGAAGAAGAGGAAGCGCTTGAAAATTCTCATGAATTGCATGCAATCTTTAGTGTCGTCAATGAAGGATGCTTTAGTATGATTTTAGCCTGTGAATCAGCAAAAGAAGCATGAGATACTCTACAAATGATATATGAGGGATCTAAAGCTGTGGTTACTTCAAAACTTCAGATGTTGGTCTTTAGATTCGAAGTGCTTAAGATGGATGACAGCGATACTATTGGAGACTTCTGTGAAAGGTTGCGTGACATTGCCAACCAAGCACATCAACTTAGAAAGAAGTGTTCAAATCTGAAACTTGGCCAGAAAACTTTGAAATCATTGCCTCCAAAATGCATACCGAAAATTGTAGTCATTGAAGAAGCCCATTATATCAACAAATTATCCTTAAATAAGGTAACTGGGATTCTTACAAATTTTAAGATAAATTTGTAAAGAGATAAACGTGAGAAGAACAAATTATTAGCATTGCAACTTGAGGTTGGAAAGGCCATGAATGATTTAGAAGATGAATTTGATGAGAATGATGATATGGTGTTGCTAACAAGAAATTTCAGTGAGTGGTTAAAGAAGGTAAATAAAGATAAACTTGAGTTCAGACAGGATGTTGGGAGTTCATTAAACATCAATTTCAAAAAGTATGCAAAGACTTAAAGAGGTGAAAGGAAAGTAAAGAAGATTCAATGTCCTAGATCCAAGGTTTTGAACATATGCAAGCGGAATGTGCTAATACTCTTAAGAAGAAAAAGGGAAGTCTTACACCATCACTTTGAGTGAAAAAGAATCTGAAAGTGGATACGACAAAAAGGAACAAAATGTGAGTAATCATGTTGCATTGGTTGCTTTAAATAGCAAAACTTAAGTTGCTTCCTTAGTAGTAACCAGTGAAGAAACTGATGATGAGAATACAAATATTTCAGTTCTAAACTCAAATTTAAACTATGACAATAGTGAAAGCGAATCAGAATTACAAAAGGAATATATTTACAAGGCTTATGAATTAATGTATGCCAAGTGGGTGAAAACGTGTAAGCTAAATGAGAAGATAAAGAGGGAAAATTCAGCCATGAAGGACGTCATTCATCATCTAAAGATGAAATTGTTGTCAACAATAGATGAACTTTATGAAACTAAGCTAAAGTTAGTCAATCCCAAAAAAGGTATAAGAATGTCAAATAGTGGTATCGATAAGCTATATCAATTGCTAAAAATTGATAAAAACAAAGAAAAATTTCAAGTTGTCGGTCACAAAGGTGAGTGCTCTAAGTTGAATGATAAGAAAAATGATGGTGTTAGATTTGTCAAAGGAGAATCCTTAAGGAATAATCGAAAGTTTATACGTATATGTCACTTTTGTGGGGTAATCAAGCACATAAGGCCAAAGTGTTACAAATGATATTTCAAAGGGCTCAAAATAAAAAATATAAACACTCTTCATTAAATTTCCAGCAGCAGCTCATGTTACCAAAGCATACTTGAGTTAGAAAGGGTAAACTACTAGAATTTATAGCTCTTAAATCCACGCTGGTTGTTTCTCATAATGGTTGGTATTTTGACAGTGGGTGTTCACGTCATATGATAGGTGAAAGGAGCTACTTGATGGATTATGAAAGTTGTGTGGATATGCATGTTACTTTTGGTGATGGAAAGAAGGCTTTGGTCATTGAAAGAGTCCAATGGGACTCTTTGCATGGATGGACTACTACACTTCAAGAATATGCTTCAAGTGGACGATTTAAAAAACCAACTTGGTAAATATTAGTCAACTTTGTGATGATAGACTATTAGCTAAATTTACTAGTGATGGATGCAAGGTGTTGAACAAACAAGGAGAATGCTTAGTAAGTGGAGAAAATTTGGCAAATAATTACTACATGTTGCAGGTTGTTACTTTTTACAATTCAACTACATATGTTGCAGGTTGTTACTTTTTACAATTCAACTACATATGATAATGTCTCCATGGCATCAAAAGATTAATAAGGTGGTAGAAAAGAATCTTTCAAAATGAACTTCACACATCAGATCAAAGGTGCAACTAAGCTAACATCATAATTAGTCCAGAAGCACAGTTAATTACTCTTGGAAAAGAAATTGTTCAGACAAAGAACTAGTTGGTTGCTTTGGAGGAAGAAACCAACCAAATAGTTGATGACAGAGACGATGTCACAAGAAATAAGGCTAGGTTTGAATTTCTTCGAGAGGCACAGAGACTATGCGCTTTACATTTTTGAAGTATATTGATGTTATTTATTAAAAAAAAAGGCTCGAAAAAGTTAATGTCTAGAATTTTTGATTTTTTATTTATGGGTTTTCTAAGGTTTAGGTGATTGGTTTGTGTTCGGCTTTTCCTTATTTGTTGAATAGTAAATTTGATGTGAAAAATGAGGCTTTGCTTAATGACTTGAGAATTCTGCTTTTGGATTTTGATTTACGGAGTTATGTCAAGAATATGTTGATGTTTGGTTGGAGACTTGTAGGAATATTTGGATTTTCTATGATTTAGGTTTTTCAATTTTTATCTTGGTTTCTCTCACTACAAGAAAAAAGAGGTTTAGCGACGGAAATTACCGACGGAATAACCAAAAATTCCGTCGCTAATAATGTTGCC
>JAOSBN010000002.1:17619105-17682427 GCA_027563595.1 Erythroxylum suave | reverse complement strand
CCGTCGGTAAAATTTGTAACAAGATTCTGTTCCGACGGACGTTTTTTTTTGTCGGAAATGTTGCCATTATAGCGACGAAATTAGTATTTCCGTCGCTAGTTTCCGACGGAACTACTTCCGTCGAAAAATTTCCACCGCTATTTGTTCATTTTCTTGTAGTGTCTTTATATCATGGGCTATATGAGTTTGAGCAATATGCTTTCCTATGGTTTATATGAAGAGGAGATTAATTAAGTTTGATTATGAATCATTGAATGTATTTTTTGGGTTTATGAATTTAATCGGTCGTATGCGGATGGCTTTGATAAGAGTAATAATATGTTGGCTAGTGTCTTGACTGGTGGTAAATTGTCATCTTAACCTTTTGCTTTTGTACTACGTTCTTATGATTCTTTTGCTGCACCTACTGCTGATTCTTATGCCTCTTTATTTGCTAAGATTGATCACAATGAACGTACTTTATGCCCCAAGAGAGAGAAACTTGGATGATTGGACTATTGTTGATTTGGGATGCTTGGATGATATATGAACTTGACAATTGTTATTGAACTTGATGTCATTTGGAAGTTATTTGCAACTCTATGTTCAATTATGGTGGAGTGTACAATTATCTTATTAAGGGGGAGTTCCTATATGTGACAAATAATGCCTAAAAGGGTGAGATTGTTAAGATATATATTAAGATATCTTAATTAGTTTATTTTGAATATACATCTTTTATTATTTATGGAATTTCATTATGACAAGTATTCTACCTTATGTGGGATTTTTTGAAGATAAAGTTTATTTGGGATAAAATCATACTCAAGATAGGATTTAATTGAAATAAAATCACTATAGCTTGATTAAGATAATATGCATATTTTTAGTGATTTTTGGACTCTGCTTGGGTAGTTATATCGATCTAAGGCAGCTGAATTTTCAATTATTCTGTTTACATTGCATAACCTATTTGGGTAGTTCTATCCATCTAAGGTGGCTGAATTTTTGGTCATTCTATTCATGTTGGACAATTGTGTTTCTCTTTGCCTATTATGTGAATTTTTAGGATTGTATGTTACTGTTTTTGTGTAGAAAAATGACTGGCATATGGCGACTTGGTAGTTGTAGTTTTTGGCATCTTGAGTTATCTTTAGCAGCTAATTTTTTAGGGATTCTATCCTAATCTAGCAGTTGGATTTTTTCCATTGTGTACCTGATCTTTTTGTGTTATGGAGTTAGTGGTTTTTGGGCTAAAAAACGTCTAGCAGTTTTCATATCGTTGCAACTCTTTTGTTTATGACATTTCGATGATGAAATGTTTGTTCATTTGTTTGGTTTTGTGGCTGCTATAGTGGGATGCTATGTTGACAATGTGGATGGGTCAAAACAAATTTCTTATTGGAAAACTTCCTATACTTTTGTTTATGAAGCTGCATATTTAGTGAAGTTGTTTTCTGTCTCAAATGTTGCAATTGTTTATGTCTTTATTGTTTTAAGCACTTGAGTTGTTCAATTATCTTCTTTATTATTAAACATTGTTGATAAAATTCTCTTTTGAGGTTAGCATGAGCTGGCCGGGTTATTGTAAGTGAAATACCTTCACGGGGTGTGAAAAGAGTGGATAGTGTTAAAGGTTGAATAGATTCAGCTCAATAAAGGCTTGTATAAAACTATTATTGTTTGGTGAAAGTGATGAAGCCGGGTAAGGATCCCACAGACGTAGGCAAGGTGCATCAAACTATGTTACCAAATCTTGGGTATTGATTTGTTTATTTCATGTTTAATTTTTTTGTTTTGTTTGTGTTGTAAAATTAACAGTTTCTGACACAGTTGCTTTATATCAAGCAACCGAAAGATGCAGTTCAAATCAACTGCGACAGAACCAGATTTTTTGTGAAACTACATCCTTTCGAATTTTCATAGCAAATGTTGAAGATCAATCCTGTTGATTAATGAACTCATCTCACACTAATTATCCAACTAAAACCATATTGATTTGCCATTCAAGTGGTAGATTTGAGGTCTCAATCTCTAAATTTGCTTAAAGCTCCATAAGTTTTCACAGGTTTGCTCTAGTTTCCAAAAACTTTTCTCTTTTATATAGTATTCATTTATCCACTTAACCCATAAAGTTTCTCTTTCATATAGTATTCATTTAAGGATCTTTAAATAACCTCCATATCCTCTTCGTGCAAATATTGTTAAAGCCATGGGACGATGTAGGTTCGAAAAAGAAAGAGGAAGGAGCGGGGAATAATTGGTATGAGGAAACATAAATCAAGAATAAAAATATAAAACATAATAGCAAACAATAGAAACAAAAGAACAACAAACATATTTTATATGGAAACCTTAAATTGAGGAGAAAACCATGAGCAGAGGAGGAGAGTTTCACTATGAAAAGGATTAATATAATGGCGGAGAGCTTAGGATGGTTCACAAAAAATATATTACATACTCACCTTAGCATTATGTGATGAAATGAGGACTAGGGCACTTCCTTTAATCAAGTAGGCCCCACGTGGGCTATAATTTAATTTTTTGATAATTGTTGCACTGCGAACTTTTTGAGCCAGACTAAAATAGAATTTGGATCACAAACTTTAACAATCTCCATTTTAAGCCAAATTCTATCATAAGAAGTCTTTAACCTTCAAAACAAAAAACTATCTACCTCTTCCACCAAAAGCCCTTAAATGCTAACCTCAATTAGCAATACCAACCAAGTCTAAGCAATGCTTAAACTTGGTTAAAGGAAGTGCCTTAGTCCTCATATCAACTAGATTATCATGGGTACTAACCTTCTTCACATCAATATCAGCACGACCAATGACCTCACAAACAAAATGATAACGAACATCAATATTGTAACACATCACCTCCACGAGACACTCTCTGAACATCTCATGGACATTTCGAACATAAACCATGAAGGCGGAGGGTTAGAGCAATCACATTTACTTTTATGGCATCATACATAAGTAATATAAATATCCAAATCTCTTAATTCCTCATTTCATTTATAAAACAAAATAAACTGTAGTTTTTCATACATAATCCATATATATACAATGTCAAAAATTTAACGGAGCTACTACTCTTTTTACGAATTATACTACATGAAAAAGGAATTATACAAAAACTTTATCTAACTCTTCAATCTCAGTTAATTGACTTTAAGCCATTTCTTGAGTCCAAAACGTAGTGGTAGGTTTCAATTAGTTCAGACTTGTTTAGTGTTGATTTGGGACCACAAAATGCTCGGTTTCCATCCCAGTTGTAGGTGTAACCAACCCGCCAGTAGAGATAGGGCAGAAAGAAATAATAGAAAAAGAGCTCCAATAAAAAGATCTTCGTTAGTACGTAAACCGATTGTATACCACCACTAATAAATACCCGAATAAGCTAATTTGCCTTAAAAGTTAAGTCTCCTTTCTCGTACCTGAAAAACTATGTTTTAATTTTGATGAGTTTTGTGAACTCAATGAGCAAGCCATTATCGATGTGCTCACTCATGTCAATTCACACAAACAATTTACATTCGAAATTCACAGACAATTTATATCATCACATAATGAACATCACTTCACTAATCATCATCATATTGCATCAAACACAATGTTGTTCACTTATTTCATATTTCTCATTTAGAGCAGCTCAAATAAACCATTTCAATCATTTGAAACATACATATCAAAATTTATATGCAATGCACATGTGATTCAGTTGTTACTTTGTTACGACCAAGTGCCTTTTTAACTGTCTCGTATCTGATGTAGATACGGGGTTCATTAATAAATGTCTCGTATCTATTATGGATATCGGGCTTATTTTACATATTAAGCATATGGATCTTAGACACATTCTAAGCTTTAAGCTCTTTTTCACTGGCTACTCCGGTCACAACTACGTTTATCTGATCATGCATTTCAATGTAATGAGATGCATAAATTCACATACATGCAGTCAATCGCTTTTATTCAATACACATTCACTTTTCATAATTTCATCGAGCCTAAGTCCGACATTCAACAATTTGGTTGAGAACACTTATTTGTTTCAAATTCGCATTCAATGAAGCACTTCCAATAGGATCTCAGTTATTAAACTCCTCAGGCCATCAATGTCCGACATTTTTCACATTCATATAATTATCAGCTCAATAAATTAGACTTAAGCAATTACAAACAATCTTAGTGAGAACACCTAGGTTACTCAAAATATGCTCCAGATAGTTATTGCCTTGATGTCTCAACAATGTCTGGATTCGATCGTTCAATTTGTGCTTTTATATCATGCAATACACACATTTATACACATTACTAATTTGCACAATCACATAAATATTCAATCATATACATGTGTATATGTATCATGTATAATGGATGCTCAATTTGACTATTCTGGTTATATATCCTTAATTTACATCTTGCTTAATACACATCATTCATCTCCTAAATCACATTAACATTCGTAAGAACACATTTTTCTTAATATGCTAACCTACGATTGTGGTGGACCTTCCCACGATCGTGACAGAACCCTATGGACATAATTGTGGGGACTCTACCACGATCATGATAGAACCCAATTATCCAAGCCACGACCGTGCCCTATCTTTCTTCATTTTTACACGAATTCCACAACATGTGTAACATCATTAACACTCCAATTCTTCCACAATTCATGTCCATTTATGCAACTTCATTTCATGCTAACCTAGCTACCACATTAGTTGCATTAAAATCCACAAAAGTCTATTCATTTGAATCATTACCATTTACTTGATCCCTTCCATAATATATTTAAGACATCTCTTGCATAGTTAATCATTTCTACTTTATTTTCCTCTTCATTCTCACCTTAATTCTATCTCAATATCAACCATAAAACAATCCATAACTATGGTTTATCATCAATATAAAATAGAACACAATATTATTATTCTTTATCATACATAAATCCTAATTCTTCTCATCTCAAGAACATTACTCAACATCTTTCTTAAGCATAAAATTCACCTCCATTATACACTAAATTCACAACTTATTTCATCTACATAATAACTTATGGTTTTTAGACTCTCAAAACAGGACACAACGCATATATTTATCCATCAACTTTTCTGCACTCATCATCAACCCAAAACAGGACATAAACACATACATTTATTCATCAACGTTTATCACTCATTCATCACCATTTTTACTATCAATCCATTTAAAAAATCATCCTTATAACATTTCATAATTTATTTCTTATCATATACACAAAAATATGACATAAACTTGCTTATTTCCTCATCCACATTATAACATATATTTAACTCCAATATCATGATATTTTCACCTGTAAACTATCATCACATATGTTTATATTTAAACAACCCATGAAGATTAATATGTTACTTACTTGATTAACTCAAAGCTTCTTCTAAATCATGTAAACCCTGGCTCCACCAACATACACGATCATCATCTTACCAAGGTAGAATAGGGGGGTTCTTTTAGTGACAAAAAGAAGAGATAGGAAGGATCTTGAAGTGGCTAAAATGGAGGATGATAACAACTCAACGTTAAAAGTAGGTTGTGAGAGTGAGAGTGTTGTAACTTTGAGAGAATAAAGAAGAAGATAACAAAGAAAGCATAAAATGAAAATGAAAGACAAAAATTTAAGATAGTCTTTCAATAAGTGTGAATGTCGTGGGCGAGATATTTAGCAAGGTAAGTGACAATGTCTACTTCTCGTGGCTCCCACTTGGCCCTTTTAATAACTAGTCCATTTTTCCTCCAATTTCTAAACCAATTGTCTCTGAACTTTCTATTATACTTGTTATTAAATCCTAAATCCATGTGTCATTATTTCTATTGCCATATATAAACTATTTCTGCTACCACGAATCGATTTATCTTGCCACTTGATATTTTTCTAGTCCAAAATACCCATAATTTTAGAAATCTCCAAAATTTAATAGATAATTTCTAAATCACCAATTATAATTTTATCAACCAAAATTCAAGATATAAAATTCACTATTCACATCATAATCATTTTAAATCATTTATACCCTAGAATATGTCAAATGAGTGCATGTACAATCTTTGTAATGTATTCAAAAATAAAAAATTCATGTGTGTGTATGCTAATGATATGCATGAGCATGAAACGCATTTCCTAATTTCTCAATGCTATTTCTCATGTACAGAAATCTAGGGTTGTAACCCTTAGTATGGGAAATCAGGATATTACAAATATGATTTGTTCTCTCATAAAACATTTGATCCTTAGTGAGGAAGATAACATTTTGACTATCACAAAAAATTGTGGTAACTTGCATATCTTGACAAAGTTCAGCAAACAAACTTTAAAGGCCTAAATAACCACCATATACTCATTCTCAGTGATAAACAAGGCAACAATAGACTGTAAAGAAGTTTAGTCCTAGTTCTTTTACACTTTTATTTGATGCAAATAATGTATCTCTGAATTAATTTCTTTAACTCCCCATCTTGCATTAGAACACTACCACCCTTACAACTAACTAGCTCACAAAACCAAAGCCTATAACCTGGTCAATTACCACAAAATACTCCACAAAGTGTGCCATGTTTAGACCCTACAGAAGCAACACCTTCCTAAAGTCTAGTAACTTCCAATGGCCCAGTCTCTATGTTGACTAACTTCAGAGCTGCTATTTCTTGACTCTTCCTAGCGTGATTCAACACCTGAGACCAGTAGAGAATAAGAATCATTAAATGCTTACATGGGCTTAGACAAAGTCACTTAAGCACAAAGCCCTTACAGTATATTCTTGATTTATTATCTAGAGTTGATGTGGAAGACTCTAAACCAATTCCCAAACTTGCAAATCCAAACTCCCAGCTGTCGTAACATAACTTGCAAATCCAAACTCCCAGCTGTCGTAACATAGATAAAATAAGTCAGATGTATTACTATCCTTGTTCCAAAATTTCAATTACAAATAACGTTTATAACGTTATCAACCCAATAACTCCAATAATGTTGTTACGTTGTTATGCTTCAACTTTCCTTTTTGTTTTAATAGCCTTTAATTCCAATTATCAATGTATGTATTGTTTCTACTATAGAAGGAGTTACTCATCTGCTCAATGGCACAGCTACCACCGAAAACAATTGTTTCCTTTCTCTATTTTTTCATCTCTTTTGTATCTTTATTTGCACCATCCCACAAAGCATTTTCCTCTACATACAAATACCTTACACACATATTTTGTCTTACACATAAATTTTGCATTTTTCTGCCTTGCTTTTAATCTTAGAGATAGTTCCTACTCTACTCTTTGGATTGCACTGAAGCTAGTGGAGAAGGCGTTAACCCTAGGGTCGGATCCCGTTGTCCTGCTGCACCGTAGAGAGGAAAATTTTGACTTAGGGCAGTGATTTTTTTACAACACCTTGCATTCAAATAAGTTGTTCCAATTTAATTATTATTGCTTTTTTCACTAAGAATCTAAGTCGGAAAGTCTATTTGTTGTGTTACTACTACCGTCGGAAAATGTGTTGTTCTATTTGTTATTGATTTTGAGTTTGCTACTAGTTGTTAGAAATTTCTGCATTTTATTTTGCTGCTGTGTATTTAATTTTGATATAAGTTGGAATTATGTCATCTATAAATGAGACAAACATAGGTTTTGCACTTACTACTCCCCACATAGGATATGCCTCTTTCACTATGGTTCCGAAAATTATACATGACCTTACTAGATTAGAGCCACTAAATGGGAGAAACTTCAAAAGATGGTTGAGAAAATTCTATTTTACTTTCAGAAATACAAAATCAATTATGTATTGTTTCAAGAGATTCCTTGTGATAATACTAACTTTAGGACTACTAAGGATAACCGTACCGTTAGGGGAGTGTTACTCAACCATGTGATCAACCCTTTGTTTAATATGTACTGCAAGTACAAAACTGCTAATAAAATTTGGGATGTTTTAGAAGTGAAATATGGGATAAATGATGTCGGTACTAAGAAATATGCAATTGCTAAGTGGTTAAAATTTACCATTGTTGATGATAAGCCTATTATAAACCAACTACATGAGTATGAAAATCTAGTTGCTGAAATCCTTGCTAAGGGTATAAACATATGTGAGTTGTTTCAAGCTAATGCCCTTATTGAGAAACTACCTGCCTCATAGAATGATTATAAAAACCAATTAAGGCATAAAAAGAAAGACAAGAAGCTTTAGGAGTCGATAGGACATATAAAGATTGAGGATGTCAATCGTGTATAAGATAAAATCAAAACACTCACCCTTGGCCCTACTATTAAGGCTCATGTGGTAGAACACAGAAATGTCAATAACTTCAAAAAAAATGGCAGACAAAACAAGTTTTTCAATAACAACCAGGGTCAGTTTACGCATAAAAGGATTGATGGTGACTGCTAGTGGTGCCACAAGCCAAGCCATCCTGCTGCCGATTATCAAGCTAGAATTAACTATGAGAAGAAAGGCCAAGGACAAAAATTGAGATAGTTTCAGAAAGGAAACCAGATGGGATACCAACAAGGTAACTAGAAGAACTTTGGTAAGCCTCAAGCTAATATGATTGAAGCTAGTGATGATGAGGAGATTATTACTGCTATGGTGTCTGAAGTCAACTTTTCCAAAAATTTGGTTGAGTGGATCGTTGACACAGGAGCCACACGCCACATCTGCACCAATAAGGACATGTTCAAAGATTTGAATGATGCTAGTGATGGTGAATTTGTATACATGGGTAACTCCAGTAAAGTTCCTGTCCAAGGAGTTGGCAAAGTCACTCACAAACTCACTTCTGGAAAAGTGTTGACATTAGAAAATGTTTTGTTTGTTTCTGATGTACGTAGAAACTTGATTTCTGGTGCATTGCTTAACAAAGCCAGTGTTAGACTGACCTTTGATTCTAATAAGCTAGTTCTGACTAAGAATGGAAACTTTGTTGGAAAAGTATTTTGTAATAGGGGCTTATTTGTAGTTGTGGAAATGAATGCATCTACTTCTTTTGCTTATATTGTTGAGTCATTAGACTTATGGCACTCTAGACTTGGGCATGTGAATGTGAGGTCAATTAAGAGAATGTAAAGCTTAAACTTGCTACCTAACCAGATCATTAATGAAATGAAAAAATGTCAAATTTATGTTGAGGCTAAACACTCTAAGAAACCTTTTAAGTGAGTGACTTAGAGAGAGTCACAATTATTGGACTTGGTATGCATAGACTTGGGTGATTTTAATAATTGTATGAGTAAAGGAGACATGAGATATTATATCACCTTCTTAGATGATTGTTCTAGATTTACTTATTGAAAAATAAAAGTGATGCAAAGGAATTGTTTATGATATATAAAGCTGAGGTTGAAAAACAATTAGAAAGGAAAATTAAGAGATTAAGGTCTGATCGAGGTGGTGAGTATAGTACTGATTTGTTTGATGATTATTATGCAAAAGTTGAGATTGTTCATGAGCTTTCAGTCGCATATAGACCTGAACAAAGTGGAATAGATGAAAGGAAAAACCGAACACTTAAGGATATGATGAATACAATGTTGATTTCCTAAAGTTTACCTGGTTTTATATAGGGGAAGCTATTCTTTCAGCTTGTTATGTTTTAAACAGAGTCCTTCATAAGAAACCAGATCAAACCTCTTATGAAATTTAGAAAGGTTATCCACCTAACTTGCATTTTTTAAAAATATGAGTGTGTTTTTGCTAAGGTTGCTCTACCTAAACATAAAAGAAAGAAAATCGGGCCTAAAATCGTTGATTCAATTTTTGTGCGATAATAAGACCAAGGCATTTTAAGGCTGTTAATTCTCTAGCAGGTTCTGTCTCCAACTTTCTTGGACACTAGGTTCAAAACCTAGTTTACCTGATTGTTCGTTCATCTTTCTCTTAAATTGTTCTAGTTTATTTCTCAAATTTTGGACTAAGTGGGGGATTGATAATGTCGTTGTTCCAAAATTTTAGTTACTATTTATCAGCCCAATAACTCCAATAACGTTGTTATGTTATTATGCTTCAACATTCCTTTTTGTTTTAATAGCCTTTAATTTATTAACGTATGTATTGTTTCCACTATATAAAGAAGTCACTCATCTACTTAATGGCACAACTGCAACTGAAAACAATTATTCACTTTCTCTGTTTCTTCATCTCTTTTGTATCTTTACTTACTCCATCCCGCACAAGCATTTTCTTCTATATATAAACACCTTACACACAACATCTTACACACGTATTTTGTCTTACACATAAATTCTACATTTTTTGCCTTGCTTTTAGTCTCAAATATAGTTTCTACTCTACCCTTTGTAGTGCACCGAAGTTGGTGGAGAAGATGTTAACCCTGGGGTTGGATCTCGTTGTCCTGTTGCACTATAAAGGGGGAATTTCTAACTTAGGGCAGTAATTTTTTCACTACACCTTGGATTCAGATAAGTTGTTCCAATTTAATTATTATTGCCACTTTCACTAACAAGATGCATCTGTTTACAAGACTATCATACGGGTGTTACAATATGTCTCAATTACACAACCTGATATCTCATATGTTGTAAATCGTGTCTGTGTATGCACACTCCAATAATAGATCATTGGTAAGTCGTGAAACGTTTACTTCACTTTCTTAAAGGCACTTGCAACTATGGATTATTTCTTCATCCTAGTAGAATCAATCATTAGTGGCGTATTTTGATTATTCTTAGATTGATGATCTCGATAATTGTAGATCAACCCAAGGGTATTGTGTTTACTTTGGAGGCAACTTGATTAGTTGTTCATCTTATAACCAACAATCTACTGCTAAATCAAGTACTAAGGCTGAATGTGAAGCTTTAGCTTCTGCCACAGCATACTCATTTGGTTTCAACAACTCTTTAAGGAGCTCTGTGTATATCTTCTATCTGTGTTGATATTACTAGGTGACAATTTGTCTGCCACTTATATACGTTTGAATCCCGTTTTTCATTTAAAAAAAGGTTGAAACACAGTTGCATTTGTTAATCCCATATTGAAGAAATATAAAGATGTAGGAGCCTTCTTAAGTTATAAAAAGAAGACTCCTTCAACTATTTTAAAAATCCCAAAAAATTGTCTTTCTGTCTCTCTTTTGTAGTATTTCACTTTTATTATTTCCTGTAAATAGTAAAATATAATTTTAGTAGTGTCCAAGAAAGTAGGCATAATTAGCTGAATCTCGTTAAATTCTAGTGTTCTTTATTTGTCTATTTAATAGCTATTGTTGGGTATAGTCGTAGTGAATTATTATGTTATTAAATTACATGTCTAGGAAAATTATGTCTAGGAGATTGGGTTTTAAGTGAGACCGTTTATGACCCTTTAGTCTTTCCTAGGAATTTACCTGGTATGATTTTTTAGTACAATCGTTCACATTCTATTCACGTGGGCAATAATGCTCAAGGTGAATTTTTCATTATTGGTGGAAACCAACCCAAATTTTACAATAATTAGTATCAAAGCCAAGGTTTTTTCTTAGTATGCTCTGTGATTGCAGCGTAGTCTGATCTTCTATATCATAAAAGATTTTTCGTTGCGCCATTGGGATTCCACATTGACAACTATTGAATAGAAATTGTAGCAGAGTTGACAGAAATCAAAGATACGACTGCACCGACCATGTCGACAGCTTCTACCTCGTCTATTCTAGCAACAATTGATGTGATAAATGCAAGATTTGCGGTGGAGATTTTTGATGGTACAGTTCATTTCGGCATGTGGCCAAATGAGGTTCAATATGGTTTTTTTTCAGCAAGGTCTTGACATTGCCATTGAAAAAAAAGAAACCAGATGATGTTGGGGAAAAAGATTGGAAGACTATAAATCATTTGGCATGTGGTACAATTCGATCATGTCTTTCAGAGAGAAAAAGTATGCTTTCTAGAAAGAAACTTCTGCATCTAAATTGTGAAACGCATTGGAAGAGAAATTCCTGAAGAAAAGATATCAAAATAAGCTCTACATGAAGAAGAGACTGTTTCGTTTCTCTTATGTTCTGAGTACCACTATAAATGATCACATCCCTTGTTTTAATCAGTAAGTTACTGATTTAATGAATTTGGATGTGACATTTGAAGATAAAGATCTGGCTTTGATTTTGTTGGAATCCCATCCTGGGGAGTTTCAATTTCTTGAAACTACTCTACTTTATGGGAAGGTTGATGTGTCTCTTAGTGAAATTACAGCTGCTTTGTACAGTCATGAATTGAGAATGAAGACAAAGGAAGAACATACAAGTGGAGCAATAAAATTTTGGGTTGTCAGAGGTCGTTCGTAGAGCCATATTAAAGGAAAGAAAGGGAGATCGAAGTCAAGGCCTAAATTGAGCAAAGATGAATGTGCCTTTTGTCGAGAAAAAGGGCACTAGAAAAAGGGTTGTTCAAAGATGAAGAATAAAAACAAACTTGATAAGGGAAAGGCTTTTGCAAATTTGAATGTTGCTAAGTGTGAAGGCACAGATTTAGATCTTTCATTGGTTATTACATCCTTAATACGCCCTTCTAGTCTATGGTTGCTCAATTCAAGCTATAGTCATCACATATGTCCCAATCGAGATTGATTCTCTGATTGTATAGAGCTAGAAGGTGGAGTTGTTTACATAGAAAATGATAATCCTTACACAACATATGGGATTGGTTCAATTTGCTTAAGGAATTAAGATGGAATAACCAGGACTCTGACAAATGTCAGATACATGCCAAGTTTGACAAAAAATCTCATTTCTGTGGGAGTCTTAGAATCAAAAGAATACACTATAAATGTAATAAATGGAGTAATGAAAGTTATCTCTAGTGCACTTGTGAAAATGAAAGGAATTTAGAGAAACAATAACCAGTATTATTACCAAGGTAATGCAGTTATTGGAACAACAAAAGTAGCTTCTAATGATGATTAAGAGCTAAAAGCAGCTAATTTGTGGCATATGCGCTTGGAAAATGTAGGTAAGACATCTTTGAAGATGTTAGTAAATTAAGGATTGCTGAAAGGAGTTTAGGCTTGCAAATTAAACTTTTGTGAACATTGTGTCAAAAGGAAACAGACAAGAGTGAAATTCAGCACTACAATCTATGATACAAAGGGTATTTTGGATTATGCTCACTTTGATATTTGGAGACCTTCCAAAACAACTTCTATGGAAGGAAAACACTATTATGTGACCTTTGTTGATGATTTTTCTCAAAGAGTATGGGTGTATACTATAAAGATTAAGGATGAAGTGTTGGGAGTTTTCCTTAAATGGAAGAACATGGTGGAAACTCAAACAGATAGAAGGATCAAACATCTTCGTACAGATAATGTTAAGGAGTACAGGAGTGATTCATTTTTAAAATTCTACAAAAATGAAGGTATTGTCAAACACTTCAAAGTCAAAGATATACCACAATAAAATGGGGTGGCAGAACGTATGAACCGGTCATTACTAGTAAAAGCTTGGTGTATGTTGTCTAATGTTGGATTGGGAAGAGAATTTTGGGCAAAGGCTATTACATATGCTTGTCATCTCATCAATTGCCTTCCGTCAACTGTTATTGGTGGTAAAATATCTTTGGAAAAATGGTTTGAAAAACTTGCTACAGACTATGATTCCTTCCATATGTTTGGTTCCACTACATACTATCATGTTAAGGAGTCAAAGTTGGATCCATGTGCAAAGAAAACAATTTTCATGGGGATCACCTCTGGTGTGAAAGGATATCGTCTTTGGTGCCCAGAGTCAAAGAAAATAATTTTTAGTAGGGATGTTACCTTTGATGAATCTACTATGTTAAGAAATGTAGCAATTGGAAATGTTAAGGAGATAGATGGTACTCCAAAACAGGTGGAGTTTGAAGGAAGAATTAGTACCCCAGAAAATCATGAAGCAGATGTAGAAACTCCTATGGTAAAAGAGGAGCCAAATAAAGAAGAGGTTCTAACCCAAAAACCTCAACATCAACGATTACCAATTGCATTGAGAAAACCAAAAAGGAACATTCAAGTACCTACTTGTTATGTTAATATGGTGGCTTATGCTTTCCAATTGAAATTGATGACAATCCTACCATTTATAAGGAAGCAGTCCAAAGTTCAGAAGAAGATAAGTGGAGGACATCCATGAATGAAGAAATACATTCCCTTCATAATAATCAAATGTGGAAGCTAGCCAATCTCCCAAAAGGAAATAAGGCAATTGGATGCAAATGGGTATTTGCAAAGAAAGATAGATTTCCTGATATAATATTCACTAAAAAGCAAGGCAAGTGGCCAAAGGCTATGCTCAGACGGAGGGAATTGATTATATTAAAGTTTTCTCTCCAGTTGTAAACATTCCTCTATTAGAATTTTGTTGGCTTTGGTAGCACAGTTTGATATGGAACTAGTTCAATTGGATGTAAAAACTGTGTTTTTAAATGGAGACTTAGATAAGGAAATCTATATGACTCAGCCTGAAGGTTTTAAGGAAATCTATATGGTGTGTAAGCTTGAAAAACCATTGTACAAATTGAAGCAATCTCCAAGGCAGTGGTACAAGTGATTTGACAAGTTTATGAAGGGCCAAAAGTACACAAGAAGCAAATACGATCACTGTATGTATTTTTGCAAGTTACAAGATGGATCCTACATCTATCTTCTCCCGTATATTGATGATATGATGATAGCTTCAAATAATAAAAGAGAAATTGAGAGATTGAAGATTCAGTTGAATCAGGAGTTTAAAATAAATGATCTAGGTGAAGCCAAGAAAATTCTCGACATAGAGATAAATAGAGATAGAATATTACGGAGACTATGTTTGACTCAAAAGTAATATTTGAAGAAGGTACTATAATGTTTTGGCATGAATGAAAAGTCAAAACCTGTTAGTATTCTGCTCGCTCCTCATATAAAGCTCAGTGCATCCCTATTTCCAAACAAGTATGTAGAACAAGAGTACATGACTAAAGTATCCGATGCAAATGCGATTGGTAACTTAATGTATGCTATGGTGTGTATAAGGCCCGACATTCACAGGTAGTTGGGGTTGTGAGCAAGTATATGCATGATCCTAGGAAGGAACATTGGCAAGCTATGAAAAAGATTTTATTTCACAGGTAGTTGGGGTTGTGAGAAAGTATATGCATGATCCTAGAAAGGAACATTGGCAAGCTATGAAAAGGATTTTATGGTACATTCTGAACACCATAGATGTTGGTTTGGTATTTAAGCGGGATAAGCAAGAGGGTCAATATGTAGTTAGATATTGTGATTCTGACTATGTCAATGTTTTAAATAAACGTGGATCAACTACTGGCTATGTGTTTACTCTTGCAAAGGCACCAGTCAGTTGAAGGTTTACCTTACAATCAACAGTAGCTTTGTCGACTATAGAGGCGGAGTATATGGCAGCTACAGAAGTTGTGAAAGAGGAAATTTGGCTTTGAAGATTTCTTGATGAATTGGGAATTGGACAAAAGCATGTCAAAGTACATTGTGATAGTCAGAGTGCTATCTTTTTAGCAAAGAACCAGGTTTACAATGCAAGGACAAAACATATCGATGTTTATTATCATTTTGTACGAGAGGTTCTAGAAGAAGGTGGAGTAGTAATCCAGAAGATTAAGACCATTGAGAATCCTACTGATATGTTGACAAATGTGGTGGCTACAGTCAAGTTCCAACATTGTTTAGACTTGATCAATATTGTTAAAAATTGAAGATGGGCGCTTTGAATCACATTTGAAGACACTATCAAAGATAAGTTTTGTGAGAGATTTGAAGATGTAAGATATGTTAAGGTGGAGAATTGTTAACATTATGACACATTCTCATATTGAAGAAATATAAATATGGAGGAGCCTTCTTAAGTTATAAAAAGAAGACTCCTTCACTTATCTTAAACATCCCAAAAAATTGTCTTTCCTTCTCTCTTTTGTAATATTTCACTTGTACCATTTCCTGTAAATAGTGAAATATCATTTTGTAGTGTCCGAAGAAGTAGCCATAATTGACTAAACCTCGTTAAGCTTTGGTGTTGTTTATTTATCTATTTAATAGCTATTGTCAGGTATAATTATAATAAATTATTGTGCTATTAAATTACATGTCTCTAGGAAAATTTTGTCTAACAGATTAGGTTTTAAGTGGGACTATTTGTGACTCCTCTAATCTTTTCTGAAAATTTACCTGATGTGACTTTTCAATATAATCACTCTATTCACCTAGGCAATAGTGCTCAAGGTGAATTTGTCATTATTGGTGTAAATTAACCCAAATTTCACGATAACATTATTATTTTGTCGTAAGAAAGTTAAAAGAGGAGATTTGAAAGTGATTCATGTTCCATCTAACTGCCAGGTGGCGGACATGAAGACCACAGCCTTGTCGCGGGCTCATTTTGTGCATTTCCATACCAATGTTAACGTTCTGCCAACGTTTAGTTTGCATGGTTGTGATTAGGAAACTAATGAAGGATCCCATAATCATGGCCATAAATCAGTAGAAGAAGATTTAATCAACAAAGGATCCCGTAATCCTAACAAATTAATCCCTGGGACAGCATAGAATTCTTTGTAATCGTATTCTATTATTGCAATATAATTAAATACAAGGGATCACCACAGTTTTTCTGGGAGCTGAGAAACCACATAATTACCTTTGTCTCTTAACAAATTACTTTTGTAAGGCGTCAGTTAAAATAATGATTTACCCTCGAAGCATAATCACTGCTATGATGTATCAACATAAGACTCCTACATATCACAAGGCCAAATCGAAGGTGCTTACTTTAAAATATGCTTTCATTTTTCAGTTTGAAACAAACTTTTCAGCACTACTAAATGGGCTATTCAATTTGTTTAATTTTCAACTCCTTATTTGGGAATGACACTGTAATCAATTAAAGATCGCCAAGTTTGAATTCAATCCCTTCATAATGTTCAATAGAAAGATAGAAAAAAATTTGTTCTGCAACATAGTCCATTGTTTTCTTATTGTTCTTATTTTATTCATTAATGCTCTGAAAATATCTACTTAGAATTGATGTCTTGGAGGAATGCTATGTGACCATACTCCAATGAGAATATTTAATGAACTTAAAACTTGATTAATTGACGTACAATTATATTCTCTAAGAAATGGGCTAGGATTTGGCCAGATAGTTTATAATAATAGAAAGAATTTCAGCACTTTCTTATTCATTGTTAGGAACGAATGAAAGATCTGTGAAAGCTTTTTCTATCTAAAAAGAACTATGTCAAAATTTCTTTCTGTGCATCTTCTTTTGATGTAATATTTTATCATACGAAATCTTCTATCTCAAATTCTTCAAAGATAATGTCGAAATTCAAATAGACATCATTGAATAACAATAATCCATAAGCTCATACAGCATTCTAAATAGCAAAAGAAGTTGTTGCATACGTGATTGACTTTGCACCAAAAGTTTACCGAAATTTTGAAGTTTTATGTGTATCATCCCAACAAAAAAAGAAAAGGGAGTAAAACTAATAACTTTTGTTTCTCGTGATTGCCGGTGGGATTGAGTTAAAAGAAACTTGGTTTTTGATCGAAGTGGTACCACATGCATGAATGAACTTTTTCTAATCCGTTTTGCTCTTTGAATTAGTAAATATTCATACATGTTTCGTGTTCAAACGTCACTAAATACGAGTTGTAAGATAATTAATTGCAGTTAATTAGTGGAGTACTCTACAATTTCTGATCATGTACAAAAATATTATCAAAGGAAGTTCTAACATCAAAAATCTCAACTTAATAAATAAAAAGGTTCTTATATATTTTGATCCACCAAACCAATTAGCTAACGATTATAAATAGCGGGGAGTGTACAAGTAAGGATACTTCATAAAGCATAGTAATATTGTACAAAACTAGGAATTTTCACAATTAAAATTTTTAACCTGATGAAGATTGTCTATATTGACATGCATGATAACTTAGGTTAATTAAAAAACTGGAACCTTTATAGCATGACACCAAAATTTTAATCTTGGATTCATCCTATATTAGTCCCAAAGTGGAATATAAGCTGATTTTAATACTACGCAAATTATACTTTCTAACTTGGACACCAAAAAAACACAAATTATGACTGACCTACTTAAATATACATAGTTGTACAAAATTAAATCTTCTTGAATTGGTTAAGAAAGTGTTGGGAGCTACTAGCTAGCCCCGAAAGATGAATTCCAACTTCTAATTAAATTTCCTAAAGAACCAAGAACGATAATAAAAATCAATTTGATTGGTTATTTACGCTTTCGTACAAACTTAGCAAAAGAATGAACGTTATGCATATTAATCACAACTTTTAATGACATGAAATTGGATGATTGATCATCACATTAAAACTGTCGCAAGTGCAAGAGTCAACTAAATAAGTAGAGCTGGTTGCTCAACACGGGGAGATACTGCCAAATCACGAGTGGCTTCCAAGGCCTTGTAAATCTCGTAAATCAGCCTGTTCTCAACTTCTTCGCTGGAGTAGACAACAGGGATAACCTGTCGAGCTTTTGGGATTCGTTTGCCTCCAAAAACGTTGTCAGAGCTCAAGTAGCCCGCGTTCCCTGCTAGACTGAGCATCATGTCAACGTAAGCGTTCTTCAGCTTATTCCAAAGCTTCAAGGGTGAGAATAGTCTCAACCTTAACTTAACTGCTTTAATCTTCCAAACTCTTCTCGGTTTAGGGCCTCCAAGTCTCAGAGTCTTTGTATTCTTCCGGCTGCCGGCTCCGTCGATGCGTTGGTATCTTTTCCTTCTCCAATATCTCTTCCAAGTGCCCGGAAATGGCTTGGAAAGCAGTTCCATTTTCGCTGCTTGCGAGAGAGAAAATGAGAGAGAGGAAAGTGATGAGAAAGCCAAGTCACAGATTCATTTATATGAAGTTGGCATTCCTTCCATGTACGGAGGAATGTGGTTACGTGTGTACGCGGTCGTCGCGGTGAATCAAGGAGAAATCTAAATAAATCGGGTCAATAAAATCGGTTAGAACAAAAAATTCAATAAAAGGCCAATGAAGTTTACACAGTATTAAATTTATCCATTGGTTGATCCGAATCAAGCCAAAGATCCGCAAACCCAGACAGAATTTTGAAAGTTCACGTGGATTCAGTGTCAAATACAAACCAAAATTGTGTTAGATGTTGGTTGATGATTTTTGAATTTTGACCAAAGAAGAGAAATTCGTGGGCAACAAGCATGTTATGAGTAAGCCGCGACGGGAGTTGCCCGATTTGTCGTACGAAGTCAAAAGGATTTGTCGTACCAAGTTAAAACCAAATATCTGTTTAGACAGCCTTTACGGCAACTAGCTTATGTCTCTGGACTCTGGAGGGTGAGTGCACGTGGACCCCCTTCTCTCATCTCTCTTCGAATAATTGATAGATTGATGTACAGGAATGAATAGAATCGAATACCCACCCTATTCGGCCAATTGGAGTATCTTCCTTCTTACCGACTTATGACATGAGCACAAAATCCAAGCATACCAACACAAACAACGACCCCTCAATCTCCCTATGGGAATGGAACAAGAAGAAGAAGAAGAAGAAGAAGCAGTTCCCAGTAAATGAGTTCCTCCAAGAAAACTACAAGAAAGTTGAAGAAATAGTGTCGGGTCCTGGAGCTGGTATTGGGGTTGGTTGCGGCGTCGGAGCAGGCCTCGGCTTGGTTGGTGGATTCGGTTACGGTGGCTGGCCATGGAATCATGTGAAGCTGGTTTTTGGCGTTGGCATGGGCTGTGGCGTAGGTTTCGGATTCGGGTACGGCAATGGCATCGGATACGGTGTCAGCTTGGAAGCGTTAGAATCTAAATTGTCAAAGTGAACTCCAAGGAACTTTAGGTCAGATATGAGTGTTGCCATTTTCAATCTCCATTTAGTATTTAGTTTTCGATGTAAACTGTCCCATCCAAAAATATTCCAACTTTTTGAACTCTCATCTTATTTATATGTAGACTTTCATTAACGTCTAATAATATCTTACCTCTTATCTACAAGATTTTTGTTACATTCCAACCCCAAAGCTCCTGGCAATCGTGAATTTTTTACTAGGAACTAGAACTAATGAGCAAAAGATGGTACATCATGTGAAATACTGCCTCTGTCCACATTCTACATCTTCCGCGGAACCAGAGTTTGTTGGTAGATGTAGCCCCATAGATCCATTGCTTTCATCTTCACGGCCCTCCATTACCATTGGTTCAGGATTGACATTGAGACGATTTATATTGCTATCTGCTTGTGTACTTGCACGCGATTCCTCCAATACCCGGAAGTAAGCATAAGGCCCCCAACCTTGTAAAAGAAACACACAAATTTCAGATAATGAATCCATGCTTTGATGAAGCTGATTCACTTACCTCATGGATCATTATCCACAAATCTAAGGTTCCATGTACTGAGGACAGCAGTTAACATCGCCACATGCATAAAAGTTTTATGTCAAATGCAATATATAGTCTATCAAGCAATAGTCTCCCCATGCAAAAAGCCAATATATAGAAAAACAGAAGTTCTATCTATCATCGAACGTCTTATAAAAGTTCCATGCCACTTATCAGGCAGTGTGCAGGTCTTACATAATTCATGCAGTGTCTACAGAACGTAAAAGTGTAACTGGCTCTGAGTAAATCCCATAAATTAGCATCCCCCTCCATCTAAAACATAGTTAAGAAAAAGGACGGACAAGCTCTATTTAATTCTCAAAACATACTATATGAGATGCTACTAGAAAATAATTTAAATGTCGAGATGATTCTGCCAACTTATATGGCCCCAGAAATCAAATGTCCAAGATGAAGTGGTGAGAGAAAAGAAAATAATTTCGGATGAAAATAACGTTAAAGAAGGCATTTAGGCACAAGAACATAAATTATGGTTACTACTTTTCAGCAGAGCACTAGTGTATGCTGAGAAGCATACCTTGAGGATGATAAGGTGGGGGAAAGAACTGCAAATAGCAAAATGTGGCCACTGTAAGGCCTGCAAAAGATATGCCCTTCAAGAATCAGCAGTATTCTGATTACCCAACTACTTAGTTCCATATAGAGTCTAAGAAAACAAATGAAGATCAAGGCTAAACCAAAAGGGATAAACACAAAATAAACTTACCTATGAGCCCTCCAGCAAAGACATCTTGCCAATGATGCCAGTAATCATCCACTCGAGAGATGCCAACAAGACAAGCAAACAGCAGTGGAAGAAAGACAATACAAAGCTTTGCAACATGCCCTCTACGGTCAAATGCTCTTATTTTCCCAGATAAGTAGAGTGACAAGAAACCCAAACCAGCAAAGGACCCTGAAAATATAACAACTTTTATTCCTCCATTGACAATGAATTTAATCCATAATTGTTTCTAATGTTTATATGTTAATTTATGATTCTGCAATCTACAACTGTTTAGGGCAACATGCCCAAATTTTGTTACTTTCAAGATAGCTCGGTTACATGATGCATACAGAAGAACTACTTTTTGGCTAGTGATACCCATCTAAAATCCTGGAAAATACAAGCTGGTTAAGATCTGCTTACACGACGTGTGCCCACTTGGAAAACTCTTGTGACCTTCCTTTATAACATTTTTGTCACCGTGACATATAACATTACCCAACTTATCATATACCTGCATAACAATTATGTACAAAAGTTTATCACGATGAAGTGCCATAATATGAATCAAAGAAAAACTAATATCAGGCAGAGAATCACACATCCTTTCCATCAGGAAAGCAACGCCAAAAGAAGTCAGGTCGAGGCCGGCCAACTGCATTTTTAATTGCATCTGTGATGACTGCAGTAACCAGAACAGAAAACAAGAGGCCTGCATAAGCAAGGAAGTCTCCAAACTCAGTTCCATGTTTAAATGAATCACACAGCTGGATACTATGTGCAAATAAAACAGTAAGGGACGGAAGCTAATTTACCAAGGATGGCATGATGGAGATCATATATATCCCTCCTCCGGAAATAGATGATTAGGAAGATGAACATAGGCAGAAGAATGGCATACATCTAATTGTCAGAAACGGGCCAAAAAGAAAAAGAGATCACATCAGTGCTTTTACGTCAAAAAATTTTCTTTGTTTATTTCTTGAACGCTGATGTAACAAGGAAACTTACAGGGACAGCCCAAACAGGCACTGTGTTACTTTGCAAAGGGTACTTAAGGTCTGTCATCATATCCTTTCCGACAAACCGATAAAATGGATGAATGATATAGAGGATGACCTCTATCACTACAAGAAGAAGAAGTATAATCCAGTCATGCATATGCGTCCTTGCAACCGTTAGTCCATGAGATCTCACAGTATGTGAACCAAGTTGGATCTCCCTCATCTCATTCTGCGATAACCTCAAGCAATTAGATGTTGTCCTTCAGCTCATAATAAATAAGTACATAAACATTTATTATTAAGCCACACTGTGCGAATCATCATCCAAGATTACAGTATCATTTTTACAAGATCAGTGCAAACACAAAAGAAATAATGGAAACATAAAGGGGCATACACCTTGTCAGATACAATCAGATACAATATTATATTGAGAACGCATGTCGAAACAATAATGTCACAACTTACACTAGAAATTTCTATATCACAGACAGTAAGTGAAAAGTTAAAGAAATTGCTGCCTGATAAAATGCATAACCACTCTGAACTTTGAGCATAATATTCTAAATAGATAATTTTAGTAGATGGCAAAGAAAAAAAGAAAGGGAGGAAGCAAAATCATCATGTGCCATTTGCATAAGGAAATAGAACTGATCCAACTTCACCTTCATATTTTCCATGACTAACAAAACTAAAAGCCCTTCCACCTTGCCAAAAGATTCACATGACTCCAAATTGAATCATTATCCTAAAAAAGCACAAAACAAAGACTATACCTCTTTATTCCCCCTCCCTATCAGTGGAAGGTCTATTGGTGAAAACAACTCACCATTAGTTGCAGTAATCTTCAGCCTCTCAGATGACACATCCTAATAACCTCATAAAATAAAATTTTAGAGAAATATTAAATCATATTAGAATTCACTTTTCAGCAGGTTATGAGAAAATTGATATTTTCAAATTGGAACCTCCCAAAGATGTTTTCTTAATACCTATATACACCTAAAAACACTGCTTCAGCTTTTCTTGTTGAAGCCTGTGAACTCCTAATATAATTGTAAATCGTTGTTAATTATGTCAGTTGTATCAGAATATTTTGCTTTTCGTTCGATTAAGAACATCCATAGAACATCAATGCCTGCATATTTTTGCAAGGAATCACAAATCTTGAACTATATCTCTTGGAGCACTGCCAACTATCCGATGAGAAAGCAACTCAAAAATGAAAAAAAGCTTAAACTGTCAAAAGGTATGTAAAAACTAGTACTCTTCAATTCAATCCTAGGCATGCTACAATGCAAATAGACTAAATTAGAACAGTTGAAGTCAACAAGGCACCTAATCTCTTCCTTTCGCACCAAAAGCCAAATTGGCATAAATTAGGAATCATGACAAACAATTTTAGATAGACAAAAAGAGATGTCATAAGCCTATAGATTTAAGCTAGCATGATAGAAGTAGCACAAGATCCTCACAAGTGACTAGAGAACCTGGGAGGCCAGAATCCATGTATGAAAGAGAAAATTGACTATTTTATGTTGGCATTAGGGAAGGATTAAAATAAAATGATTTCAAAGTGACATCAATTGTTATAATTTCAAATCATATATGAGAATTCCAGTTTCCCTTGAATACATCATTATGCCATAGATTTACACATAATTTCCTTGTCCTTGTTCATCCACATCTGAGCATCTTCTAAAAAGTAACAAACCTTGTAGAACCAACTCATGTCTGTACAACTGGACATAATTCGGCCTATTAGCTAAAAGTAAGTCCAGGTCAAACTAAGTCACATGTCTATCAGTGTATTAATCTCCAGTCAGTTTGAAACAGATTAAGTCCATCTCCAATAAATGAGTGCCCTTAACTAGCTAACTTTTCCTTCTCAGAGTCATTATTGCTCTGAGATACTTCAACTACCGCCTAAGTAAGTTTGTTTCAGGTGTATGCAGACAGGCTATGGTTATTTATTTGGGTCAACAAGAAATGTGAATCTCAAAATTAGGTGAAAGAAGGCTTGCAAACAAAGATCCCTCCAGCAACTGGCTAAGTTCGGATGTTATCAACCCACCAAACTCTACAGGGTCATCAATATCTGGCGAACTCAAGAAACATAAAGCTTGAGTCTTAAACAATCCAAAATCTAAGACAATTAATAAATCCTGTCCTGCCAGCTACCTCGTCTTCACTAGTATCTATGGCGCTTCACTTACTATCATTAAATTTAAAAAGCACCAACTTCCACGCAAATGCCTAACGAAAAAAAGATGTTGCTTAAAGACCTATCCCTAGTAGTCAACCAAATGTTTACCGACGAAGACCCTTGACATCAACCTCGATCAAGCAAATCTATATTGTTGAGGCCGTCAACCGATACGTGGGCAAATGTATAGAATGATAGAGAAACCCACATCGGCAAGGCCGTTGCCTTTGCAGCCGTCCCAGCCTTAAGCAAAGTCCAAAATTTTCCGTGTCGGAAAAACACCATCTTTTGTAGAAGTAAATTTTCATAACTCGATATAGATTAATAGAACACGGAATCCAGAAAACAGAATTAGTTCGTGACCATGGATCTTAAAACGTAAGGAACATAATCTCCGAAATTGATGAAAAGAAAAGAGCCAAAATTATTGACAACTAATACCAGCTCTAATACACAAGCAGTATCCAAAAGAAGTATAATCCTAAGTAACATGGAAACTCAATACCCATTTTCGCAAGTAGAAAAAAGTCCACAAGTAGAAAGAACACAAAACCAACCTGTAAAATTGTGGCCCTGAAGTTCTTAAAGCTAGAAAGAGACCGCAAATCCCACCAAGGCATTGTATGAGGCAACTCAAGAAGATGGGATTATTCAGTTTGAATGAAGCAAGAAATTGTATCCCACAAAATGGCAGGTTGTCTGGTTACGGATATAGGAAGTTTCTTCATACAAGTGACTGTTCAGTGCTGTTGAAATAGACAAGTTGAGTCTAATCCACCTTTTCCCGTTTGTCATAAGACAAATAATGCAGAAAGAGAGGAAAAAGAAAGAATGCGGGTAAGCATCAAGTCACAAGAGAAAATGGTGAATAAGCAAGTTAAAAGTTAAAACAGACAAAATGACAAAAATTTGGCTCTTTTTACCCTGCGGTGTGAAACTGGCATATTTAGTGAGCTGAAAAAGGATCTGTTCACAAAAGTTGTTTGATGGATTTTTCTTCAAATATTGCTTTGGTTGTATTTGGTTTCCTTTTGTATCATGAGAAGATAGTTTTGGTTGGCAACCGTCCGAAATAATGCCTTGGTGCTTGGTAAATGAGTACAGGAAGAGAGGCATATGAGTAAGAAATGAAAAAAGCTTTGTGATGATATATTATTGTATGAATGATATTTTTATATTTAAAATTTGAGAATTACTTCGTGTCTTCAAAATATAAGAGAAATGAAAATCATCCCACTAAAAACCAGAAGTTTCGAGGGCGTGATATTTCTTATCACCTTGGTGACATTTTCTTTTTTTCTCTTTTCTAGCAATTAAAATACAACTAAGTAATTAATTAAATTTTCTCTTTTTAACAATTAAATATAATTAATTAATTATATTTTCTATTTTCTCTTTTTTATAAATTAAATATAATTAATTGAAATATATTAAATTTTGATATAAAACAAATTTTTAACAAATTTTTATTTCTTAATATTCTTAACAAACCAACTATTATTAATAGTGATGATAATCATTCATTTATTTTAACAAATCATCATAATTATAGTGATTATATTCATTATCATTATTCACTATATTCATTCTCATTCTTATTAATATTAACTTAGTAAACCAATTATCCCCTAAACATTTTTCTTTGGTGTAATTTAATGCAAGGAATAGAAGGTAGGAAAGAAAATATACGGAAATATCCTACATGATGAGATATACTTATTTGCATACCGTAGGAAGAATATATGAAGAAACTTTAAATATTTATATTAATTTGGTCCGTACAATATGCTTTGAAAATTTAGTCCTCAATTTATGTGTCGTATGAGTGTGTACTTTGAACAACAATATTAGTTTTTCAAGAATAGGTTGTATTGATTTTGTACGTTCCTTATTAATTAAAAAATAGAATAAATAACATTTCGAGTTGGCAAGTATAATATTTACATTTTAGAAATTACATTTGTCATCAAGAAATAATCTAGCATTAAATGGAATATCAATCCCAAAAAGGTAAAATGATTTCACACACTCTTGCTATTAATTAGTGAAAGAATATAAGTAAGTTGATTATTATTAAAATTACATAAAGATAATGAAATAAAGGAATAAATGAAATAAAGCAAATAATCAAGTATAATATTTATATAAGAATAATGTCTAAATAAAGACTTCTTTTACTACCATCTCTGCAGTTATAATTCAATAAACTTAAAACGTTATTAATATATGGACCAGTAGAAATTTTTAAATTATGAAATTGTTCTTTCTTAGTTATAGTCATATATTTTTAAGTTTATTAATTATCTCTATCCAATTAAAATCCTAAAAATACATAAAAGATTTTACACTCACACTATAGATTTTATGTAAGCCTATCTCTTTACATCTCATAAAACTCTTACTATATAACTCATGGTCTACCCACAGGCAAGTTCTTTTGAATCGTCTATAAAAAATTAATAATAGATCTAGTTGTTACCTTGAATTAAATCAAAATTACAAATATTCAAATATATTTCACAAAAATAAAACTATTTCATAATTAGAATTGAGTCGGTCTTTATTAAACACAATATTTAAAGTTTTCATCATCTAAACATATAATGAAACTATTACACATCATCTTTAGACCAACAAACCCAAGTGATAAAACAAAAGAAATCAAAGCAAAAAGAGATTTTTTTTTATGGTTATCATCTGTTAGGATGATCTTCATTCTTCTTCTCCCTCAAAAATAATTATCAAGTTTGTCTCTCTCACGGCTACTAATCATAAATTTTTAAACAAAGAAAGTGAAAAAAGATCCTCCAAAGTAATGTTTCCCTTATCTTTTATATGTTTTTCTCTATCATGAACACTGTTTAGAATACAAATATGTATCTCATTGTTTATTTTCTAGAGAGGGATACGAACTATAGTATGTCATGTCCTAGGTTTTGCATCTTATTGTAATTTTTTAGAGGTATATAGGATGAGATACAGTCATATCTCAAGTTGTATATCTTTTAAAAAAAATTCTTTGCAGCACAACGTCCCTCTAAATCATGTTTCTGACTGTATCTTCTTCTTTGGATTATTTGAGAGGAATACAAGATGACACAAGACCATGTGTTAAGTTGTGTCTAGCCAAATTTTGTGTTTTCTTCATACTTAACTTTGTAGTATTCTTTTGTTCTTAACAAAGCTCAACCTAAGGAAGCATCTTTTCAATTACCAAAAAATATTGCATAAATTAAGTAAACTAAATCATTTAAGTATATATATGCTTTATGTACATCATATATCTTCACGTCTTTAAATAAACCAATCTTGATCACTTTTAACTTAAATAAGTTTTGATTACAATAAATTTCATCAAATGCATTAAACTAATACAAATATTTATCATCAGCCTAAATAATTCTTATACCTATTTATATAATTAAATTTTTGGTAATAATTTGCAATTTAGTTCATCATAGATTAACAATCATTCAAAAATCAGTTCAATTCAAATAATTTAACATTATATATAAAAATAAACATAAATGAGTAAACAATTTTTGCTCTCAAATACTTAACAACTTTATCAAAAATAAATTGAAACACTTCATTTAGTATTTTTATGGAGCATGAGATGCTTGTTTAAATCATTATCTTAACATTTTGATGTGAAGGTAAACACCTTCTTATGAATATGTTCAGCAACTCAATTAGGTAATCATTTCAAATTGCTACCATTACCTCTCATAACTTCAACTTTTTACTTAGATTAAAGTCAACCAAGTGAATTTATTTATGTTTATTTTATTCACACTTTTGTATAACACAATGGAATACTAAGCCACTTAATAAGTTTGATTCAAAATTGATTTATGTTAAATCATACACAAAGTCTTGTTATATACATTAAGCATCAAATAAAATTGAAACTAAACTACTTATCAATGTTCATATTTAATCACCTAACCTAGTTCACTTACAACACAATTTAATTTTTAGTGTGTCATCTTAATCACCTTTCTTTCATTATTTTTTTTCAAAATTTTTAATTGTTAAGCTAATTGAAATTTGATTAATTTACTTAAGTCATATATTGCTTAAAAGAAAGTAATCCCTCCCTCATGTTTAAATTATGGTATATTTAGTTTAATTGTTTGATTAATATCAATAAGCATAGTAGTATAGTGCTCTATAGGATTGATGCCTAGAATGTTTCAATTTTGTAACTTGCTATAATTGACTTTTTGTACTTGCAAATACATTCGATCACCTTTACCAAACTATCTTTGATGATGCCCTAAGATACTTAATCGATCTATTAACTAAATACACACTTATTATAGTCAGTTTAGGTTACTTCAACCCTAGTTATCTTAATGCATAATAGGGCATTAAATTAATGCTAGCTCCTAAATAAGCTAATCCCCTATCAATAAATAAACTACTATTAACATAAGAGATAGTAAAACTTCTTATATTTTTAAAATTTTATGGCAATTTATTATGAAGGATAGCTAGCCACTTTTTATTTAACATAATAATTATTTATTCCTCTAATTTCCACTTGTTGCATAAAATATTGCTTAGGAACTTTCATAATTTATAATTTATTAAAGAACCTCAACAAATGGAATGTTAATGTGAAGTTGCTTAAAAAATTCCAGGAACTTACTTATCATTTCATCCATCTTCTCCTTCTTTAATCTCACTAGGTAAGTTATGGCTGATATCTTATCACTTCTTCCTTCCTCTTGTTATCCTATTTCCTTTCACTTTCCTTAGTAGCATCTTATGTGTTGGCTTCTCCCTTTATGTCTTTTAGTCAACTCCTTTTCATGTCTAAAGCAAATGCCTTCACATGTTTCATAATATTAGGCATTATCATTAGGTAATAACCTTTTGGGTCTTTTAGCTAAAAATTTTAGTTAGTTAGCCAATCTGAATTTCAAGGTTTCAAACTAAAGCCTTATGATTTTGAAATTGAGCTTATGATGTAGATATATGTTTCCTATTAATTCCTGTAAAGTCAATTTCTTCTCCTACCATTGTGGTTATTGATGTCTAAGTGGAAGTGGCCTTTGGGTTGCTTGATTGCTTTAAAAGAAATATGTCCTCCACCCTAGACTATATGCCTTACTATAAGGACTATTATGTCATTGGAAGCTCTTCATATAGGCCACTTGCTTCACTTATTCATTCATAAGATTTCCATCTTGACATTTGATGCTTGGAAGTCTTTCTCCACATATCTCACATCTCAATACTTAAGCAGATACCAATGCACTCAAGCTTTCAAGTTTTCAAGTTAAGGCCTTAATATGAGTTGTCAATGTAGTCTTAACATCTATATTATATATGTAGCACTCCACTCTTGCAAGACACGTATCCGACATCCTGAGTGATATCTGAGTGCGTACCCCGTGAGGGTGGCATGCTAGAACAATCAATTAGTCAAACACTCAAAACTTAATACAAAATTTTCAAAAACTCACATGCGTGTGTGGAAATCAATAATCAAATACAAGCCCATACTTTTATTTCATAAACATAAAACCACAATTATTGTTACACTTTAATTAATCTCATTCAAAACATTTCCAATTTCAGAAGTTATTACAGACAAAAAATTGTACAGAAATCGTGGAATACACAAATTGATACAAAAATAAAAAAATACAAATACAATCGCGAACTGATCCCAACCTTTTTCTCTTACTTGAATACAGTGGCTATACTCCCGTTTGCCTAACAGGGTGGCTGTTCTGAACCTGAAAAATATTGCAAATTTTGGGTGAGTTTTGCAAACTCAGTGAGTGACCATCCTCAATGGATCACTCAATCATATAAGCATACAGTTCATATAATCATGTGATCATGTGGTTCACCTCATATCTTTAATTCATCATGTTGAATAACATACACTTGATCAGTCATTTCACATTTTACATTTAACACATATCACATTCAAAAATTACTCAAACCATTATAATCATTCATATCAAGCATATATAGTGCACATGAGATTCATTTTCACTTATTATTATTGTTGTTATGACCAAGTGCCTTTTTGCGAGTCCATATCCTTCATGGATACCAAGTTGTATCAGATAATGTCCCATATCCCTTAGTAGATACCGGGGACTTTCACAACTGAGCCTGAGGCTCTAATCACAATATGAGCTTTAAGCTCTTTACACTGATGACTTAGGTCACAACTACCTTTATCTTTCATGCATTCATGTAATGGAATGCATTATATTCACATATTTTCAATCATTCACATGATTTCGGATTCACAATCACTTTCACATTTATCATCGGACCTTGGTCTGGCATTCAATGATTAAGTTGAGAATACACTCATTTATTCTCATTTACATACAAGTAGCACTTTAATATCACATTTATGCATCAAGTCTCAGACTTTCATTGGCCGCCATTAACATAAGCAAATCACATTCATATCAATTATATTCACATTGCATAATAATTATAATCGTAGTCATTCAGTGCAGAAATTGAAATCATAACAAACAATGAAATGAGACCATCTAGGTCGACTCACAGTATGCTCCAGATTAGCAATTGCTTCCAAGATCTAGAAACTTCTAAATGTGGACATTTATCCAGCACATCAAAATTATGCAATACACACATTGCACACATATTAATAATTGCACAATTATAAGTTTTCCTTTATGCACAAATGTGTATGTGGAATATGTACAACGCATGCTCAATGACAATCTCAGTATCTTTCTATTATTTTCGTCACATTATCAATCATATATCAAAACTCACCTAAGTATCATTTGTATGATTATACCTCAAATAATCACTTTGAATCTAATTTCATAACCTAAAGAATCATTTCAGATTTTTTTCCAAAAGTTAGCTTTTGAGTCTACTATTTTTGATCATTTAGAAAATGTAAATTTGGCAATACTTTCTTTAAAAAAATTATTTTCCTATCTCTTAAGTTTCTAATGACACTAAGATTATTCAATTTGGTTTATTATTGTGTGAGTTATGCTTAAAATACTGTAGACTAAGCACATTTGAAATTTAGCTAATGCATGATCATGCTTTCAAGTTGCACAACTCATATCTCTCAATTCTAATATCCAAAAATTACAAACTTTATACCAATTGAAAGCTAAGAGAATAATATACAACTTTTGTGAAGACACTTTTGTCTGATTCGGTCTACATCAATACAATTTATTCAATAACTACAGGATATGATTTTTGTCTCTGGTAGTGTTATAGCCTAAGCCAATACTCAATTAATATTTGGATGCATGAGCATGAAATGCATTTCTAATTTCTCACTGTACTCCCAATTCACTATTTTGGGGTCTAGCCCCGAGCATGAGATGTCACAATATATACCTACTAGCTTATTTGTTCTCGCCTTATTGACTACCAATGATAATTATTCATGATCATCTTTTTGATAAGGCCAAGTATGGCTTCCAAAGTTTTACTATGCATCAACCATCTATTTTTTTGAATAAGTCAAACCATTGTAGAAAGTCTAAACCTACATCCAAGTCAATAAGTTGTGATGTATAAATTTCCTCAACAAATATCTCTTCCACATTCCATAAAGTATTTTTTGTCAAATTATAGATAAATAGAAATATAAATTCTTCGCTTTCTTATCAATGATGGTGGGAATTATTTGACTAAGAATTTATCCACTATGGTTTCCCATATTAATTGATACCACAAATAATGATTTCAACCACTACTTAGCTTGTTCCTTTAATGAGAATGGGATTAACCATAGATAATGATGTCAACCACTACTTAGCTTGATCCTTTTAATGAGAAAGAGATCAACCTTTTTTTTATGACATCTTTAGTTCCTTCACTAATCTTAAAAGTGTTACGTATCTTTAAAAAGTTAGTAATATGTTTGTTGGGATATTCGTCAAGTAACCTATCAAATTAAACATACTACTATAGATTTTGAATAATTTTAAGCTTGATACCAAAGTAGTTCACATTGATTTTTGTTCTTATAATATTATATTGCATCCTTAGAAGAGATAGTTTCATTTATTCCATCATGGTTAAATGTCCTTTGTATTAGGTTGTATATCTTAGGCTTCTAGTTTAGTCCATTTACTTTTTTTTGGTGAAGTTTTCTATCAATGTTTGGGTCTTCTTTAAGAAAAAGTAAGATTTTACTCCTTGTCGTACAACAAGTTCACACGAAAAATAAAAATAAACTAAGCACATAACATAATATAATCAAAAGTCAAGAAAGAATATAAATATTAAATAAATAAATTGACTATATTAATAACCTTTAAGTTTTCTAAATACTAATTGCTTCTTTAACAATGATGCTAAAAACTTATTATGCATTTTATTCATAAGTTTTCTTTATCATAAATTAAATACTAACAACCTAAGGCAAATATAATTTTAATCGGTAAGTATTATGGTAGTGAATAAATTGTCAATCTCACGAGGAAGCTAAAATGATCTAGTACACTCTCTTACTACTAATTAGTCAAAGAATGAAAATAAATTGATTACCAATAAAATTGAATAAAAGTGAAACAAATTTTAAACAAACTAATAAACCACTAGGAACCAAATAAAGCAAATAATCAAGTAGAGAATTCATATATAAATAATGTCTAGATAAGGACTACCTTAACACTATCATTGCAGTCAAGATTCAATACACTTAAAAGGTTTTTATTAAACCAAGAGAGATTCTAATCAATATTTTTATGATAAAAAATGTAATTACTACTAATGTGTTTATTATTTTAATGAAAAGAAATATTAGAAGAAAATGAAGTCATAAATTTAAGAAGATAACATATAAAGTTGAAAAAGAGAAGTTAAAGTTTGCAATCGAAGAAATGAAAATCACAATAAGAAAAAAAATAGGGCTCATCAAGGTCATTTTACATTTTGTATTATTGTTTTTAAGATCAATTTATTAATTTGATAATCCAAAAGGCTTACTATGCATAATCATTTCATCTTACTTTATTACACCAGTCTTTCCATTCATCAAGAGGCATTAAAGCTTCTACAAAAGTCTCTTGATCTTTTAAATAATGTTTAGAAAACTTTTTAGGAAGTTTTTTTAACCATAATTGCATTAATCAAACTAAGTTTGGGCATTTGAAGGTGCTAAAATCATATTTTTGGGGTGATTAGTCATCTTATATGGGCTAATGGTCGATCAATATAGGTTAAAGTTATTAAATTTGAACTTAAAATACTTTATTATAACATTAGTTAATGTATTGGTTAACCAATCTATAATATTGGTCAACCAGTAACCTTCATTATTTGAACAGTGTTCCAACAGCCAGTAAATTTGGTGCTATTAATGCATACTAGTCAACTAATGAATTATACATAGTCATTTTAACGACTATTTCTTGGCTCTAGTAGCCATTTTTCCCAAAATGCTATGAATAAATGTTTTCTCAATAGTTTTTAAGAATGTTTAGGGTGTTGTACATACATATTTTAAAGAGTTTTTCAATCATTTGGGTATCATTGCTCATATTTGTGTGCGTGAGCTATTTTAAAGTTATCAAGTGAAACAGTGATATTTTTTAGTTTTAATACTTTTTTGCGGTGTTGAATATTGTACTTGGGAGTATTCCAAATGATATTAAGGTTCCTCTCCACCATAAAAGAAGATTGTAAGAACGTTTCCTCTTTACCAAGAAAGATTGCACGAAAGGTTATTCTTCATCTTGAAAGAAGAATTATAGTGGAATTCCAAGAACAATCTTTAGCGTGGATGTAGGTAATGTTTGTTTACCAAACTGTTATCAATCGGTTAGCATTCTCTCCTGCTTGTCCTCTTTGAATTATTGTTCAATTTTTTGATTAATTTATATTAAACAATTTCCTTATACTTATCTATATTAATTATTGTTAATTGAGTACATTGGTAACAAATTGTTGAATTTTGTAAATACCCAATTCACTGCCTCTCTTGGGTGCCATTAGAGAGAAACAATTGGTATTAAAGAGACTCTATTAGGCTGGTATTTCTAATAAAATCATATAGCAAAGATTATAATGGCATATTTAGGAGCATCATCATTATTATTTAACCAAAAGTGACAAAGCATTAGTAGACCACATTTCTTTAATGGCAATGATTATCTTTTTTGACAATTAGGATAAGATTCTTCTTTATGGATAAAGGTATGGACCTTTACAAAATAATGTCAAATAGTCTCTTTATTCTAAATAAAAGTGTAGATAACAAAAAAAAGTACCCAAATTAAAGGAAGCATAGGAACCTCAAGAGAAAAGATTAGTTTTCTTGAATAATAGGGATATACACGTCCTTTTTTGTGCATCGGAAAGAAATGAATTCAATAAGCTCTCTATTTATGAAGCAACTTACAAAATTTGTCATACTTTAAAAGTTATATATGAGGAAATCAATCAAGAGGAAGGCAATCAAGTAAAAGAGAGTAAAGTAAGCATATTAATGCATTAATATGAATTATTTCAAATAAAGCAAGATGAAAGCCTATCTACCATATATATTAGATATATGATATTATTATGCTCTTAAAGGTCTTAGAGAAACCTATCCTAATGTTGAAATTGTAAAAAAGTGGCTTAGGTCACTTTCAACCTGCAGAAAGTTAAAATGATAGTTATACATGAAGCTAAATATCTAGCAACAATACCATTAGAGGAACTTATTAAACACCTCCTCACATACAAGATGAGGCTTTAAGAGACACAAAAAGAGTAAATGCTACCAAAGGAAAAGAATTTAGCATTTAAAGCCTCAAAGGAAGAATCAAGCGGAGAGGCAAGGCATTTATAAGTGAAAGCAATAAAGAAGACGTTAGTTTGATCACTATAAAATTTAATAAGTCCTTGAAGAAGAAATTCTCTAAAAGAAATGACTTCAAGGACCGTAAAAATGATTTAAAACATAAATCCTCTAATATTACTTACTTTCAATTCAGAAACTCGAACATATAAAGTCATAATGTCCTCGACTCAAAGATAATAAGTATCAGAGCGAGAGCAAATATAATAAGTACAAGAAGAAAACACTTAAAGAATCAACTTGTTATGAAACGAGCAAATTCAAAAGCCAGCATTTGGAATAAGAGATAGCTGATAAATGTTTTACCGTTATAAACAATGATGAGGTAACATCTGACCCTAACTTGTGTGATAGTGATATTGGTTCATCTTATGATGAATTAGTTAAAACCTTAGAAATCATGAGTAAAAAAAGAAAAAAATTGTCTTCCAAACTCAAGGAAGTTCAAAAAGAGCTGGATGCATGTATAAGTGAGAATGAAAAAATAAAAGTGAATTACATAGTATTAAAACATCTAAAAATGTGATTATTGGTGACAATCATAACTTAGATGCATTAAGGCATGATAGTAGAACATTAAAAAAAGAGGTAGATTCACTTAAGGACTCCTTATCCAAGTATACCAAAGGGAGTGAAAAACTAAAAAACATGTTAGGAGCTCAAAATAATTCCAAATATAGGTATGAAATAAGATATAATCATGGAAGTAAAGAAAATTATAAAACCACTTTTATCTAAGGAAAATATGTTTATATGAAGAACTATTGCTTAATTTGAAAATTAGTATATAGCATCCACATCCAAGTATGTGCATGCACATTTCACATCCACTAGGACTAATCCTAAAAGTAAGCAAATGGCATACAACCTAGGCATAAAGTTCTTTACTATCAAAGGAAGAATATGCATAGTTTCTATGATAACATATAAGCCTACCCCCACTCTTTTAGGCCTTAGAGAAGCATAACTTAATCTTTCACTCATAGTCGGCATCATGCATATAATCATAGGACATTTCAATACCTTGGGGGAACATTCAATAACTTTAATGCCCAAAGGAAGATTTCTAAAAGATGCATATATGCATGTTAAGCAAATATAATCATAGGACATTTCAATACCTTGGGAGAACATTCAATAACTTTAATGCCCAAAGGAAGATGTCTAAAAGATGCATATATGCATGTTAAGCAAATCCTTAAAAGTGTGGGTTAAAAAGAAGAAAGAACTTAAAAACCAAGGAATCAAGCTTATTTGGGTTCCTGAAACATATTGATGACCTTGGCTTATGATGCTATTACAAAAGAAAGAGCATATGGTATGTAGTAGTGCTAATATTTATTAAATTGAGTATTATTGAGGAGTTTATGCATTTTATCATGATGAATCTAACTTTCTTAAATCTAGGAAAGTCTAGAACATGTTATTGTAGGATGTGGAGAATTTAGCCAGTAAAGCTTTTTTAAAATAGAAAATTATTAAACTAAGTGAGATAGATGAGAAGGATGAGAAACCTCTAATAAACTTAAAAAGAATCTTCATTAAAATCTCTTATAGCTAGTGTTCAAAATGAGGCAATTATTAGTTCATAATTTAGAAGTATATGATAAATTACATTTATGTGTGAGCTTGAGTATAAATCCTTTGTGATGAGATTATAAATATGATGTTTAATAATTGTTTTTAAATTTTGAACCTTAGTACCTAAAATTAGATGTTACATGCAAAAATGAGGTTATATCAATTAGGTAATAGTTTTTCTAATTCATTAGTTCTTCATAATTAAAAAAGACTTAGTTATGTTAAATGGAAATTCTATATGATAAAGATCTCCTTTTATTTTCTTAATTAACTCTGTGTGTTTAAAATCTCTTTTAAGGTTTTCATTCATTTTTATTGATATTACTATGACTTATTAACTATTTTGATGTTTAAATTTGAGTTTTAAAGATGTTTTTATCTTTCTAAAATGCACTAATTAAGTAATACTTAGTATGGTCAACTGTGTAACCAAAAACCACATTGTCTACCTTTCTAATGAGTTTGCTTATTGTTTGATTGCTTGTTTGGTTGCCTAGATAGCCATACTAGTCAATAATATTCTTTAAATGGTCAAACAATGCTTGATTTTAAGACTCCCTTCTTTCTAGAGAGTTTGGGAAGAGTTTGGTCACCATCCTTGGATAATAAATAACCAATATAGGCCGACTAATATACTTCACTAGTCAACCAGTATATTATGTTTTGATTCCCAACCATTTTTTTCTCCAAGCCTTCGCTGCTTACTCTTGCTTATTGTTAAAACACCAATACTAGTTAACCAGTTAAGGCATACAGTTGACCAATCCTCCTATTTTTAATATCTCTTTTGCCTATTTTATTTTATTATCATATTTTATGTTTTTATCCTCCAATAATTCACTATTTTCCTTGAAAAACATCATCCCTCATTATATAAAAATCTCATCAGATTGCCTCAAATCTTGAATTTCAAATTTGGGTTTGAGATTTGAGATTTTCAAAATTTTTAATTAATATTTTTTTTCAAATTAATTCCTTTATAGATAAATTTTAAAAGGAATTAAGCTTGTTTTCCTTTTAAATTATGTCAACACATCTTCAATTTTGTTCAATATTAATATTGTGTTCACCTTTTCATGTTTTTATTTTTAAAATTTTAAGACTTTATAAATATACATTTTAAAGTGATTTTTGGATATTGCAATTATTCTTCTATTTGTTACAATTGTAACATCTAATTTTTTCTAAACTTGCTCTTGATGCTTTAGTTGAATCTTTCTACTTAGGCATAACACTGAAATTAAGAATTTGTCAAATGAGACACAATTAGGGATGTTTCTATCAAATTGACTTTTGTTTTGACTTATTAAATAACACGCTTTAGTGAGAAAGTTTATGAATCTTAATTAAAAAAATTGACTTTTTAAAGTCAATTTGACATATGACACTTTATTTTTTATGAAATTATTTCTTTTTTATGAATCTAAGAAGGGGTAAAAATAGTAGTGATATTATTTTAAGGTGAGTGCTAAAATTTAGGAGTGATTATTTTGTCATTTTTGTATTTCATGCACTTGATGTGATAATGCTCAAGTAAATTTATAATATCTATATGTACAGATATTTCTTTATGTTTGAATATTTCTTTTATTTTTGATATTGAATTATATTCTTAACAACGAATTATGTTTTATGTATGAATCAATGGGACATCGAATTATGTTTTATGTATGAATCAATGGGGAGTTAATCATTATCTTGATAGTTGTTTGTGTACTTAAATTTATTATTATTCTCTAATGTAACAAATATTTTTTCACATAAAAAAGGGAGAAATTGTCAAATGAAGGAAGGCTCCAATTGATGTTTTGATGATAAAAAAATACAATTACCATTAATGTTTCTATTATTTTGATGAAAATCAACATTAGAAGAAAATGAAACTATAAACTCAAAAAGATATTATATGAAGTTGAAAAGGAGAAATTGAAGTTTGCAGCCGACGAAATAAATATCCAACAACAAAAGAAGATCAAGCTCGTCATGGCTATTTTACATTTTGTATTATTATTTGCAAGATCACTTTGTTAATTTGATGATCTATAAAGTTCACCATGCATAATCATTTCATCTTACTTCATTGCATAAGTCTTTTCATTCATTAGGAGGTATTAAAGTTTTTTCTTTCAATATAAACACCTCTTGATTTTTTAAATAATCTTTAGAAAATTTTTGGGAAGTGTTTTAATCATAATTCATTAATCAAATTGAGTTTAAGTATTTCAAGGTTTCAAAAACATTGTTTTGAGGTGAATGGTCAACCTATATGGGTTAGTGGTTGACTAATAAAGGTTAAATTTGAGGTACCAAAAGTTTATTGTAACATTGGTTAATATATTAGTCGACCAATCTATTATATTAGTCGTTCAATCAATATCCTTCACTGTGCGACCAATATTCTAACAGCTAGTAAACTTGGTATTGGTAATGCATTCTAGTTGACCAATAAGCTATAATAATCGATCAGTGCACTGCATCGAGTCATTATAACAACTAATTGGCTCTAGCAGATAGAAGTGGTCATAAAACACTATAAATAGGTATTTTTTTCATTAGTTTTAGCATTAAGAAATTTTTGGTATTGTACTCATACATTTTAAAGAGTTTTTAAATCATTTGAGTATCACTGTTTCATAATTGTATAAGTGAACTATTTTAGAGTCGTCCAATAAATAAGTAAAATATCTTTTATTTTTAATATTTGCTGAGATGTTGAATATTATATTGAAAGTGTTCCAAGTAAGATTAAGGCTCTTCTTCATCTTTAAAAAAAAAAGCGATCCTATTCATTAAAAAATAATGTGCAAAGACAAATTTATCTTAAAAGAAAAATTATAGTGAAATTTTAAGAAAAACATTAAGAGCCTAAATACAAGGTACGTATATCATATTGGCCAATATGTGTCGTGTCATGTCAACTGAAAAATGACGATACTATTAGTACCGGTAATATATTGAATGAAGGTACCAACTTACACTGACTTTTTTAATTGATAATTGTAATTACAGGTCGGTATTTAGAATCCCAATTGAATACCAGAAAAATTCATAAATGTATTGGACTTTTAGGAGTTAGGACTAAACTAAAAAAAAAAAGCGACTTCTCGTTTCTGAACTCATGTTAATCCTCTTCCTCACACTCACTCTTCTGACCCTCCACGTTCGTCTGCCTCTCTCAAATCCTCAACTCTTGGTCTTGTTGTCTAGTTACTACCCCCCCCCCAGTGTTATCGTTGCTACTACCACACGGCTCCTTCATCGCCAGTTCGCCACGCAGATTGGCCAACACAGCCACTTCCATCTTAGTTGTTGTATCTTCCATATTTTTGTTATGTGTTGACCGTTTGGGAAAGTGATGATATTAGCTCAGGGTTTTAAGCTTTTAACCAAATGAAATAAATAAATAAAAGAACCTATGAAGAAGGATGGCAAAAAAGAGATATGGAAGTGAGACCAATATAATGTGACTTATTGGAATTCACAAATCTAATTAATGGCAAAGCTTCGTTGGAATTCACAAAGAAATAAAGTAATTCGTGTGATTTATTGGAGTACAAAACGTACAATGAGTTGTGGCTCCAGAAGTGAAATAACTTTTACTTTCTTGGATGGAGACTTTTTCATTGGAATATTGGACTTTCAAAAATATAAAGGATAATAATATGTTGGGTGCCGTATTTTAGGGCTACCATTCTACCTTTCAACCATAAAGTATAACTATTTATTCATTATTATTACTTGAAATAAAAATAAAATTATTATACATCATTTTTATATAATAAAAAATTTGATTCATCATATTATAATAATAATTCACTTTAAAAACTTAATTTTTGATAAGATTTACAATATTTATTTATATTAACTCATAAACTAGTCATCGTAAAAAAGAATCAATTAAAATAAATATTGATATTAATAAGGAATTCTAAAATTATTTATAATAGTAAAGTTACATTTTAATTATGTGAAATATATGAAAATAATATTAATAAAAATAAAGAGACAGTTAATATTTCAAGTTTATATTATTATAATTTTTGAGATATGATTGATATAAAATTAAAAATTATGTATCACAATATATTAGTAGACTATTTTATAAAGTCAACGTATGCAGTGTCCAAAGCTCTCCTCTTTGCGAGGATTTGAGGAAGGTTTTCGATGTACGCAACATTTCCTTTGTATTTTTTTAATAAAGAAGTTATTTCTATAATTTGAACCTATGACCTTCTAGTTACAAAAGAACAACTTTTATCGGTTACTCTAAAGCTCTCCCTCATTGTTAGACTAATTATAAATTATTTTATAATTTTTAAAAAATTATCAGAAACAATACTTAGTATTGACTGTTATCGTTATCGTACTGTACTATAATTAAATCCATTAATAAATTTGGTATGGTATTCCTAACATTGCTTAAAAGTGGACATAGGCAAGGATTATTTGCTTAATCACTATAAATCGGTTTGCATTTTCTCTTATCTATCCTCTTTAAATTATTATTTAATTGTTTGATTAATTTATATTAAGCAAAACCTTCATGCTTATTTTTATTAATTGTTATTAGTTGAGTACATCAGTAAAAAAAAATTGTTGAATTTTGTAAACACTCATTTGACATCTCCTTCAGTTCCCATTAGGGACTAATAGTTCTTAAATTATGAAATTGCTCTCTCTTAAATTACAATAATATATTCTTAAGTTGATTAGCGGATATCTCCTTCCAATTAAAACTCTAAATAATACATGAAGTTCTATGAATCTCTATAAAAGTCTGATCCTGACACTAGGGAATTTATTTGAGCCTATCTCTAACACCCTTTGCAACACCTAATATCTAAGTAGTGATCAACTTATATGCAGGTTCTCTTAAAATCATCCACGTGCGAATTAATATCTGATCTAATTGCTAGCTTGAATTACATCAACTTTGAGAACATTCAAAGATATTTCACAAAAATGAAAGTCACTTTTTAATTAAAAGTAAACCAATCGTTGTCAAAGAAAATAGCTAGGGTTCTCCTTACATAAGTATGTAAAGAAACTAGTCAACGTAGATAGAGTTCCAAATAAAATCTATATATTGCAATCATTTCATTCTATTGAAATAATCTCCAAATCTTCTCTATTGAAACAGTCTTGAATCCTCGTCTCTATTGAAAATAATTGCCAAGTTTGTCTCCTATGAGTTGTTCTCTCCTGATGGCTAACCTAAGTTTCCAAACTCGGATTTCTAGTGCCTTTTATGCATTTTTTATGGTGTGAAAACACTCTACAATACAAATATATCTCAAGCCATGTATCTTATTGCTTCTTTTCTGGAAAGGGACATCTGACACACCTGTATCCTACTCCCTGCAATTTTTTTTCCTAAGAGTTACACCAACTAACACACGATCATGTATTTCTTTGAAAATTTTCTCTACCATACAATCTCCTTTCAACTTGTGTATCTAACTATGTCTTCAACTTTAGATTGCTTAAGAGGAACACGTGCTAGCATATAGCCTTGTGTCTGGCCATGTTTAGCCAAAATTTATATTTTCTTCATGATTTTGCTTGTAATAGTCTCCAAATTTTGAAAAAGTCCATTTTAAAGTAATATCTTATCAATTACTCAAAAGCAGAGTATAAACCAAGTGAAGTAAAGTAATTTAAACATAACAATAAAGGAAAATAGTATTGAAATATATGTACGTTTTGGGTACCTCATTTTGAGAGCCAAAAAAGGAAGATAAAATACATACGTTAAATATAAATTTCTCAACGGGCATGTAATAAAAACAGAGAGTAAATTTCTTGACTATTTTATGCTATTAAGAAATGTTCAAAAAGTATATTTATAATTTAATTGTTAAAATAAAAATGTCAAAATAATTTCTTATAGCCATTATTGTTCCATGAAAATAATTTAATCACTTCAAAGGGTTTTACTTTACATAATCATATAGTAACAAGAAAATCAAAGAAATAATATAAATAATAAAAATAGGAATAAATTAAGAAATTAAAGAAAATGAATAAAAGAGAGACAAAAAAACCTTAAGAAACAAAGCCCAAATAGAAAAAGGAAATAATAAGATTTTGATTTTGTATAGTTGTATTTGACTAAAATCATCTCATTAAATCTTCTTATAAATCTTTCCTATAGCATAACATTTACTTCTTATAGTTTTTGTTAATCTATCTTGCTTAACATTATGGAATGTTTTGAAAATAAGGAGTTTTTAGTCAATATAGGTTGGATCAGTTGAGCAAATAGCAGTGATAGGAAAAAGGGAAAAAAAGAATTGAAAGATTTAGTGGGTCAACTAATAGAAGAATATATGATCATTTAAATGAATTCGATTAGAAAATTTGTTCGATCATACTCTTCAGTCAATTAGTTGGTTGTATATTTATAACATAACTATTAAATACATTGCGCACGTTATACATGTTAATTAGATTAACTATTGTATAGAATAAAGTCAATAGAGTAAATATATTTTATAAATGAAATTATGATGAGATTATAATCATAAGGTTTATATTATATTTGGTTGCTGCTTTATTGAGAGTAGATATTAATAAAACAACATATGTTATATTTCTTCCTTATGAAAGAAGTAGTCAATTTCATAGACTAAATATGAGAATAATTAAATAAATTTGTGGGCCTTGTCATAAAAAAAATTCATTAAACTAACCCAACAAAATAATTTCATATTTAATATTACTTATATGTTTATGAAAATGCTCATATTAATGGTTGTATAAGTGATCATTTAACTTAAAGTGCCTAAAGTATCTTATATAAATATTACTATATTTGATATTATTTAGGACTTATCATAATCAAAGATAGTTCATTATTGGTAACCATTGAATATAATATAAACTATATAGAGTTATTTAAGTGATTAATATAAGATTTGTCATCCTAAAGTAATTAAGAATAATATTCTACTGTTCTCAATTAGTATTTATTTGAAAAATCTTTGAGTATAATGGGGTAATACTTTAAAAACAAATTTTCTAATGTCATTAAAAAATTAATTACTAATAATAGAAAACTAATATAATTATAGTCAAATAGAGTAGACATTAATTCTATACATTATGTTTGATCAAGATATTATATAATAAAAGTATTAAATTATATTAAAATTATTTATAAAAAAATTAGTAAAATTTACCGTTACATTATTAAAGGTTGATGTTAAAATTTGAAAATGACAGAAATAGGTTTGAGACTTTGAGTGGACCTGGATACTCCTTTAAACTTAGTTAGATAAGTTGGACCTTTCCTTCCGTTGGGTTGCCACGTGAACTAGCTATGTCTGTTTCCATTTATTTTTTAACTTTTGTTTTTATTTATTTATTTTTTTTTAGGAAAGTGGGCGGTACCACTAAAATTTATTAATTAACCAAACTCAAAATGTTCAGTACAACAGGAGGGAAATTTGCAATCCACTCCCCAACGTTCACTAGAGAACGAGATGCTTGAGATACACTACGGGCAAACCCGCTAGCTGAACGTAAAACATGATTAAAAGCAATAACAATATTACTTTGTGAACAAGCAGTCTTAATGCAACTAATAATCTCACCAAAAATTGAGCTTTCCTTAAAGTTTCTATCCTGGAGAGCAAGAATAGCCAGTAGGCTATCACTTTCACAAATCACTTTCAACCACCCTTTCCCCTCCACTCAACTTAGAGCCTCCTTGATAACTATTGCTTCAGCTTCTTGTGGATTCAAAATCGCATCAATTCTACCAGCTTTTACCCCAAGCAAAGTGCCTTCACTATTACGAAGAACAACTTCATATCTAGTAAAGCTCTCGTTCCCAGCAATGGCAACATCAACATTAACCTTAACCCTTTCTCCTTGCGAGCCCTGCCACAGCTGAAGGGACTGAGAAGGCCTCCTGTTAGTAGGCTCCTTGACTGCCCTACGCCACTGCTCAAGAAACCTCCAAGCATGCAGCCAAGTTCACATAGCGGGAGTGAAACTTTGTTTCCATGCCACATCATTGCGGGATTGCCAAATCTGATAGCAGATAACGAAAGTCAAGGCAGTATCTTCATCATTGAACAAACCACAAATCTTACTGATCCAATTAGCAAAGGAGGTAACCATAGGCAAAAACCAACCCAAAGAAGACACTTCCCATACCTGCTTTGCATAAATACATTGGACAAGAAGAAGGACAGTAGATTCTCTTTGTTAATGGCAAATGGGACATTGATCCAAGACCTGTACCCTTCGACTTTGTAGATTGCTACATGTGGGTAGAATACCATTAACTGCTCGCCATATTAAATTAATGACCTGTGGGGGAGCCTTAATACGCCAAATCCTCCTCCAAATACCACTTAACCTCGAGTCCACCGTGGTAGAAATATTAGCAGATAGCTCCTTGTATGCAGATTTTACAGTGAAAGCTCCTTTACTCTCTTTTCGCCAAACAACTTCATCCACTGCTCCCCTAATTAATGGCATGCCCATAATCATGGTAGCATCTCGTTCATTGAAAACATTTCGAATCAATTTAGCATTCCACCTTCCTTCACTTATCAAATCCTTCATAATATAGACTCGACATCCTGGATTGGAAACGGTAGAAATAAAAGGGTCCTCATCGCGTAACCACGGGTCCATCCATATAGCCACCTTGCTACCATCTCCCACCTTCCAACAATATACACGTTTGATCAATTCTTGGCTCTCCCTAATACTTCTCCAAACATAGCTACGATTTGACCCTAAAGGAGCTTCAAGGAAGGTAAAATTAGAATAGTATCTTGCCTTAAACATTCTTGCAACTAAGCTATCTGGCTCTCTTAATAATTTCCACCCCATTTTGCCAAGCAAAGCAACATTGAACTCCCTTAATTGCTTAAAAGCAAGCCCACCCATAGTCTTTTCCTTACACAACCTCTGCCAATTCATCCAATGGATGGCATTTCTACTATCCGAAGAACCCCACCAAAATCTATTCATAATGCCTTCCAATTCTACACATGTAATTTTAAGAAGCAAAAACAACATCATAACATAATTAGGAATAGATTGCAATACCGTTTTTAGAAGTACTTCTTTCCCTGCTTTGGATAGTTGCTTGGACTTCCACGAATTTAGTTTCTTAAATAATCTATCCTTAACGAAGCTGAAAATCTCCTTTTTGTTCCTCCCAATTTCCATAGGCAACCCAAGGTAGGAGCCCATATTGTTTTGTTGCGCCACCTGCAAAATAGAGCAAATAGTTTGATTGTCCCGAGGAGCAACGTTCGGACTGTGCGATCGAATAACGTTGGCCTCCTCTACCTTAGCCTTAAAGAAAAAAAATACTGTCATCTGTAAAGAAGAGATGCGGAAAAAAAATACTGTCATCTGTAAAGAAGAGATGCAAGATCACAGGAGTACCTGTAATAACTTTAACTCCATGTAACAAACCAGCTGTCTCCCGTACCTGAATCATCTTCTAAAGGACCTCAGCACAAAAAATAAAAAGAAAAGGGCTCAACGGACATCCCTGCCTTAACCCCTGCCCAGGAATAATAGGACCAATCAAGCGTCCTTGCTGCAGAATCTTGTATGATACTGATGAAATACAAATCTGCATCTTATTAATCCAACCTTCACTGAACCCCATTCTCTCCATGACCACCCTTAAAAAATCCCACTCAAGCCTGTCGTACGCCTTGCTGATATCAACTTTAAGTGCAGCAAGTCCTGTCTTACCATATCTCTTGGCCTTAATATGGTGGATAGTCTCATAAGCAATAACAGTATTGTCCTGAATATGCCTTCCTGCAACAAAAGCTCCTTGAGTAGATGAGATAATACATGGAAGGATAAGCCGTAGTCTATGGCATACATCTTGGCTATAACTTTATACAAAACCTGGCATAACGCAATAGGTCTAAGCTCTACCATACTTTCTGGATTGTGCTTGTTAGGAATGAGGACAATGGCTATCTCGTTCAAACTAGCTAAAAAGAACCTGCATTTGCACAACTAATACAAAAGGAGGTAACTTCTAGGCCGATGATATCCCAATAAAATTGATAAAACCCTGGATTAAATCCATCAAGGCCAGGTGATTTATCCTTGTCCATACTAAACACAGCTGACTTGACCTCCTCAGCAGTAAAAGGTTCGTCCAACATATTATTATCCTCGTTCGAAATACAATTAGAAATTAAATTAACCACATTATCTGAAACACACATCTGAGAAATGTATAAATTGTGGAAATATGAAACCATTACCTGCTCTAGGCCAGTATCCTAGCTTTGCCAATCACCATTGTCATCCTTAGCTTCTCAACACAATTTTGCTTCTGTCTAGCACTAGCTTTTGCATGAAAGAACTTTGTATTTTGGTTTCCTTCCTTGAGCCACGTTTTCTTCGCCCTTTGCTTCCAGAAAATCTCCCTCTATTCATACATATCTCTAAACCGTTGCCTTGCCAAAAGGAATCTTCTACGTTCTCCAACTGATCTCCTCCCCCATAATCTTGTAATTTCCAGCCTACATTCATCAATTTCCCGTTTAAATTTGAACCAAAATTCAGTGCCCCAAGAGTCTAGAAGCCTGTCATATTGTGAAAGTTTTTGCAGAACATCACTTGAATCATCATCTGCCCAACATGCTTCAATAACACGTCTACAATCAAGTTCCTTAGCCTAATGATTCTCAAACTGAAACAGATGAGTATGCTGCCTAGGAACATAGAGTCAAACCTGAATCCATAATGCGAGATGATCCGATGTAGAAAGTTCAAGAACCTCTCCCCTCGTAGCCGGAAATTTGTTTCTCCACCCATCAGAAATGAGACATCTATCTAATTTAGCCTCTACATGGTCTGCACCCTCCTTACCATTGTCCCACGTAAACTGATAACCAGTCAACCGAAGGTCACAAAGTCTTGCTTCACACACTGCAATCTGGAAACCATGTAGAAGGTTAACTGGTTGCGGCAACCCACCGTTCTTTTCAAAGCTATAGAGAATTTCATTAAAGTCACCAAGACAAATCCAAGGAAGAATAGAAACTCTAGATAAATTGACAAGAGCTTCCCATGTTTCAAATCTCCTATTCCTATTTGCCTGTCTGTAAAAACCCATAACTCGCCATTCACCCAAATTCTGCATTCTAACCTCAACATCAATAAAATAAGGAGACGAGCTCAACAATGTAACATTATCCACTTGCTTCCATATAAGGCCTAAACCTCCACTATGTCCATTACTATCCACAGCAACACAGCCATCATAATTTAAAAGATTTTTTATTTCTGTAATTTTAATAGCAGTATATAAAGTTTCGATAAGAAAAATAAAATTAGGCCTCTTTTCTAAAACAAACTGCCTCAAATTCTAAACTGCCTTGGCATTTCCGAGGCCACGACAGTTCCAACTAAGCAGACTCATTTCGTTCGGCAGGATTGAGAATCAATACCCGCCGCTGTCCCATTTTTTGGCTCAACAGTTAAACCAGCTTCACTATCTGTCACATGGTCTTTATTATGCACCCGGTCCAATCTCGTACGATGCCTTTTTGGATCTGTTAGCAAGACCCCATCCGTTGTAGGATTCAAGTTTTCAGAAATAATGTCATTAAGCTCACCAGTCATGTCTCTTACCATACTGCCTCCTACATTATCACCATCATCAGTGTATTGTTTCCTATTAGGAGTTGAATTCCCACCACTAGTTTTGGGACTTCCTTTCTTGGCACGTGCCCCAGCAAAATCACGACAATCACCACTACATCCCGGACCTCTGTACCCTTCATCCCTCAACCATCGAGAACCAGCATTGATCACATTACGGCGAGAGGATGCTCGCAGATGAGGACCATACCTCCGTTGAACTGCCTTTCCATTGGACAATACAGGTATGGGGAAGAACCGTTCACTATGGCCAATAATACCACAAATAAAACAGAAGTCAGGTATCCTCTCATATATAAGATTTATCGAAAACCAATCCGTGTCATCTTCCTTCCTCAATCTAACAGACTCCTTGCTCGACTTGTTGATATCCCATTTTAGCCGCACTCAAAAATAATCCCTCCCAATATTGGCAAAATTATCCGGATCAGATTTAATAAACACTCCCATTTTACTTACCAATTTTTCCAAGATAAAATCGGACTTATAGCCAGCCCGCAGACCATGGAGTTAAACCCAAAGGTACAAACTAGAGAGAGGGACCTCGTACGGATTTGCATAACTAGTCATCTTCTCCATTAATAAGATCTGATTATTAAACGTCCAAGGGCACATATCAAGGACTCTCTCCATATCAATGGGGTGATAAAACTGGAAAACATAAATATCACCCTCCAACTTCCTGATCAACATACCCATCACAGGTTTCATAAGGGAGGCTAGGGTTTGCTTCATAGCCAAGAAATTTACTAGCTTGTCTGTCAAGAAACGAACCACAATCTGTAGATTAACATCGCCTTCATCGATATCATTACTCACCTCCTCAGGCTTGAGAATAATCTCATCATCCTCCTCGCCCTCTACGGACAGACTCGCCATGTCAATGGAAATATTATCATCGTCCATTGTAGATAGCACAAATGAGTAACACTCAAGAGCAGCACAAGGATCTACGAAAACTTGCCAATGACAGCAAGACAAAACCTTAGAAGGGACTTTTCTACTTTTAGGTAATTATAATATAGCTCAATGTTAATCACACTATTTAATGCGATAAATCCAACTAGTGTAATCAAAGTATTCATAGTTGAGTAGATTTATAACATCATGTTATCAACTGCACTTATCTTTCAAACAGTCAATAGCAAATACAAACTGTAACTTTTTGCCAATCAGAGTGAATATTTCTGTTTGTTTTTATTTTTAGATTTAGTAAAAAAATTCTATTTGTTTAAGTTTTTTTTATACTTTTAGTTGTGACTTCCTACAATTTTCAAAATTTATGAAATCACAAATTTTTTTTGTTTTTTTTGTTTTTCAATAATCTGATTTATTATTAACTAAAAATATATTATTTAATATATTAATTAATAATAATTATTATAAAATTTAATATTATATATTTAATTAATTAAAATCAATTATTAACAAAAATTATGAATAATTCAATTTAATAACTTATTTAATTTTTGTAATTAATATTATTAATAAATATAATTAAATTTAAACATCTTCAAAATAATAAAATTCAAATAAATTTTGATTTAATAATTGAAATATATTAAAATAAATTTTAAATTTTAAATTATTTATTTCTATAAAATAAAATATTTTTTGATAATTTATTATTAAATATTATATAAGAGATTAAAATAAATTTAATTAATTAAAATTATTCACCTTTAAGTCTTAACTAATATTTAATTATCATTATTAATAAAAATATAACTATATTGGCATTAGCAACCAAATAGAATTTTGTTTTTATTTTAAAAATAGAAACTAGAAGCAGAAAAGGAAAACTAAAAACCAATGTCAGTATTGGATGGAATATACCGTACTAACCAAAAAATGCTATAAAATTGTGTTCAATTGTATGGGTCTTTGGTATCGGTTGATATTGGCAATTATATGGTCTTTGTTAGTACCAACCAGTATTTAAAATATCGACTGTTAATTTTGAAAAATAGGGGGTCCATTTTGCAAAAATCAAAATATTTAACCCATACGCTACTGTTTCTATTGCATCTCCCTCTCACATTTCTCTCTCACACTCTCACTCTCTCTCTTGGTTCTCCTCTCCAGCGGCAACTCTCCTCTCCTTCTTCGGCGATTATCCTCTCTAGCGTTTCTCCTATTTCCTTTCTTCCTTACAATCCTGCACTTTTATGAGGTCTCCATACAATCTCCTTACTTCACCGCGCCATCACTACTCTCTAGCCATGACTTCCAACCATTCACTATCGTGCCTAGAGCGTGTAGAATGTAGAGTGTAGTAGAACCTGCACATTTGGAATTTCAATTTTTCATATCCAGAAGCCAAACTTGACCCGATGTGAATTGAATCGAACCGACTCGACATTTAATTACATTTTCTTATTTTTTGGGTGTGTTTTTTTTTGTTCTGAATAGTAATTACATTATATTTGGTTGTGTATATATGTTTAGTGATAGATGGAATTTTTGTGTAAGTTAAGATATTTGAGTTTAAAAGTTGGAATTGTTTGTGTGAGTCGGTTCAATTTTAATGTAATTTAGGCATTGTCAATTTATGAAGAAAATTAATGGATTGGAAATTTTGAATTTGAAATTTGGAATTGTTTGTGTGAGTTGGTCTAATTTCAATATAATTTAGACATTATCAATTTATGAAGAAAATTAATGGAATTGAAAATTTGAATATGAAATATGAAATTGTTTATGTGAGTTGGTTCAATTTCAATATAATTTAGACATGTGAATTTATGGAGAAAATTAATGCATTGAAATTTTTTTGATTAAAATTGGTGAACGAAAGAATGTTAAATCAAAGTTGGAAATTAGAACTTAGTAACAATATTAGTTGAAATTAGTTAAGAGAACAAACTAATTATAAGCATTATGAATTGAATAGTACAAGCAAACAAAATATATTATATTATAGTGGAATTATGAGATTACATAAAGTGAGTTGTAAATTTATAGTTGTAAGTTAAGGTTGTTAAATATGTTATAGTTGTGAGTGTATGTCTTTAGCTTATAGTTGAATAATGTAGTCATATAAAATAAGTTTTATTATATAAGATGTATACATGTGGTGTGTAATTGTGTACATTTAATACTTAAATTGTTGGTTTTTGACTTATTGGTGACTTGTGATGAACGAAATTCAACTGTATATGATGTAATCATATAAAATGACTTATATTATATAAGATGGACAAATGTGTTGTGTAATTGTGTATATTGAATACTTGAATTGTTGATTATTGACTTATTAGGGAATTGAGTTAGATGAAATTGAATTGTGCATGATGCAACATTCAAATATCATTCCGTACCGGCCGAAATGTACCATACTAACTAGGAAATAGAATGGTATCGTCCCTTTTGGTGCGGGGTTTGAATATCAATTAGTACAAAGGTTTTCACTAGGTATCGGCCAGTATTTGACATACTGGTAAAGTGTAGACTAGTGTCATGAATTTTTTTAAAAAAGGGACTAAATAGCAAAAAAAAATTTAATAAAATAACCTCCGGACTTTGTCTCTCACTCTCAAACCTCAGCTTTCTCTCTTTCTCTCATGCATACCTCTATCTCACACCCTCTCTCTATCTCACTCATTGCTAACACCACTATTGCTCATCGCCACTATCACCGCCTCTTCCCTCCGCCTGCTGGTATGTCCTCCTCCCTCTCCATTGCGACTATCCTCCACTCCACTCTCCACTGCAGCTCACCAAGCCTCATTGCGCCTCTTCTCCTTCTCCTCCTCGGCTCCGCCTGTTGCTGCCTCTCTCCACCTATCCTCTGCCTGTTGTCAGCTCTGTCCACCAACCTCTACAATGGCTGCTTACTCCTGCCTCCCTCGTCTTCCACATAAACCAAATTTTGTTTTCACCAGACCCGAGTCTTACCCACCAAAATCCTAACTCAACCCCTGAACTTGTGATATTTTTGGGTGTGTTTTAGACTTTTTTTTCTCCTGAAATTGAATTACTTTTATGAATTGTGACTGTGAGGTTATGAATGGTTAGAAGTTCGTGAATTTTGTGAACGGTTAGAGGAAATTGGAATTAAATTGTTGTGACTTGTGAATGGTTAGATTTGGGTTTGAATGAAATGGACAAAGTGTGTTGTTTATTTGTTGATTGATCTTGTTTTGATTATCTATTTGGTTTGGAATTGGAAGTTCATAATAAGTCACGACTCAGTATTTGGAATTTGATTGGATTGGATTATTACAATTTACAAGTACAAACTCAAATGTACATAAATTAGATAACAAATTAAATCAAAGTAAGTCTATCTTAAGTCTATCTATATAATTTCAAATTGATTTGAATTTGACGGTTTAAACTATGTAGAAATGAAATTGTTGAAGTTATTGGAATTTGAAATGGAAATTGTTGATAATAGCAATTGTTTATGTATATTTTGTGATGTTTCAACTTTGAATTGAAATTGGAGAAAGTTAGAAACATAAATTACCATTTCTTTCCATTTAATCAATATGTAAAATATGTTGAATTATTTGGTAATATATATGCATGGGCTATCATAAATATTTATAATAGATAATGTGTGAAAGTAGTGATATATATGTGTCTAAAAGGAACTTCTTTTTTCCAAATTGTGAACAAGTTGTAGGTTGAACTCCAACCAATACTAAGACTTATTAATGACCATTAAAAATCTTAGAAGCAACTTATATATTTAAGAACCAAACATAGAATGGTGGATATAATATTATGGTTTGTTAGAAATGAAAAGAAGATTCAAAGGGTGGAATATGAAAAAAAACACTTCGCAACGAAATTATATCCTTCAACTTGATCCTCATGTTATGAATATATGTATATGAACAATTGCATAAGATATATCATTCATTATTTGATGATTATGTAAATCATATCTTTCAACTTGATCCTTATGTTTGAAACTTTGAATTGAAATTGTTAAAAATTTTTAGAAATAAAAATTGTTTATGTATGCTTTATGTAATTATGTATGTTGAATAATTGAATTATTAGTTTTTACTTATATTGAATTGTGTTCGATGAAATTGAATTATATATGATGTAATAGTACAAAATTAGCATATTATATAAAACGGACATGCGTATTGTGTAATGAAATTATGTGTTCGTTATTTTGATATACGCATTCATTTATTTTTACAGATAAATGGAAGGAAGTTCAAGTATTCATGATCAAACCACTTCAGGAATATATAATGACCCAATTTGGACTCATGCTGCATTGGTTCTCAGTATGAGGAACCATACTATTTGATTGTTTTGTAACAACCACGTGAAAGATGGAGGAATCACCAGATTAAAGAAGTATTTAGCTGGGGCTAAAGAGAGATATGGAACCTTGTAAAAAATTAAGTCATGATGTGAAGTGGCAAATGAAAACATTGCTTTAAGAATATCAACATGAAAAAGATAGAAGGGAAATGTTGAACTTTGACATTGGTAGTAGCATTTCGTTTTCCGCTTTTTGTGGTGATTGTAAAAATGTTGAAAGTTGTAGTGATAGTGCTCCATCCCAGGCCCAAAAGAAGCACTTGAACATGATGTTAGAAAAAGAAGAAGGCAAATGACTGGTTTTTTTACACCACGAATAACTCCTAGAGCCTAACCTTCAATTTCTAGTACCATGTAATTAAGAGATGCAAATCACAATGTAGATATGACAGTAGCTAGATGGTGATATGATATAGGTTTATCATTTAATGTTTCACATTCATACTATTATCAGCCTATGGTGGATGTTATAGCCTCTTACGGTTTGGGATACAAAGCTTCTTCGATTGATGACTTAAGAGGTAAACTTTTGAGTTGTTCTGTTTTTAAAATTAGAAGTTATTTGGCAGAAAAAAAAGTGAATTGGGCTACTTATGGGTGTTCAATCATCTGTGATGGTTGGATAAATAAGAGATAAGAGCCTATTATTAATTTTTTTGGTTTATTTTACAAATGGCTTAATGTTTTTTAAGTCTATTAATGCATATGACCTTATTAGGAATACTAAGACCTTATTTGAGATATTTAATGAAGTTGTGAATAAAATAGGGCCAAAAAATATTGTTTAGTTTATTACTGACAATGATTTCACTTATAAAGCAGCAGGAAGAAGGTTGCAGAATAAGTATAATTCTTTTTTTTGGAACTCTTTGTGTTGCATATTGCATTAACCTAATTTTGGAGAATAAGGGATCCTATGTACTTTCCTATTATTGATGAAACTATGCAGAAAGCTAAAAAAGTGACCAAGTTCATCTATAATCATGCATGGGTATTCAATTTAAAGAGAAAGGAATTCACCAGTGGTAGGAATTTGTGTCATCCTGCTGTGATAAGATTTGTAACAAATGCTAGGTCTACTGCTTGAGTGGAGGTTTTTAGAATTATACTAGAAGATAGAGAATTTTGGTCTTAATGATAATCTTTTATCCGAGTTTGTGAGCTTTTAGTGAGGGTGCTTCCCTTGGCTGATAATGAGAAAAAGCTAACAATAGGTTTTTTTTTATGCATGGAGAGAGTGAAAGAAATCAAGGTCAATCTGAAACACAGTCCTTTGTATTCACCGTATCTTGCAAGCATCAATGGGAGATGGGAAAGGCAATTTTCTTCTCCGTTTTTTGTAGTTGGGGTGTTTTTAAATCCTAGTGTCTATTTCAGGTCGGATTTTACTAGGAAAGGTGAAGTTAATAAAGGAATGTTATTAGCTATTACAACAATTGTTAGGCATGGTATGATACAAGATCTCTTGAGCTCACAAATGGGGATTTTGGAATGTCAGCTGCTATTCGATAAAGAGGAAGACTTTTTCCAGGTATTAGTTATTTCCTTTTCTTTATTTGTTGAAAATTAATTATCACTTTATTTTATTTATAACACTACCTTTTTTATCTTACCACTTACAGTTTCTTGGTAGAATTAATCCGGAATTAGTGTTCTAGAATTGTAAAGGTTTACAATTAGGAATTTAAGTTAATGTGTGAGTGCAACAGGCTATGAACAAAACTAAAGCACATTTGAATTTATCTACTCCAAGAAAAGGAATAGATTGGAGCATAAGAGGATGAATGACTTGGTTTTTGTTTGTTACAATTTAAAGCTTCGGGAAAGGTATGTTATTATCATTATTAATTTTGTTATAATTTCTTATAATTTTTATAATAATTAAATTTTATTGTTTATTATGAGTCTTAATAGAACAAGTAATTCAACTGATCAAATTTCTATTAATAATATCAATCTTTTGGTAGATTAGATTTTTGAGGAAACAAATTTGATAGATGTGAATGAATTGAAGATAATTTTTTATTAGAAAGCATTGAAATGTCATTTGGTGCATTGAATTTGAATGTTAATGATGTTAGGAAAAGAAGAAAGAAAATGTCAAATTTTTTTATATCATGAACAATTCTTGGAGCTCAACCTCTAATTCATAGTGTCCAAAATCATGAGACGCAGCTTACGATGTAGATATGACAATGGCTAAATGGTGTTATGAATCAGGTGTAGCATTCAATGCTTCCCAATCTTATTATTATCAGCTTATGGTGGATGCTATAATCTCTTATGGTCTGAGATACAAAACTCCTTCTATTGATGATTACAAAGGTAAACTTTTGAGTAGCTTTGTTTATGAAATTAAAATTTATTTGGAAGAAAGAAGAATGACTTATGCTACTTATGAGTGTTCAATCATGTTTGATGATTGGACAAATAAGAGACATGATCTTATTATTAATTTTTTAGTTTATTTTGCAAAAAGGTTCAATATTTTTTAAGTCTATTGATACATCTAGCCTTATTAGGAATGCTGATAATTTATTTGAAATATTCGATGAAGTTGTGAATAAAGTAAGGCCAGAAAATATTGTTAAGTTTATTACTGACAATGATTCCGCTTATAAAGCAATGAGAAGACGATTACAAAGCAAGTATAATTATGTTTTTTTGGACTCCTTGTGTTGGATATTGCATTGACTTAGTGTTGAAAAATATAAGAGATGCTAGATATTTTCCTATTATTAATAAGACTGTTCATAAAAAAAAAGTAACCAAGTTCATCTATAATCATGCATAGGTCTTGAATTTAATGAGAAAGAATTTTGCCAATGATAGGATTTTGTGTCGTCCTACTGTTACAAGATTTAGAACAAATTTTTTATCACTTTAGTGTTTTATTATGATGAAGAAAATGTTGAGATAGATTTTTACAAGTGATAAGTGAGTTACATCTCAACATGCTGGGTCTATTGCTAGATTAGATGTTTCCACAATTATAATTGAAGATACTAAATTTTGATCCCAATGCCAATTTGTTATCCGAGTTTATGAGCCTTTAGTAATGGTTCTTTTGTATGGCTGATAGTGATGAAAAGGCAACAATAGGTTATTTTTATAATGCCATGGAGAGGGTGAAGAAAGCAATCAAGGATAATTTGAAAAAAGAAAGTCTTCTTTGTACACACTTCATCTTGCAGTTATCAATGAGAGATAGGAATGACAACTTTCCTCTCCATTGTTTACAACTGAGGTTTTTTTAATCCTAGTTTCTATTTCAGACAAGGTTTTACAAAAAAAGTTGAAGTTAATAGGGGAATGCCATTAACTATTACAACAGTCTTGTGCAATATCTCTTAAACTAACAAATTGAGATTTATAAGGAGTTTTCTAGGGATTATGGGATGTTAATTGCTATTTGACAGAGAACAAAACTTAATCCAGGTTTGTACATTTTCACTTTTGTTACTTGTTGAAAATTAATTATCACTTTATTTTGTTTATAGAGTTACTTTTGTTGTCTTATGACTTACATTTTATTGGTGGGACTAATTTGGAAGTAGTATTCCAGAATTGCAAAGGTTTGTAATTTGAATTCTAAGTCAAAGTATGAGTGCAATTGGCTATAAAAGGAATTGAAGCACATTTAAATTCATCCATTCCAAGAAAAGAAATATATTAGAGCATAAAAGAATAAATGAATCGGTCATCGTTCACTACAATTGAAAGCTTTGAGAAAGATATGTTATTATCACTATTAAGCTAGACATATTTTCTTATATTTTAATAATTTAATTTTATTATTTACTGGGACTCTTAATAGAATAAGTAGTTCAACATATCCAATTTGCATTGATAATATTGATCTTTTGGTGAATTTAGTTTTTGAGGAATTTGGTTTGATAGATGAGAGTGACTTGGAAGATAATCTTGGATAAGAAAGCATTTGATATGTCATTTGGTGCAATGAATTTAAATGATTGTGATGATGGGACTTCTCTTAATGATAAGGATTTTGTACCAAATAAGAATTGATGTCAATGCAGATATAATGGGTATCCCATATCTAATTGAGTGAAGTTTCAGATTTTTGTTAGTGAAGGTTTAGATTTTTTTCTCCTTTTCTTTTAATTTAACTTATATTTGATGTATATATTAAATTCTACATTATGCAATATAATTGTAAATATTTTTGTTTCAGGTTTTCACTTCTAACTGGTTGTTTCCTTATCATAAACTCTTGTTGTAAATTGTAGTAGTTAGAGTTAAGGATATTTATTATTTATTATTTGATATTTTGATGTAATTATTATTTATTATATGAAGAAATTGTATTATTTTGAATACTTTATATTGTTATTAATTTATATTTGTATGATGATTAAATGATATTTTTATATTAAATGTGGTTATTATTTACATGTGAAAATTAATGATAATAAAAATACATAAATTGTTGATATTTTAAAATATTATTTTTTTTGTAGACAAGGTTGATTTAAAATTATAAAGTATACAGTATATGCTAATGGACTATTTTGTAATTTTTAAAAAATTTAGGGATTATTTTATAAATTTAAAAAATGATCCAAAATGATACTTGGTATTAATCGGTATTAATATAATACCATATTTAAACTAAATTCGATACCAATACTTATATAGTATTCATAATATTGCTAAAAATAGAAATGAAAATAAACAGTCCTTAAGTGCCTCGAACAAATTTAGTGGCTAAATCATAGACATATTATTTGACTTTACTAATTTAAATTTTTTTGAAATATTATTATTTTAACTATAGTTTATGCCATGATATTAAAAAAAATCACAGTTAAAATTAAATTGCAAAAAAGTTGATACATATCTCTCTTATCTTAATTTAACTATTAAATTTGTAAATCTTTATCCATTCACACACCAATAAAGGAAAAGCGCTTGAATTAAGCTTAACTGTAGGGTAATAAAATATCGGTATACTGTCCAAAACTACATCTTCGGTTTGACCAAATGCAATCCATGTTAGCTTCCCCCAAGGAAATACATACAACACTAAGCTAGCCACTTACCGTATCAAAAACTGAAGAGATCTGCTTAGATCTAGCCGACAAAAGATGGACCTACAACCGCCACTGCTCTCTGCGGCGATCACGACCGCGACCGCTTCGAGTAAGCTCCGCCTTATGTGCAGCTACGGCGGCCTCATAATCCCGCGTTCCGCCACCAAGTCTCTCTATTATGCTGGCGGTGACACCCGCATCATAACCGTCCCGACCACCAACGCCGGCGACCTTACTCTCGCCTCTCTATCGACACACCTCGCCTCAAGGCTCAATATTAGCTACCCTTTTGTTTTAAAATACCAACTTCCTGACCACGACCTTGATTCACTCATCTCTCTTTCTACCGACGAAGACCTCCTTATTATGCTCGACGAGCACCGCCGCTTGTCTACTCCCTCACGTATTCGTCTGTTTCTGTTTGCAGCCAAGTGTACGGCTTCTTCTCCCGAGTCGGGAGCGCAGAAAATGGTTTCGAATAAAGGTGAGTTATTGGGTGGTGGAAGCGAGTTGAAGCATCCAAAGACCGAAAGTTGGTTCGTGGATGCGTTAAAAAGTGCTAAGATTATGCAGTGTGAAGGTAGTCATGAAATTTCTGGTGGTAGTGGAGATTTAAGTAATAGTGGTGGTGGTCTTTGTGGAGCGGAGTCGATGGTTTTAGAGACGAGTTCTTCTTTTGGATCAACTTCTTCTTCAGTTTCATCTTCGAACTTGCCGGCCAAGTTTCAGGTTGATGATTCCTGGGCTGCTTCACAGGACGGAAAGGTCAAAATTATTGGTGTGGAATCGACTCCGTGGTACTTCTCCTTTGTTGGCTATTCATTTTTATCTTTTTCTTTTTTTTTCCTCAAATTTTCTTTGTCAAAAATATTTTCCTTTCTTTGGTTGGTTATATACTTAGCAACTAGTGTAGGAGGTGGAGTTTAACTCAACCAGGATACGAAAAGAGTCGATTGGCATGAAATTCATACAGGGAATAACAAAGGAATGGAAAATGAAGGATCATTTTAAAAGAATCTTTTGGTTGTTTAAGCCTTTAAGGTTTTATGTTAAGGGTCTCTACCGTTCCTATATTCTGGTTATGGCCGCATGTAGTTCGTTTGTTCCTTTTGATCTGCTAATTGCTTAAGCTTGTAGGCGAAATTATGGTGATAACAATGATGGGTTGTGAATATGTTGTTACAGTGACAACGCAATAGCTGCTTCAGTTTTTTATGCACAGCATGGAAATTATCAAGATCCTATTGGCCATAATGCAGCAAAAGTTTCTTCGAATCCATTTGAATCAGATACGAAATTCACAGCTCCTGCCACTGGGGTTGATATGAATAGATTAATTCAGGTTTCTGAGTTTCCATTGCCTTTGCAATTCGATCAGCCACCACACCAACAATTAGTTCATGATCAGACATCACTGCCCCAACAAGTTTATGATCAGACAACACGGTCACAGTTTATTCATAATCACCCACTGCAGCCACAATATCTTCAAACAGTTGCTCCACAATGTTTACCCCAAAGCTCTGCTGGTGTCATGCCAATGTCTCCCATCTATCTAATGAATTCTCCTGGAATACCTCAACAACAGCAACAGCAGCTCTATTATCAGGCCAATCAACCACAACAACTATACCTTTTGCCTGTTGGGCAGCCTTATAATTTGCCTGAGCAAAGTGGTTTGATCAACAATACAACTACTCTTTCTGATCGTTCTCCATTGCATCCCACCACGTTTCTGAACACTGCCCCTGTGGTTTACAAGGTTTCAACTCCTTCCACCGTGCCTGAAGTGGCCTCACAAGTTTACCGAACAGTTGAAATGGGAAGTGCATTTTCGAATGTACCTCAAAGTGAAAATCATGAACAAGCTGGTCTTCCTCAAATTAGTAATCAATTACAGTCCATTCGTATTGCTTCTACGGAAAATAGTCCCTCCACAGAAGAACTTAATGATGACCCTGCTCGTACCCAGATATACAAATCTCAGCCTCCAGCTCCCATGCTGCCTTCTCATTACCAAACAGTGGGCAAAGCCACAACAATCCTGCTATCAGAGGCTTCCACCAAGTTGCATGCCGAAAATGTTTAGCAGGAGATTAGGACCTCACATCCACGACTGTAGCATAGGCTGAAACAAGACTTAACTAGTTTTTTGTGCTAATGTTGAATTTAGCTTTGTTGTTAAATTTTGGTGTTGGTTCTTTGTTTCATGAATTTTCGTCACCTGTTATGACAACGTAAATTTGTTCTGGGCATCAAGTGCCTTTTCTGTTTTCTGTTGAAAGCTTTGGAAGGATCAATTGTGGATCTGGGCCATGAAATTCTTGTGGTTCAGGTTATGCTACTGAACTATCTTAAGCTTTGTTTTTATTTACAATTCCTATGCACATGCTGGTTTGACACAATCTGAAGATGTAGGTGGATTCAACGGTGTGTGCACGTGACTTGGAGTTTGAAAAGAGTCTTTTGCTTGGTGCTATTTCATGCATTTGCACTTGGATTCGTGTCGGTTTCGGTGATGTTAGCCACTTTTGGTTTTAGGTGATTCAGATTCAAAGCTATTATGTGCGCATTTGTTCTTCCTTTATTAGAAGCTGTAGTAGAAAATTTTTCCGAGTGAAAATTCAGTTAAGTTTCGATGTTCTTGTGTCATTGTTAAGTAATAACGTGCTCGTTTGTTTTCAAATATTTTATGTTACTCGTATTTTTAACAAATAGGTGTGTTTAATATAAATTAATAAAAAGATGAACAAAAGAGGCATGAAAATGTTAATCTTTTATTAATTACTTTAATACAATAAAAGAATCCAAGTTAATTTTATGTAGAAGCACTTCAAAAAATAATCAATAAACATCTTCTTATTTGAATGCCTTAATACAATTTGTTCTTAAAGTTTTCAACTTTTTATAGATGATTACATAAAAATTATAAAGGATGTCTTTATATAGTCTAATAAGAATTTGAGGATTAAATAAACTAAAATTATCTATTTTTTTTTTCACTAAACGCATTAAGTGAGTAGGAAATTATTACTTCTTTTGGGAAGTTAAGTTTTCTTGTCACCATCTCCATAACACTTGGAAAATATAGTTTGAAGGATGCCTCCTTTGTTGTCACGTTATCTAAAATACTTTCTCACTGTTTACAAAAAATGCTCACACTTTGTATATTAATACTCCCAATTTCTTACTTCATAATTTCCATATTCTTCCCATCTATACAAGTACTTTGATAAATCTTTGATTTAACAATCTTGAAGCATCATTGCCCATGATTCATTAAAATATGTCTACGGCACAATCACATGGCTTCATAAACGACATGCCATTACATAATAAATTTCGTAGATTTGCTTGCCTTTCAATTTCTACTTTCAAATTAAGTACTTCCATGCATTCTCAAACTTAACACCACTTAGTTTTATCTTTCTTCTTTTGATTTCGTATTCGAATCTTACTATCGCCAAAGATTTCTATTAATGTATACCAAGACTCACTTTCAAGTTTTAGTTGAATTTACTCATTTGCCTTTACTTTGCATTGTTCCATCGTGAAATAATCTCCGCCTTTTGATGATGATAAAATATTTGTGATATTAAATAATAATAAAAAAACCAAGTTGAGAAACAATTGTACATATCAAGATAATGATTGACTTTCCCTTAATTTTGTGCATAAAATATAATTTAATATCATGAACAAAAGAGATATTAAAAGAATTATCAACACATATAGGTATAAATTTACTCAAGTATAAAAAAGTCATAATGACCATATATACAAAAGTCACTCTTCCGACTTATCATAACTCCCCTTAATGATTAGCTCTCCTTTAGTTAGCATATAAAACATAATTCACCATCAAGAAAAAAAAAGGTATTCAAAGAATTATCCACACATACCAAAAAAATTACACAGGCATAAAAATATCATAACACAAAAGACAACAAATATATAAATGTCACTCCCCTTGAATCTAATATTACCGATCTTTCTTCCCTATTTTAGAATCATCAAAAAGGAATTATTTATCTAAAAATATTAAAAATAAAGTTTCATGTATCCAACTAATTTGGTCAAAAGATTAAATCAAATTTAATCAAGTTTGATTAACTTTCTCAATAAAGAGTGCTATCAGACATTTAAATATCAAAATAGTTGATTTCTGATTGACTCAAATTTATGCTATAAATTGGCCCTACTTTCTTAAGTATTTATGAATTTGTTGACTCCTAATTCATGATTTTTGTGCTTAATTTAGTCCTTCATATCGAGTTTCTATAAGTTGCAAATTATCAGTATTTTGTCATCATTTGATATTAATTCTGCATAATTTTTATTAGGACAATTGATACTGCAAGAATTTTATTTTGTAGGACCGAAGGAGTCAACTTTTCAAGAAGTCAACAGCTCACGAGATTCGTTGGGACGAACCAAAACCTCCACTCGTCGCGACAATTTATTGGACACAAATTAATTAGTCGCGACGAGTGACCAATCTTTATTAGTCGCGACTAACTTCGTTAGCTAGTCGCGACGAATGTCGGATGACCCGAACCAAAAATGGAAAA
>JAOSBN010000002.1:17607996-17619005 GCA_027563595.1 Erythroxylum suave | reverse complement strand
CAATTCTTGGTATAAATTGATTTTGACCGGTTTCCAAGAATCAATCTTAGGATTGAATGATAAGCCGCGATCAATTTCAATAGAAGCATTCGTAATTATATCTAAATTTGAAAATTTCCCAATTTCGAAATATGCCTGAGTTAAAAAAATTCAATTAAAGTAACAAAGACAAAGTTTAACAAAATTAAAGCTAAGGATTAAAAAAAAGTGACATAATTGTAATATTAAAAAATTCATTTCATGAAAGAGTGTAGAATTTTGAAAGCTTTGAAATTCAAAAATAAGGATAGAATAAAGTACTCAAATTTGAAACTCTATAATGAAAACTATGACACAATCATACTTGTTGTTAAAAGGTTGAATATGTTTTTATAATTTTATATAAACAACTTTAAAGATATAAACATTATCAAAAAAATCTTAAAGTTTAAGGGTTTAACCAAAAAGAAATTGAGTGTTAATGATCACTAACAAGAAGGAGAAAGAATTAATGATCATTAACAAGAAGGAGAAAGAAAAAAAAATTAAAGAAAGGGTAGCTAGTTGTAATGGGGGATGGTATTTTTTAAAGAAAAAATTGAGTTTTCTAGGATTTTAAGAGTCATAAAAAAGAAAAGAATAGAAAAAATGTAAAGGACGAGGTCTTTAAATAGGAAGTATTGGTCAACCATTTATAGGCACTAATTAACCAGATAAGGGATGGTTGACCATTCATATTGAACAAATGAGCTACAAACTTATTGAAAATTTCTTCCTTCGAAAATATATTCATCCACTTGTGCTCTATATTGGTCAACACACTAGTCAATGAATGTCTTTTTTTGGTCTATCACTTATGCAACCAATCTTCTCACAAACTCATTAGAAGGAAAATTATTTTAGGAGATAAGGAATTAATTAGCCACTCAAAGAAATTGATCAACCAACGTGAGCAAGTGAATGATCAAAACTTTGGATAAATGATGAACAAACTCACTCTATGTGGGTTTTTGGCAATTTTTGATAACATTAGTCAACCACACTATAATATTGGTAAACTAATATGACCTAAAGACCTGTAAATCAAATAATCAAACTAATGCAAATCATTTTTGCTCTCTTTAAGCACTAATTTATTTTAAATTCCACATAAAGTTTTAAAAGATTTTTTGGACTCTAGAAGGTTAAATTTATTAAGATAAAAAACTCTTAAAGATAATACTAACATCCCTATTATATACCAATTTCCCTTTAAAAAAATCTACAAAATAAGCCAAACAATATGTTTTAGGTACCTAAGTGAGCTTAGTTCCTTGATTGCTTGCCATTCTTTATTTAAGAAAAAAAATCTATCAGCATGTCCTTACTTACCATAAAAATGATATACCGTATTACATGGGTAATGATAATGCATAAATGCTTTAAATTTATCTTCTATATACATAATAAGGAATCATTTTTTTTGATATTAGACGTGTTAAAAGTTCTTCTAGGGTAGTGAAATGTCCTATTATGATTAAACTATGATGCATACTATGAACAAAAACTTGATGTATACTTCTTTGAGGCTTAAAAATGTGTAAGTGGATTGCATATTATTATAGAAGTTATGTTTACTATTTCTTTGAGAGTATTGAACCCTATGCCCAAATTATAAGCATCTAATTATTTTTAAACTTCCTTGAATTTGGAAGATAATTTATTTCTTTTCTTATTCATGACTTTTAAACTTTTAACTAATTTATTATATTTTAAATCATTATCACTATCACAAAAATTAAAGTTGTATGTTATCTAATCTTCATCTACAATGATTAAGCATATATGAGCTTTCTCTTCTTCCAAATGCTCATTTGAGTTTCACTTGTGTTGTCTAAAGTTGACACCTTAAATGCTTTCTTCTTCTCCTTCTTATAGTTTCTTTTATACTTCTCATTATCATTGGGTAGAGGACATTATGGCTTTATGTGGATGAGTTTTCTACATTCAAAATAAATAATGCTAGAGGATTTGTGTTTGAAATGACCTTTACCCTCATCAAAGTTCTTTCTTTTGTAGAATCCCTTCTTCAAAAACTTCTAAAATTTTTTAGTGATTAAGCCAATGTCCTTTTTATCACTTGCACTAATTGGTGTCTCTTCCTCTTTAGTCTTCACTTAATTCTTCTTTTAAGATTTTGAGCACTAAATTCCTTTTCTTTAAAGGTGTCATTTCTTTTTTACTTTTCTTAAAGCCTTACCTTTTATATAAGAAGAGATCCAACAAGTTTCTTTAATGATAATATTGTTAGACCCTTGTCTTATTATTTAGCCATCACTTTAGCTTCCTACATCACTTTGAAAGTGACCTAAGTAATTTTCTTACCATTTTAACATTAGTTTAGGTTCTTCTGAGATCTTTGAGAGTATTAACAATATCAATAAATCTAGTGTACATGTTACATATGCTTTCATCATGCTTTGTTCGAAATAATTCATATTAATGTGTTACCATCCTCACTTTGACCTCATTCACTTTATTTGTTCCTTAATGTGTAACCAATAAAGCATGTCATATTTCATGAGTCGATTTACACATAGAGTCACTATTGAATTAATTTCTTACTAATACATAAAATAAGATACGTGCATCCCTACTATTTAAGGAGATCTGCCTCTTATCCTAATATTTCCATTCTTCCTTTAATTAAATAACTTTTTTGTTAACTACAATTTTTATAGATATAAATGGACCATTTAAAACTATTTTCCATAAGTAAACACTTTCGACTACTAAGAAAAACACCATTCTAGTTTTTTAATAGAGGTAATCATCACCATAAAAGAAAGGTGGTGTACTAATATGTTGTCCCTCTTGGTTAAATGATGATGATATGTATTGTCCCTTTTGGTTAAATGGTGATGCTACTCTTAAACATGCCATTAAGATCTTTGCTTTGTTAGAAATACTAGCCTAATTAAAAAAAACGCTTTATTATCACTTGTTAGTCCTTAATGACACCCAATAGTGGGTGAACTGGATGCTTACAAAATTCAACAAATTTTCTAACCAATTAACTTAATTTAACAACAATCATATATATATATAATATAAGAATTAAGGGATTATGTAACAAAAACTAATCAAACAATTAAATGATAATTTAAAGAGAATATGAAAGAGAAAATGAAACTATTTTATTATGGTTTAATAAACAACCTTTATCTTTATTCACTCCCAAGTCTCTTTATGTAATTCTACTATAATTCTTCCTTCAAGAAGAAGAATAACCATTGTACAATTTTGTCTCGATAAATAGGAGCCCTTTTACAGTATTTATGGTTCAAAGGAATGTTAATCCGACTTGGAACACCCTCAAGTACAATAATATAAGCAACAACCAAATCTTATACTTTAAAATGCCTCACTTTATTGCTTGATAATTTCAAAAAAGCTCATTTACACAAATACGAGAAAATAATGCTTTAATGATTGAAAAACACATAGAAATATGTATAAAAGACAACTAAATGATTTTTTATGCTAAAACCAATGAAAAATATGTATTTATAAGATTTTAGGATCCTTAATACCTATTAAAGCCAAGAACTAGCAACTACAATGGCTAGTTACAAAGAACTAGTTGACCAGTATAGCATATTGATCAACTAATGTGCATTAAATAAACAAATTCACCATCTTTTGAGCAATTAGTTGACTAGTAGGCATATTGGTCAACCAATGTAGCATGTTAATCAACAAATTCATTAACCAATATCACTAAAAACTCTAAAATCATCAAATTTAATAAATTTAACCCATATTGGTTAACCATTATCCCATATAGGACAAACAATCCCAAAAAATGATTTTAACTTCTTCAAATACTTAAACTCGATTTGTTTAATGCAATTATAATTTAAAAGTTTTCAAAAATGTTCCTTAAAGAGTGTTTGAAATATTAAGGAAATAAAAGCTTTAATGTCTCTTGATAAATGGAAAAATTCATACAATAAAGTTATATAAAATCTTTATGTATAGTGAGGCTTTTAAAACATCAAGTTAACTAAATAATATTACAATTAACATTATAAACTAAGGAATGACCTTGATGTTCCTTGGTTCATCTTTTGTTCTTAACTTGGTTTTCATTTTGTAAATTGTAGCACTATATCTCTCGTTTTTTAATCAACTTCATAAACTATTTCTTGAGTTTATGACTATATCTTATTCTCATATTTCTTCTCGTCAAAATAATAAATCCATTAATAATTTTTTTTAATCATCAAAACATTGTCTGGAACCTCCTTTGATTCAATGGTATGTTTCTTCGACTAATAATGAGGAGTTTCATATACCTTCCTTTTGCCTTTCTCTGGGCCATTATGAGTTCCATCATTCTTCTTACCCTCTTTGCTAGTTCGAATGGGTGGAAGAATTTGAAGATCCACCAAGGCATCTACATCCACAATTATGCTAGGGAGGCCCTTCACATTTTACCTTCGACGCTAAACTTATGCCAAACCTTGTAGGTCATTTATAAAGTTAAACAATTTTTGTACATCCAACATCAAAGATGTAAATTACCTCATACACTCATGCATAGATCTATCTTGTCCTAACCATTTCAAAGCTTCCTTTGTAAACCCTGAAGCATTATTAGAGAGGAACTAATATGTTAACTCCTTCATTTTCTTTTAAGTGTCAATTATAGGTCTACCTGCATTGATATCATTTGAAGTCTTCATATTCCACCACAGTTTCATATCATCCACCACGTACATTATCATGCTTGACATTTTCCTACATCAAATATCTTTGCCACCACAAAGTATTGCTTTATATCCTATAATAAAAATTTGTTCTCTTTGGCATTTCTCTTGCATAAAAAATTTGTGGCTCTTACACCATCATTATAATAATCTTTGATCAAATTTTTATTTTGTTCTTAGATATAATATGTTGAAGCGTTAAGTCATAGATCACCTGTTTATATATCAACTCTTTGTTTCTTGAAATTCAATCACCAAAGCTTCAAAAGGTTTTAAGAAAGGAATTGTAGTTTCATCAATTAGGGCTAGAGAACCAATAAATGCCTCTTATATACCAACTCTTTCTGTAAAATTGATTATATTAGTCATTGTTCACCAATAAAGCTTTGATATCAGTTGCCAAAAGAACTTTTTGGACTGCAACATGATTGAATAAAATGTTGAAGTTTTTGTAAGACAATTAAACGCATGTTTGCTAAAGCTTAACTCATCCTTCCTTCATGATTATCAACCAACAAGTCCATTTGTTTCCAAACACCTCATACTTGTGTTTTGAAGTTTCACTTATACTCCTAACATTTATGTGTAATAAATCAATCAAAAGATGTGGCAAAACTAACCTTTTAGTGATTTATTTACATAATAAATAATACAAATGACTTAGGTTACTTCCAATTAGTTCATAAAGCATCTGAAGATTTTTCTACTCAAATCTCTCAACAAAAACTTTCTCTCAAATATCTAAATTCTTATACAAATGCTTGAATGTATTCCCTCTTATAAATGAACTAGAAAAGATGTCTTTATATAGACATACAAGAACTTAGGGGTTGTTTGGTTTCATTTCTGTTTTTTATTGTAGTTTTTAGTTTTTAGCTTCAGTTTTTCTTTTAAATAAAAACAAAAATTTATTTGGTTGTTAATATCAATGTAGTTATATTTTTATTGTTGATGATAATTACATAAAAATTAAAGATAAATTATTTTTAATTAATTAAATTTATTTTAATCTCTTACATAATATTTATTAATAAATTTTCAATAAAATTATTTATTTTAAATAAATAATTTAAAAATAAAATTTATTTGTAATTTCTGTATTTTGAAAATATTTTAAATTTAATTACATTTTAATAATTAATTAACTAATTAATTTAATTTAATTATAAAAATTAAATAAATTATTAAATAAAATTAAATTATTCATAAATTTTTATTAATAATTAATTTAAATTAATTAAATATATAATATTAAATTAAAAATAATGAAATAATATGTATTTAGTTAATACTAAACCAGATTATGAAAAAATAAAGACAAAAAATATGTTTTTCATAAATTTTGAAAACGAGAAGAAACCAAACTTTAAACTTAAACAAATAAAATTTTTAAAACGAAAATAGAAAACTAAAAATATAAATATAAATAAACAATTCCTTAGCAATCAAATAAGTTAAAACTACTAACTTTGTCCACTAATTCACAATTTACATTTGTGGGGTGTTGCCTTCCTGTCACCAACTCGTTTTAACACATGGAATATAAGGTCTGAAAGATGCCCATTACGCTGTCACGCTCACGTCATCTGAATCACTTTTTTTTTGCTATTTGGAAAAAGTGCTTCATTTTGTAAGGTAGTGCTAAAACTTCCTTAATTCATGCTTTCATGTTCTTACCCTCATTATCTCTTAAATACAAACGCCTTGATAAAATTTTGGTTTAGTCTTCTTGAACAATCTTTGTATACAATTCATTTACTAAGTTAGCAACAATCCGAACTATTATATGATAAACTATACATGTTTACATTCCTTCCAACGTCTTCAACGAAGTTAAATACTATTGCGTACCCTCGACATGAAAAATGCAATAAAAGATGATGCTTCCTAATCACCTTGTCGAATTGGGGGCTTGAGTATGTCACAAGGTATTTAGTTTAAATGCCAAAGATCGCTAATCACATTTTTCTTCTTAAAACCGATCAGGCCACTCCTTGAGTCCTAGACATCGAATCATTTTGTCCAGTATGGAATGGAGTCATTGCATTCGGTATGCTTTCGTGGCAGATCTGTCAGGCAAGACACCTGACGGTAACTTCTTTGCGTAGCAGATTTACCCTGAAGCCTATTTGGTTAAGATGCCTTATCGTTCTTATGATTTAAATGGAACCTTCTTATAGATACATACGTTTTCTTATGGCACATTGAAATATATTCTCTCTAATACATGAATGAATTGAGGTCTTCTTAATGCGACGAGGCCAGTTTGTCCAGAGCATCACTGACACTCCGCATAGAAGGTCTTCTGTCAGGATTCACTTGAACACAGGCTAGAGCTATTTCAAGAACCGCAATCATCTGGCCTTCCTTTTCCAAATCACGAGCTAAGAAAGGGTCTAATACTTCAATGAGTGGCTTAACTTCAATGCTAAGCTGAACCAACTGCACTAGATTCATCTCTGATGAACCTGTTTGCATTGCTGATTTGCCAGAAATCAACTCCAGTAAAATTACCCCAAATGAGTAGATGTCCCACTTTTGAGATGGCTTTGTCAGTTTTGAGGCCTCAGGTGCTTCATAGAAGGAATCGTTAGTACTCGATTTTGTTGGCGTTAATGCACAGGGAGAAAGTTGTGGCGGTGTTCCACTTGTTAGCTGTTCCTGTTGAAGGATTGGAGATTCGTCTGCCTGCCATAAAGCAACGCGGCTAAGTCCAAAGTCTGAGATGCGGGGTTCCATGTTCTCCCCAAGAAGTATATTGCTAGACTTCAGGTTTCCATGGACATATCTTTTTGGGCTGAATTCGTGTAGGAAAACCAAGCCCTTTGCTATACCCTTCATGATCTTTAGACGGACCGACCAGGAAAGTGGTTTAAAGTGTTGAAGTCCTGCTCTTCCTGTTAAAAATTTTGATAATCAGAGCTATTACATTCGGGGACTAATTCTCATCTCACGAAAAAGAAACGAGTATTCAAATGAATGAGACTACTTTAAAGTTACCATGCATTGCTGTTGAAAGATCACCATTGGGTATATAATCGTAGATGAGCAGCTTCTCACTGTTACACCAGCAATAAGCTAGAAGCCTAACAATGTTTGGATGGCTGATTTTTCCAATTACTTCAACTTCTGATTGAAACTCTCTGAATCTCTGAAAGCCTTCATTTTCTAGTCTTCTCACTGTCACAACTGGTCCTCTTTCAAGAACAACTTTGTAGACAATCCCTATTCTGCTTTTTCCTAGAAGGAATGCAGAAGCTTTGAGAAGTTGACTAAGATCAAAATCAGCCTGTGAGTCTAATCTTGCGAAAGTGTACTGCTCCATAGTCTCAGACAGGGACTCCAGATCGTCTGTTCTGAAGCAGAATTTCTCCTTTCTCATCATTGATCTATCTTCTGAATTCCAGCTTCCAACACCTTCCGTCCCATTTTGGATGCAAACCTTCCTGAACCAGCAATAAAGTGAGAAGAAAATGAGGCAAATTCCGGCCATTGAGGCGGATACTATCAGAACACACCCACTCCAATGCTTTCCATGTCTCATTCCTAATGATTTAGATGGCTCCTCCGCCAAAGGCTTAGCATTAGGACTTTGATTTGAAGTGCCTAAAGGGCACAGAGTTTTTAATGGGAAGCCACAGAGGAGAGGATTGCCAATGAATGCTGTCGGTCCTGCATCGACTAAGGCGCCTTTTTGTGGTATAGGACCGCTTAAATTGTTGTAGGCGACATTGATATAAACTACCTCGGGAACATTCCCTAGGCTCGCTGGAATAAGGCCACTAAAATGATTGTGCGATAGATCAAGCACCCCTTGTAGACTTGATAAGTTTCCCATGTCTTCGGGGATCACATTATTGAAGTTGTTGAATGAAAGATTCATACTTTGAAGCATAGACAGATTGGTTCCCAAACCATCTGGTAATGAGCCAGTGAAACTGTTTTGACTGAGGACGAGACTCTTCAATCTCTTGCAATGAACTAGAGATGAAGGTATGCTACCGTTGAAAGAATTCTGAGAAAGATCAAGGTCCCGTAGGTACCTGAGGTTTCCTATTTCAGAAGGAATTGGTCCTGAAAACGAGTTCTGGGATAGGACCAAAGTCCTTAAGCCAGTTGCAGCAAAGAGTTCCGCTGGCAGACTTCCCGAGAAGAAGTTGTTTCGGAAATCTACCTGGCGCAAAGCAGCCAACTTCCCACCATCAAGTTGAGGAAAGCCACGAAGTCCCTTATTTGAAATGTAGATGGAAACTACTCTCTCTTGACGGCATATCACTCCGTGCCATGAACACGGGTTTGTATCAGAAAAGTTCCAGTTGTCCAAAGAGCCAGCTGTTGAATTGTCCAAGGATTGCTTGAAGGATAGAAGGGCAAGTCCCTCATCATTGAGAGAACTGACAAGAGCAATATGGTGGAGTATGAGAAAAACTAAGCGAAGAACCATCTCTCCAAAGTAACAAACTTTTCTTTTTGCTTGAATCACCTTATGTGCTTAAGAAAAAAGTAGTGAGGTCTCAACAATGCTTTCACTTTTTCCGCAGCCCTTATATAAAAAAATAGCTGACTGCGAGATTTTGGTCAATGCAAAGTGTCATCCCCACATCTACTTACTTTCTTGTCGACTTTGAATTTCTAATAGCTCCATTCTCCATTTTCTTAATAAGAAACAAAAAGGAAAATGATACATTTGTAGCACTTGAACAATGCAATAAAAAGCCATATCATTGTATCTGTCACGACTTCTTAATGTAAAAGCAAACTCAAGTTTCATTTGATTACATAGTACTAATGCTGTTTTCGTGTCTCGTGTCTCTTGTCTACACAGTCCATCATAATCTATTATTAATTATTCCACATCGATCAACAGCCTTGGTCTTCTGTGAAATTGACATTTTGCGAACTGAAGGAGATGGTTGCTGTCCAAACTTCAAGAAACATGATCGAGTGATGACACAAGGCCTTGATTGTGGTCCTTCAACCTAGTTTTGGCGTGATTGGTGGCGTTATTTGATACATAAAACATCATAGATTAGATAAAAGGTTTTTAGACTTTTAGTTGTATAAAGTTCGGTAAGATGGCTTCTGTTAGTCCAACAATTGACTGAAACGTCAGCTCAATACCTTACACTCTGACGGTGGCCATTTACAATTGTAGCAACAACACAAATAAGCGCATGTTCAAGCATAAATATCTTTAATCCTTTATAAAGCTAATACACGCCTTGGTTGTAATTTCAACTTTGGAACGCGAATTTTTATTTCTCAAAAAACGAGTGCTATATACTAAATTTGTTCTTAATTTCTTTTTTTCCCCCTACTTTGCAGATGATTCTAGAAGTATTTTCAACTCAATTCACAATTACAAGATATTTTTAATTATTTGTTAAGTTACCCATCTTATATTTTATTGTATGATTTTTATATTTAAATTGCATTTAAAATTTGAAATATATATATTTATACAGCAGAAATTTAAATAGAGAATTAAGCAATTAATTTCTTAAATTATATAAAAATTAAATAAAAATAATTGACTGCACTCCTGCACCTCATAAATGGGACTTGATGTTCAAAAAAGCGTTCAATGATTTTTTTTCTTTTACCTTTAGCAAAAGCCTTAAAGCCCAATGTTTTCATCATATTTATCTTTAAATGAACAAAAGAAAATAAATATTAGGCTAGAGATAGAAAATTAATCCAAATCTAACTTAAAATTAATTAATCAAATCTAATTTGGTTGAATTTAATTCAAATACCCAATCTTGATTGAATTCGAATATAATATAATATTTATATTTGAAAAATTATGAAAATTACACTGATTTAATCTAAAATGAATAAATTATATTATATATGATTAAATTCAAACTCAAATATTTTAATATGATAATGAGTTTAACCCCTAAATTAAACACTTGAAATAGGGACTTGTTAACTATGATAGTTGTTTTGATGCTTTCTTTTATTGAGAGGAAGTTAAAAACTATCCCAAAGATCTTAACTATTAGAATATTTAAAAATCTCTTCTTTAAAGATTTGAATTATTAGAACATTTACAAAATTTCTTTCTTGGAAAAATGGAAATTCGTTAAATGGTGCAAAATTGTATAAAGTTTGATCTAATACAACTTTAGCTTCCCACTTACAATAATATGCAGCCAAGGCCTATGGTCATAGTATATGTTGACAGCCCGATACTTATACTGTTGGACCCCGAACCTTGAAGTGAAAATTAGAAATATGGAAATGAAAATAAATGAATGTTTTAGTATATAAATT
>JAOSBN010000002.1:17579521-17603266 GCA_027563595.1 Erythroxylum suave | reverse complement strand
GTTTCAAGGTCAATCCTTAACTATCAAGCTCACAACTTACATAAAAACACATTCATCAATTTTATGTATTAATCATTCTCAACTAAATCTCACGCATAATACAAGAACTCTTATCAATCATTGGGAGATTTTAAAAAAAATTAAACACTTAAATGTAAAAACTTGCTACACATGCAATTACAAGTGCAAATCATAAAGTTCAAGCAATAAATAGATGCGGCATCATTGAAGAACACAAGATCATATTATACTCGAACCATATCATGCATCAAACTTAACAATTCATGCAAAAATCAAACCTAAATCTCTCCCACCATATTTAAACACAACATTGTCCTCAATGTTGACATCAAAGTAAGAAAGGAAAGGTGAAACACACATGTAAATAAAGAAAATCGAAAGTAAAAGAGAAAAGAAAAGAAAGCAAATATGATTTTTGTATGATGGGTTGCCTCCCATTAAGCACTTTTGTTTAACGTCGTTGGCTTGATGCTCATATGCTTGCTCACTCCTCATAACTCGGTAGGGGTAGCTCGTATTATCCACCACTTGCTTGGTAAAACCTAGAAATAACTGAAGGCATGACTAGAAAAGGAGTACTTTCTGGCCGACAGTGAACTCCTTTCTATGGACCATCTTATCATGCGTCGCCTTGGTCCTTTCCTTGTAAATCCTTGCATTCTCAAAAGCATCATTCCTAATCTCCTCCAATTCCTGCAATTGTAACTTCCTATGGATTCTAGCAGCATCATAATCTAAGTTACATTGCTTAATTGCTTAATTTAAGTTACATTTTATCAGACTATGGTTTGGCATCTATAGGGACAGACATAAGCATATAGACATGATGTATAGAGAGACATTCGAATAGTAATCAAGATTATTGTTTATTATAGGTCATTCGTTATAGGTGATCAAATTAGAGAATCAGCTGACCTAGAGCCTGTAGGAGCCAATAGGGAGTCTCCAGTATCTCAACCTGATCAAATGCCTCTGAGAATCCCTAAGAGGAGAGAAAGGAGATATGATAAACTCAGAAAATAGGGGGTTATGGACTTCTACAGAAGTACAGACCCTGCTGAGGCTGAAGGATGGGTAGAGAGGACCGAAAGAGTGTTTGATTAGATCTGCGAGTCAGATAAAAGATTTGAGTATGCAGTTTCACTACCACAAGGTCTAGCTTACTAGTGGTGGAAGACTATTTCAGGTTGTACCACCAGGCCTTGTAGTTTAAAGTGGGAAGACTTCCTAAGAGTCTTCAAAGAGAATTATATGCCGAAGATATACCTGGATAGGAAGATGAAGGAGTTTTTGGAAATGAAGCAAGGAAGTCTTATAGTGGCTAAGTATGAGATACGATTCGATCAGTTGATCAGATATGTAACTACATTGATTCCTACTAAAGAGGAAAAGTGTATAAAGTTTGAAGATGGGCCAAATATTGGGATAAAGACAAGGCTAGCTATTAAAAATTTAAGTAGTTTTTTGAGTTGAGAGCTACCTCGATCTGAATAAAACAGTTGTTCAAAGATGGTCAAGGAGAATTTTAGATAGGAGCAGGTTCATTATGGGAGGAGGTTTAATAAATGCCATAATAGATCGTTCTAATCTTAGAGTAGATCAAGACAGTCGGGATTTAGACTAAGGAGTAGTTTTGAATAGAATGGTAGTAGAGGAGGTACAGTATCTCGGCAGTTACCTAACTATTAACATTGTGGGAAAAAGCATAGTAGGGAATGTTGGAAGTTGACAGGAGCTTGCCTTCATTGTGGCTCATTTGAACATCAGATCAAATATTGTCCCTAAGTTTTTGGAGCACAATCTAGAATGAGAGGAGGAACAATGATTGAGCCAACTATCCAGTAGAGTAGAGCAAGTGGATTAGGACAAAGAGAAAGGGGTAGAGGAAGAGTAAATGATCTTATTAAAATGTTATGTAAGGCTGAAAAGCAACAACGAACATAGTTGACTGATAAGGATTTCATAAACAATACAGATAATTGAGGAAAGCAAAATCTTGTTATGAGAATTGTCACTGAATTGTATCTTATATATCAAATGTTCCCTTTCTAGGAATGAAAGAGTATTGAACGAATCAGATGTAAATATTGGAGTCGGATAAGTATCAGATTCAGGTACGAGAAGCTGAATATACTATAGAGAGTGCATGTACTTTATTAGTTGTAAAGTATCCTCAACGATTTTAATTAGGTATGAATTTTAAAGATAAAATTCTTTGAAGTGGGAGAGAATTGTAAGGCCCCAAAATATACCCTAGATGAAATGTTACATAATTATGAAAGTACGTGTATAGAATGAGTTAAAATTGTGCTATAAATCGAAAGTGAAAGGCATGTGACTTGAATTTTGGTATTGATGGACCATAGTTAGTGAATTGGAATTAATTAGCACATAGAGAATTGAGGTATTTAAAAGAATATTTTGGCTAGGAAAAATGATCAAGAGATAAGTTAAGTTGGTACAAGAAAATTAGTATGACTAAACCTATACTTTGAATGATATTTGGTAACACTGATTATGTGACAAATGGACTAATTATTATGTGACCAGTGGAGCAATTATTAAGAGACATGTGGAATGATAATTTAAGTGAAAAATGGCAACTAAATGTGTGGATTAGTGTCGGCATCTTGCTTAGGCAAATGGCATTACATGCTTAGTGACAAATGTCAATGGAAAGAAGAGACATATTCACCTAATTGAGCCAAGCTTGTGCAAGACATTTCTGCTGTGTTTTCTCTTCTTTCTTCATATCTCATCATCGAAAAAGTATTCTTGTCTTACAACCCTGTGTTTTGCTTGAGTTTTTTTTCTTCTTCTGAATTATCACATTAAGATACTGCATCAAGGAAGCTAGATCTTGCTATCTTTTATGTTACGGTCTTCTTGGCCACTTTGATCTTAGAATTGTGTTTGCTTTCTTGGAAGGATTGGTTTGGCTTGATCTTTGGAGTTTGAAGAGGTAAGGGAGTACGAAACTTTGTTTCATGAATGAATATGTATTGGTTGATGTTTGAAGTGGATAAGATGTGTACTAAATTAATGAAGAATTGTGGTTAGAAATTTAATACATGCTGGATACTCATTAAAAAGTATGGTTCCATTGAATAGCCATAAGTTTTTCAGCCATATATTGAATTGTAGACATAAAAAATGGGATGATTTTAAATTCAGATTAAACTAGATACATTTGTATACAACTTTCATAAAGAAGTTGATTTTGAATTCTGTCTCTAAGAGTTTTAAAATTTAGCTTGAAGTTGAGTTATGGTATAAGCTATAGTACTATCCTTGATAGAACTTATGTCTGGTTTTTATCAAATAAATTGTATTGATGTAAGTCGAATAAGACAAAGTTGTCTTCATAAAAGTTGTATATTATTCTCTTAGTTTTCTATTGATATAAAGTTTGTAATTTTTAGACATCAAAATTGAAAGTTATGACTCATGCAAGTTTAAGTATATGACAGGGGTGCAAGATCATGCACAAGCATGTTCGTGCACTAACCCTTCAATCATGGGAGTGCATGATCGTGCATAAGCCCTTTAATCATGATCATGTACTAAAGTACCAGCCAAAATTTTGAACCTGCACAATCTGTAGTATTTTAGGTATATCTCATGGAATATTGAACCAAATTGAATGAATTTCTTTTCTTGTGAAACTTTAGAAATAGTGGAACATTTGTTTAGAAGAACTTATTGTCTAAAAACGTCAGTTTCTAAGTCAAAATGGCCATAAAAATCAGACTCGAAATCTGTCTGAGCAAGTTTGGAAAAAAAATGCAGTAACAGAATAGTGAGCATGAAGATTGTATAAGATTTGGATTTGTAATTAAACTAATAACCTAAGGAAGGTGTTATCAGACAAAAAAGTATCTATCTTTTGGAACTTATAAGGTATTAAAGGAATGAAGTCTACTTATGAATGATAATGTGATTTTAAAGAACAAGAATAATGTATTAGTTGTGAATGTTTGTGAATTGGGAACTTGTGTGATTACATATAATGTGTAATTGCTTAATGAATTCTTTGGTGCATGATTACAAATATTTGTGCTCATAAGGCATGTTAAGTTTGACTAATTGACTATATGAGTAAAATTGATTAAGCCATATGGTATGCATTATATCTTTTGCATAAAATTCTGATATGAAATGTTTTGTTTTAAAACTGTTAAGTCCTAGTCATGGGTAAATAGGTATGCCTAGAAGGGTCTGTAGTTGCTCCTATGACACTTTGGTGTCTCTTGTTATTGACACTTCGTTGTCTCCTATTATTGAGACATAAGTCTCTCCTGTTCTGTGATATCGATCACAATATCTCCTGTATTCCCGTTACCCACTTCTGTATAAAGAAATAACAGACTAACTTGATTTGTATTATGTTATAATTTTGATATAAATAAGCTTTGATTTGAAACATCTGAGCTTTGTTATGAAACTAGCAAATTCTGTTTTGTTATAGACAGGTTTTGTTCTGATATTATGATAATATATATTGAAATTGGTGAGTTTTACGCTGAAACAAATGTGTAACCTGTTCTGATACATTAAGTTTAGTTATGCAATTTATGATATTTTAGTTCAATTTGAAAATGGATAAGTAAACACCGCTTATAATTTGATATGAGTTTTGAAAATGTGAATGCTTGTATGACAGTTAGAAATAGCTGTCAGCTTATATCTTGTTTAGTTATTCGCCACTAAGCCTTATACTTAGCATGCCAGTTTTAGCTTAGTGTAGGTTCATATAGAAAGGGTATAAAGATTGGGATAAAGACAACCACATTGGCCAAAGATCAATGTGATTTGTTTTGAATATTTATGAGTTGTATTAATTGTAATGAAACATAATGTATTTTGATGTCAATGGTTTATAATATCCTTAATATAGGTTGGCTTTGAATGTATAGCTTGTCTTATGATAAGCACAATGTGTAAGATATGTTTTATTTATAAATTAACATCTAGTGATCTCAAATATATTAATGCTTGAGTTTCCGAAAATGCACGTAAGTGATCGTTTGGAATGTTTCAGATTATTTTGATTATGTTATATGTAGCGTCTACATATCCTTCCAGGGGTATGTGGGTGTTACATTGTTCGGTAAGCATGGTTTAGGCGATTCTGGTTTAACTAGCACTTAAATATTGCTTATACATGAGTATAAGAGTTGTCCTTGGCCTAATGCGGTTTGTCCCACATTTTGGTTTTAGATTTAAGTATGGAAGATCTCATGAGATTGTTGAGGAGGTTGTTGAAAGTATTACTCCTGCGCGATCTAATCTATCTATATCTGGACCCTCTGAGGTAAATCAAGATGAATGATGATCTATCAGAGTGTGAGAAAATGAAAGTTTGTTGATATCCTGATATAGGAGATACACGTGGTTTGATATGTTGGACATAGAGTCAGTGTACTTGTATTCGTGGTTATATTAAGGAATATGAGATTAGAATTATGTTGTGTTGTATACTTTTAAATTGATGTGGAAGTAAATCTATTTTCATGGATTCTACGGAATAAAGAATAAAGATGTAAGTAAAAGTGATGGGATTTAAAGTGTGCAAGCAAAGTTGAAAGAAAACCAAAATTTCTATTACCTTGAAAGGTTAAACTTGGTACTGGAATGGTTGTTTAGGTATCATGTGGAGAGTTTATAATTCAGTATAAAATTATAACATTAGGTTTGATATTTGAATTTCATAATGGTTACGTAATTTATATTTCTGAATTGATTGAGAACATATGTAAGTAGATTAAGTTGATCAGTTATTGTGAGTGTATATCTAATAATGTGATTGCTTTGGTGAATGATATTACTATGTACTTATGTATTATATGCTTGGATATGATAGTACTTAAAGTCAAGGTATCATCCGCAAAAAATATTAATTGGTGACCATGATCTTTATGGTATATACCAAGGCATAAGAGTAAAAGTGTATGCCTATCGCTTCACCAACCTTGAGTATATAGAACATTATGATTCTGTAAGATGTGATAGTAAATGATCTTAAATGTTATGCAAAGTTGATAAGCGACGAAGAACATAGTTGACTAGTAAGGATTTCGTAAATAATACAGATAATTGAGGAAAGAAAAATCTTATTATGAGAATTGTCACTGAATTGTATCTTATAGATCGAATGTTCCCTTCCCTTTCTAGGAACAAATGAGTATTGAACAAATCATATATGAATATTGGGGTTGGATAAGTATCAAATTCAGGTATGAGAAGTTGAATATACTATAGAGAGTGTATGTACTTTGTTGGTTGTAAAGTATCCTTAACCATTTTAATCAAGTAATAATTTCCAGGAAGAAATTCTTTTAAGGGGGAGAGAATTGTAAGGCCCCAAAATATGCCCTAGATGAAATATTACATATTTATGAAAGTACATGTATGGTATGAGTTAAAATTGTTCTATGATTTGAAAGTGAAAGGTATGTGAATTGAATTTTGGTATTGATGGACCATAGTTAGTGAATTGGAATTAATTAAAGCATTAGAGAATTGAGGTATTTAAACAAATATTTTTGCTAGGAAAAATGGTAAAGAGACAAGTTAAGTTGGTACATGAAAATTAGTATGACTAAACCCATACTTTGAATGATATTTGGTAACATTGATCATGTCACAAATGGACCAATTATTGTCTGACAAGTGAAGCAATTATTAAGAGACATGTGGAATGATAATTTAGTGAAAAGAAACTAAATGTGTGGATTATTGTCGACATCTTGCTTAGGTAAATGGCATTACATGCTTAGTGACAAATGTCAATAGAAGGAAGAGACATCTTCACCTAATTGAGCTAAGCTTGTGCAAGATGTTTCTAGTATGTTTTCTCTTCTTTCTTCATCTCTCTCATTGAAAACTTGTTATTATCTTACAACCTTGTGTTTTGCTTGAGTTTTTTTGAATTATCATATTAAGATATGACAACAAGGAAGCTAGATCTTTCTATCTTCTATGTTACGGTCTTCTTGGTCACTTTGATCTTGGAATTGTGTTGCTTGCTTGGAAGGATTTATTTAGCTTGATCTTTAGAGTTGTTCTTTGAAGTTTGAAGAGTTAAGGGAGTACCAAACTTGGTTTCATGAATAAACATGTGTTGGTTTATGCTTGAAGTGGATAAGATGTATACTTAATTAATGAAGAATTGTGGTTAGAAATTTAATACATGCTGGATACTCATTAGAAGGTGTGGTTCCATTGAACAATCATCGGTTTTTCAGCCATATCTTGACCTATAGACATCAAAATGGGATTATTTTAAATTTTGATAAAACTAGATACATTTATTTACAACTTTCATGAAGAAGTAGGTTTTGAATTTTGTCTCTAAGAGTTTTGAAATTTATCTTGAAGTTGAGTTCTGGCATAGGCTACAGTACTATCCCTGACAGAAATTATGTCCTATTTTTATCGAATAAAATGTATTGATATAAGCTGAATTAGACAAAGTTATCTTCATAAATGTTGTATATTATTCTCTTAGCTTTTTGTTGATATAAAGTTTGTAATTTTTAGACATAAGAATTGAAAGTTATGACTCTTACATTAAGTGCACAATAGGGGTGCATGATCATGCACAAGCCCTTTAATCACGATTGTGCACTAACCCTTTAATTATGGGCGTTCATGATCATGCTCATGATCACACACCAGCCAAAATTTTGAACCTTCATAATTTGTAGTATTTTGGGTATATCTCATGGAATAATGAACCAAATTGAATTAAATTTGTTTCTTTTAAAGCTTAAGGCATAGAGGAACATTTGTTTAGAAGAACTTCTTATCTAAAAAAGTCAGTTTCTAGGTCAAAATGGCCATAAAAGTCAGCCCTGAAATCTGCCTGAGCAAGTTTGGAAAAAAATGCAGGAAAAGAATAGTGGGCAGGGTTTTTACCATGAAGATTGTATAAGATTTGGATTTGTAATTAAACTCATAACCTAAGGAAGGTGTTATTAGAAAGCAAAGTATCTATCTTTTGGAACTTATAGGGTATTAAAAAAATGAAGTCTACTCATGAATGATAATGTGATTTTAAAAAACAAGAGCAATGTGTTAGTTGTGAATGTTTGTGAATTAGGAACTTGTGTTATTATATATAATGTGTAATTGCTTAATGAATTCTTTGGTGCATGATTACAAATGTTTATGTTCACTAGGCATGTAAATTTTGATTAACTGACTATATGAGTGAAATGGATCAAGCCATATGACATGCATTATATCTTTTGCATAAAATTATGAAATCTGAAATATTCTGTTTTAAAACTGGTAAGTCCTAGTCGTGGGTAAATAGGTATGCCTAGAAGTGTTTGTAGCTACTCATATGACACTTCAATGTCTGCTGTTACTGACACTTCGGTGTCTCCTGTTATTGAGATATAAGTCTCTCCTATTCTGTGATACCGATCACGGTATCTCCTGTATTAGTCCTATTACCCACTTCTGTATAAAGGAATAATAGACTAACTTATTTTATATTATATTATATGCTCAATTATGATATAAATAAGCTTTGATAAAAAACATTTGAGCTCTGTTCTGAAATCAACAAATTCTATTTTGTTACAGACGAGTTTTGTTTTGATATTATAATAATATATTTTGAAATTAGTGAGTTTTACACTGAAGCAAATATGTAACCTGTTCTGATACGTTATGATTAGCTATGCGATTCATGATATTTTAGTTTGATTTGGAAATGGATAAGTAAGCACTGTTTATAATCTAATGTGAGTTTTGAATAAGTGAATGTTTGGATGATGGTTAGAAACAGTTATCAGTTTATATCTTGTTTAGTTATTACTCACTAAGCTTTATGCTTAGCACGATAGTTTTACCTTCGTGTAGGTTTATATAGAAGGTTAAAGACTAGGACAAAGACAACCACAATGGCCAAAGATGGATGTGTTTTGTTTTGATATGATGTATTTTTGAGTTGTATTAATTGTAATGAAACAAAATGTATTTTAATGTCAATAGTTTGTAATAGCCTTAATACGGGTTGGCTTTTAATTTATAGCTTGTCTTATGATAAGCATAATGTGTAAGATATGTTTTATTTATAAATTAACGTCTAATGATCTGTAATATATTAATGCTCGAGTTTCCGAAAATGCATGTAAGTGATTGTTTTGTATGTTTTGAATTTTTTTGATTCTGTTGTGTGTAGCATCTATATATCCTTTTAGAGGGTATGTGGGTGTTACTGGTTGCGCGTTGTAACGCTACCAAAATAACTAGACTAAACTATTGATAGCGATAAGTCTAGATCGATCCCGTAAGGATTAATATCAAATACTTTCCTAAATTATCTGTTCAAGCAAATGGGGGGATTTTTAATTTGAAACAAACTAAAAAAAATTTTTTAATTGAATTTATGAATATAAATCAAATTAAAATATAACATAACGATAAGGTCGATAAATAGATTGAACACTGATTCGTTGGTTTCATCTCAGCCTAAGCATAATTTCACGAATGTCGTTGAGTTATCATCTTTACTCCTCCTTTTAGAATATTAATCGTGAACTAATATCAAGCTCCATTAATCCTAGTTTTTCCTTAAATTTTAGTTAATTACGAAGTTCTCGTTAATTAACCCTAATTGTTAGGAAATCTAGAACAAGCTCTCTAAGTTTATCCAGACAGCAGCATTACAATTAAGAAAAACATATCAATTTAAGCAATAATCAAGCAAGCATGGACTATTTAACTTAAGCTACATCATTTCTAACGATTCAGTATCGTTAGTTGCTATAATCAATCTTGCACATGGCTATTATGTATCACATTCAAGATCTTGTAATGGGTAGTCATAAAAGTGATTCAATAGAGCATTAAAACCATAGTTATCCAAATATCCAATCAATTCATTCAAAATAACGTAACATTCTAAAAAGACAGTAGATAACGATACACATCACTATATGCTTAATGTGCTCCTTGGCCTCGATTCCACCTCCAAATCGGTGCCATGTGATTTAGCCTTCCATTTTGATTGTCAAACTCCAACAATTAACTCTAGTAGCCTCCATTTATGTGAAAAAAAATTAAAGGAAGAATGACAACCAAAGTTGACTTTCCTAAGCCTTTCTATTTTCTCTATTGCCACTCTTTTGGTTTCTGTAGCCACTCCTCTTTATTCAAACTGGCAAGCTCTTTCGCTGTAGCGTGATGTGATGATTAAATGTTAAGTTTTTGGTCCATACCTATTATTCACGTATCCATCTTCATGCCGCATGCCTCCTTCTTCTTCTTTGTTTTATGCAACTCTCTACAGGTCATGCACTTCGTTCCTTTTCTACTTCAACTCCCACACTATTTCTAGCTCCACAAATTTGCAGCTCATCTTCTCTTTCACAATACACCTCTCTTCTCTCTTCTATCTTCACACTACTGTTCCTTGACCATGCTACTGTTTAAGAAACAGCTTTTGGTTCTTCATTCTCTATCAAAGAGGGAGCTTCGATCTTCACCCCCTTCTTTCAATTGTCTTTGGTCCTCTCTTCTCTAGCCTCTACAGCTGACACACTCCCTAGTCGACACACTCTCCTCTCTTTTCTAATTTTTTTTCTGGTCTCCTTTCAGCTAGGTTTCCCAAAAAAGAATCAAGTGGATAGGTGTGGTGTGATGCTCCTTTCCAGCTGTCCCTCTTCATTCACTGTTCTTTGCATTTTTTTCTTCTTTTAATTTTCTTCTTCTTGCTTCATGAAGACAAATGAAAATTAATCTTCGAAAAATGGCTCAAATATAGTGCTTTCAACTTAGTTTAATTTCTTTAATTCCAAATTGTACCTAAAATCATTTATGAATTAAATTGAGTATCTTAAGCAATTTCATGTAAATAATCGCTAAGTGTAAATGATTAAATGTATCAACAATTAAATACATGTCAGTTACATCCACGGTCATAGCCTATTTCACAAGCTTCTATCACGATCGTCGGCTAGCATAAGAAGTGAAATGTTGTCTTTTAAGTACTGTTTGAAACAACTAATACTTTCCTATGATGCATTGAGGCTTGAATGAGGCTTAAAATGAACCTTGTTTGATGTTTGATTAGTTGATAAAATGTTTGATATGTTAAGGTTATTAATTAATGTTTTAGTTTAGCTTAAGAATGGATTGATGAGATTAATGGAATAAAGGTGTTCTTAGGAATACGAATGTGATGCAAAGGAGATGAAAGATGTGGATTAAGTAAGATTAAATGAGAATTTGGATATTATGTGATCATATAATTCTAGAAAAAGGATTGGAGACTATATGATTGAAGAGTTAGAATAATTAACTAAAATTAAGGTACAAACCTAAGTGCAAGCTGGACCTATGCAAGTTATAATGGTTTGAATGATCAAGACTTGATTAAGGACACATACCTGGGAATGTCATTGAGCGGGCATTATACATAATACATATACATATATGTATGATTGAGAACCTATACGATCGAGCAAATTAGTAATGTGTAAATTTGTATGTATTGCATGGTTTAGAAGAGTAAATAAAATGCTAGCATCTAGATATTCTTGAGACGTTGAGGCAATAACTATCCAGAGCTTACTATGAGTAACCTAGATGTTTCTCACAAGGATTGATTGTATTTGCTTACATTTCAATTATTGAATTGAACTTATATGAATGTGATAATTTTGGACATTAATGGTCAGAGGAGTTCGATAATTGGGAATATAGAAGTGTTCATAATTGAACGTGAAAATGACAAAAATAAGTGTTCTCAATAAATATTTTAAATACTGGACTTAGGGCTAATGAAAAATATGAAAGTGAATATGTATACTAAATGAAAGTGATTGATTACATATAATGTGAATTGATGCATCTCATTACGTTGAAATACATTATCAGATAAAGGAAGCTGTGACTGAAGTGGCCAGTGAAAAAGAGCTTAAAGCTCAGAAAATGTGTATAAAGAGCCATAAGCTCACTAGTAAAATGAGCCCAGTATTGACAACAGATATGCAACAATTATAAATGAGCCAAGTATTCATAACAGATATAGGACAGTTAAAAGGTGTTCAGTCACAACAAATTAATAATGAAAGCGAGTCACATGTACATTGCATATATAAATTGATATGTATGATCTGAATGTTTGAAATGAGCTATTCTAAAATGAAATGTGATGTGATATTTTGTATTTATGATGTGATTTGACAGCAAAATTTGAATTTTGAATTGTTTTATGATTGATATGGGTGAGCACATCAATGATGGTTTAATCACTGAGTTCACAAAACTCATCAAAATAGCAACGTTGATTTTTATGCACAAGAAAGAAGACTTAGCTATTAAGAGACTTTAGAAGAAATCTAGTCCTGCTTTTTCAGACTCAAGAAATGACCCAAAGGTCGGTTAGCTAAGACATTGGCGTTCAAATCAAATGTTTTTCTTTAGTTTCACATTCAATGTAGAATATTTTGTAAAAGAGCAGTATGCTCCTAGATAATTGTGATATTGTATACATGGATTTTGGAGTGATGCTACAGTGTAACAATGTTTTACTCTCTCTCTCTCTCTCTATATATATATATATATATATATATATAAATATATATAAAGTGTATTTGACTGCTCTAACATGTCGCTTTCATAATTTATGTGTCAAAATTTCACCGGATATTTCAAATATATACTCTATAGTAGTGGGATGTTACATTTTTGGTATCAGACCATGGTTTGGTATCTACAGGGACAGATATAAGCACATAGACATGACATATAGTGAGAGATTTTGATAGTAATCAAGATTATCGTTTATTATAGGTCATTTGACATAGGTGATCAAGTTAGAGAATCAGCTAACTTAGAGTCTATAGGAGCCAGTAGAGAGTCTCTAGTACCTCGATCTGATCAAATGCCTCTGAGAATCCCTAAAAGGAGAGAAAGGAGATATGATAAGCTTAGAAAACAGGGGTTGTGGACTTCTAAGGAAGTACACAACCTGCTGAGGCTGAAGGATGGTTAGAGAGGAACGAAAAAGTGTTCGATTAGATGGACTGCAAGTCAGATGAAAGATTTACTATGCAGTTTCATTACTGCAAGGTCTAACATACCAGTAGTTGAAAACTGTTTAAGGCAGTACCGTCAGGCCTTGTAGTTTAATGTGGGAAAACTTCCTAAGAGTCTTCAAGGAGAATTATATGTTGAAGATCTACCTGGATAAGAAGATAAAGGTGTTTTTGGATCTGAAGCAAAGAAGTCTCATAGTGGCTGAATATGAGATACGATTCAATGAGTTGATCAGATATGCTACTGCGTTGATTCCTACTAACGAGTAGTTTTAAGATGGGCTGAATACGGAGATAAGAATGAGGCCAGCTATTACAAATATGAGCAGGTTTTCTAAGTTGAGATCTACCTCGATCTGAATAGAACAATTGTTGAAAGATGGTTAAAGAGAATACAGGAGTTCCGAATGAAGAGACCCGGTGAGTCTCAGGTTTATTCTGGAAAAAGGTTTAGTAAACATCAAAGTAGATCTTTCCAATCTCAGATCAGATCAAGACAGTTGGGATTTAGACCGAGGGGTAGTTTTTCGAAGACTGGTCGTGGAAGAAGTATAGTTTCTGGGCTGATGCCTAACTATGAACACTATAGGAAGAAACATAATTGGGAATGTTGGAAGTTGACAGGAGCTTGCCTTTATTGAAGCGCCTTTGAACATCAAATCAGAGGTTGTCTCGTAGTTTTTAGAGCACAGTTTGGAATGAGAGGAGGAACAATGACTAAGATAACTATCCAGCAGAGCAGAGCAAGTGGATCAAGACAGAGAGATAAAGGTAGAGGAAGAGTAAATTCAGCTAGTCCTACTATCAGGATTGAGATGTGGAGTAATCAGCCATAGTCTTAGACCAGGATTTACGCTATCACTAGAAAGGAGGCCTAGAACTCCCAAGATGTGGTAGCAGGTGTGTTAAATATCTTTCAATTTGAAACATTTGCATTGGTAGATCCAGGATCTACACATTGATTCATCACACTGCACCTAGCATTTAAAATGCATTGTAATATTGAGATGTTGAAATGTGGTTTAGAAGTGAGTACATCGATAGGTAGTACTACAGTGATAGAAGAAGCATTTAAGGGGTGTATGATTTAAGTTGATCAAGCAGAGCTAAAAGTAAATTTGATTGTATTGCAGTAAGTGAGATAGACCTTATCCTAGGTATGAGTTTATGGTGGTGTATCTAGATAAAATTATGGTGTATAACATAACTATGACTGAAAATGTGGAACACTTGAGGAAAGTGTTCGAGCGACTGAAGCAACAAAAGATCTACATGGTACAGCTGAAGATTAGATTCTTGGGTCATTTGGTGAGCAAGGGTCAGGTCGGGATGGATTGGAAAAAGGTGAAGGCGATAGTTGAGTAACAGGTTCCAATGATAGTATGAGGATTACGAAATTTTCTTGGAATGACAAACTATTATAGGCGGTTAATAGTAGGATACTTGAAAAAGCAGCACTATTGATGAACTTGTTAAAGAAAAAGCAAGAGTGGCATTGGTTGGGTACATGTTAGGAGGCATTTCAAATACGTAAAGTTGCTATCTCAACTAAACTTGCGTTGAAGCCACCAAAGTTTGATCTTCCATTTGAGGTATACATGGATGTATTGAACAAATCCATTGTTGGAGTCCTAGTACAAGAAGGTCATCTTGTAGCATTTGAGAGTCGAAAGCTCAATAATACAGAGTAGCGATGCTCGACATATGAAAAAGAGATGCTCGCGGTGGTGCATTGCTTTGAGACATTGCGAGTATATTTGTTGGGAACCAGGTATGTGATTGTAGATCATTTCTCCAAGTATGGGATCTTCGTGCTAGTACCAACATTGTGTATCTTAGGTAGTGCGGCGGAGTTATTCTATAAGAACGTGGTGAAATACTTAGGAGTCCCTGCTGGCATTGTGAGTGATTGAAATGTCAGATTTACAAGTCGATTTTTTAGGTCCCTTTTTAACATGATGGGTTGTGATTTAAAGTTTTCAACGAAAAATCACCCACAAACGAATGGCCAAACGAAGAGAATCACTGGTTTATTGGAGGATTACTTAAGGCATTATGTAAGTGCAAGTCACCATAACTGGTTTAGTTTGATTGATACTATACAGTTTTACTATAACTTACACAGTTCTTCTGTGACGAAGAAGAGTCCCTTCAAAATAGTCTTAGGGGAACAACCTCTCACTCCACTTGAGATTTCACAATAAGGGACAGGTGGCAAGTGTCCTGTGGCATACAAGTCCGTGATGGAGAAGCAAGAGCTGCTAGATAAGGCGAGAAATAGTCTTTGAAAGACTTTTTGATGTAGACTTACGGAGAATACTGTTAGAGTTTGATGTGAGAGATAAGGTATTGTTGAAACTTACCCCATAATTTTAAAAGAAGACAAGTAAGTGCATTGTGGATTGGTGCCAAAGTTTAATGAATTGTTTGAAGTGTTGAGTACAGTAGGGAACGTGGCATACTGGTTGTAGTTACCTGAGAGACTAAAGTTACACCTTACTTTTCTTGTTAGTTTTTTTAAACCTTACTATGAGGATATATTAAATCCAAATGGGGTTAAGTGAAAAGAACTCCACTGGTTGTGAGAAAATAGTTCAAGGATAAAGTAGAGAAGATCTTGGATCATCGAACAATGGGGTAGCATAAGAAGAACCAATGACAGAGTTCTTAATCCAGTGGAAGGGAAAGCTGATTAGAAAAGCTATGCAGGAGAAAGATACGACCTTGTGGTAGTTCAAAGATTAGGTGAAAACCTACGTTTAGAATAGTTTGACAAGGACATTGAATTCATCTGGTGGGGGTAGTTTGTTAGCCACTTAGCACATGAAGGCATTTCACAGCTAGCTGGAGACGGACCTTGGGTAAAAGGTTAGCTAGATCAGGCATATGTTAAAACTCTAAGTTAACTTAGCACGTTAGATCAAGCATAGTCTGAGTTTTGGTATAGTTTCAAACCGTGTATGAGCTGACATAGCTAAGGTTAAGTTCTTGATAGACTAAGGACTTATTGGGTGCTCTAATTGATGGACCATGCCTAATGGATTAGCATGGGTAAGCATTGGATCGGACCAATATGCTATGACTAGCTTTGCCTTGGATGACTCATCATCAACAGATAGAGATATGAGGATCTTGGATGATGTGGCAGATAAGATCACGGAGGATAAACATCAGCACTAAAGGATAAAGACCACACTAGAGGATCATCTTAAGATAGTGGACTATCAACGAGATAGTGGACATCTTCATTGATAGGGACATATCATATGTAATCTTTTATCTTGTTAGTTGCAATATAATAGATCTTATCGGATAGAGTTCGACTTAGATCAAAATTTTATGTTATAAGATAATGATGTAATATGATATGATAAGGCGTGATCAGGGGTAGTAGAGTTCTGTTAGGATTCTAACTTATTCCCCTAGCCTTAATGCCTATATATAGCTCATTTGAGCCTTGCTCCTCACACAGAGTTAAGAGAGCATTCCTTTGTATATTTTGAGGAAAATAATAAAGTTTTAGCATCATTTCTATATCTCTTCTTTGTTTCTACTGTTTCCATTATTATTGCTTTGATTATCTTCTTGCAGGTGTAAGAGTTAAACATTGCGAGGGTCGTGAGACATTCAAGAACTAGGTTGTTGGTTGACGATCACGTGGGGAAGGATGAATCTTATTTAGAAGGACCAAAGTAAGATTGTCATGCAAAAGAGTAGGCACAATTTGCAGATAAGTTCGTTGTTTAAAAAGACTTTTGTAACACTTACCTTGAATAAGTGTATACTCCAACTGGCATATCATCTATTACTTGTACCAGTTTCTACTCACAACCTTTCATACTAACTTCTATTTTTGCAGAATCTTTGTTTTTTATTCACTATGCATGCAATATCCTAAATTTGAAGCTCTTGAGTTGGGAGTTTGCAAACTTCTTTTTGTTTCCTATTGACTCCTTTCTACTTCATTCAGTTGTAGGCTCACACCTTTTTCTCTTAGGCTACACTTCTATTTAAGTGTTATGGATACAACTGGAGCTGTTTCTCTTAGCTTGATGGAAATGCTCTATCTAGTACTTGTAAGTTGTCTTACTCACCTTTTATCATATGCAAAAGTTGTTCTCGAATTTTAATTGCATACATGCACCTAGCTTAATGCTAAAATTCATTTAGGTGTAATTGTTCCTTTAGCTGAGCCTTGAGCTTTGGAACTAGTTGACCACCACTATTGGCCATACTCTTAAAAACTCTCAACTTCCTTTCAATGCATGGAGTGTACACAATAATTAACAACTTAGTGTTAATAAGCTAGTGAATTTTAGTTCAAACTAAAAAGAGGATATAATACAATTGAGGTTGTCCTAAACTCATAGCTTGCTAAATGTATGGGACACAAGTAATCAACAACATTCCAAATGCCTTTGGAGTAGCGATAGGAGAAGAATAAGTGATTTAAGGTTTTAGGTTCTTGAAAACATAGAAAGCATCTATCAGGGTTATTAAGGGATAATAATTTGTAGCAACGAAATTGAAGTAAATTTTTTTAATCTCATATTTGAATTTGAGATAACAAATTGAAAAGTATTTAATTTTTTGTAATATTAAAATTTATTGTTCAACTTTTTTGAAAATTTCAATTAAGCGGTTAACATTTCAAATCTCGTGTAATATAAATCAAAATATAAATTTTTATTTGATATGATGTGTCTATCAAATGCCACATGAGTATCTATCCATTAGTTATATCAATAATCAAGTTACAAAAGACAAAGTTTTGATTTTAGTTGTATGAGTTTTGAAAGATTAATTACCAAATAAATTTTTTGTTAAAAGGTTGGAAATTAAATTAAAAAATTTCAAATGATCAAATACTTCTAAATTTTATCCATTTTACTTTTAATCTTTCACAATGGAGATAAAATGTAATAATTAATTATACAAATAAATGACATAATTTTGCATTATATATGTATAACTAGTTTTATACAGTTACGAGTGTTTCCTCTTTATTTTCAATTTTTGTAGATGCATACATCTTAAAGTAATCATAGTAATCATAAGTTTATTAGTTTGCTTACGAGCTTGTTCAATTGTTGATTAATGATTAATAGTTGTTATTTTTTATTTCATCATTTTAAATTTGAAGAAATTAGTAATGTTATTTTTATTTTAATTAAATCGTATTTTTAAAATCATTTTCTTCTGTTTAAGTTTGTTCATCTTATAGTGTATTTTTTTACTTTAGAGATAGAAGTATTATTATATGTTTAGTTTATATTAAATCACTTATAAAACTTTTTTAATTGAAAGCTAAATAATAGAGATATTTTAAACATAATTTTTTAAAAATGTAGCAATTAATTAGCCATCACAAATATGAAGTCAAAGTGTTATTACACCATAGATATCTTATCAAAATAATGTTTATGAATTAAAGTTAGATTTGTATAAAAAAAAGAATTGACAAGAAAAAGTTTAATGAGATTTAGCTTCATAAACTTAGATTTGTATAAAAAAAAGAATTGACAAGAAAAAGTTTAATGAGATTTAGCTAACTAGATGTGTCTACGTTCTCAAGAGTCAAGAGCAACTCGTAGATTACATATTTCTTATATATAGACTAGGTTTACAAAGTATAATTATTTGTAAACTCTAACTTATATTGCCTCAGACAACTTACCCCTTCAATAACTTAACCTAACTTAAACATAATTTCAAAAAGTCTTAAAATTCTTCTAGAGTTTTAAATCTACCAAAAATTTATTTTTGGATAAGGCAATCTATTTTGCTTATATTTATATATATATAAGCTATACATAACAATATCTATTTTGGCAAATATATTGTATTTAGGCAATTCACTATTAAAAAAATTGAAGATTACATGTTTGTACATACGAGCTATGCAAAATAATCTCTACCCTGGCTAATATATTCCTTATAAGTTAGGATGTAATAATGTACTTAAACATTAATGAAGTCTAAGCAATGCTTGAACTTCTTTGTGGTGATTAACTTTGTCATTATGTAAGGTACATTTATTGGAGTCGTAAACCATTTTCAACAAGATATGACTAGATGTAAGCAATTTTCTAATATTGTCAAACCTCACATCTTTCACGATAACACTCATCCATATGCCTTTCTGCTACCTATCCACAACTCCTTAGAAGGTGCTAGATTTTCATTACTGAAAGTAAGAGAATATGATACTATGTCTTTCTAACTATATTTGGTTGGTGCATGTTAGTACATCTTTGTCTATTTACGGTTATATCATATTAATGTTCTTCTAATAACATTGTTTTATCTTTTTAACTAAAATTTTCAGCCTTTTTTGCATCTACTCCAAGTTGTTCTAATTCTACTTGTACCACCTTTGAACCACTACCACTCAATTTTTTACCTTAACACGTCCTTTTCATATGTTTTCCTAAATATATATCTCTCCTCAAGTGTTACATTCTTAAAAGTTACCCTAAAATTTTTACTAAATGGATGAAACTTGCAACAGTCTATCATGTGGTGATTTATATGCTTCAATAAGCCCCTCTTGTAAAGTTCTATCATACCTTGCTCACCGAGATGACTCAGTTGCATATATCCTAATATAATACTATCCCATATATCATAATACAATACTATCTTCTTTTGACTCTACTATTATAACTTTTTCAACTATAATTGTACTCCTTATTAGTTTATATATAACTCTTACTAGTGATATGTGTCGTTAGGTGCATATAAATTAAATTCTTATTTTACTTTCAAATTTATTAGTCAATTTAGTATAAAGCAAAGACGAATCGATCCCACGAGAGAAGTTAATTTATTAATTTAGTTTATTAATTATAATACTTTTAAAAGAAACAATTACACACTAATAATTTTTCTTATATGAAAGAACTCCAAAACAAAATATAAACTCATAATATCCTCTTTAACCTACATAAAAAAGATACAACATCAAAACTTAATAAAATAGAGTTATAACATATTCTTAGGATCACACAATCAATATTTAGAAGCTAGAAAATTACTTTCTTTGTCAAAAAGCATGATCATCAAGATATATATAATGCTGGATTTTTTTTTTTTGCGATGATACCTAGTTATATAAATCCTTAGAATTTTCAATTAGGCAAACCTTGTTGCATCTTGAAATACTTTTAAAGCAATAAATTGGCATTTACACATCTAGTCATATTAAAGCACACATCTTTACATAGTTCAACTAATAAAATGACTTTTTAAAAATGAATGAACCATTTAAAAGAAAAATATTAGATTTGCCACAATGTATACTAATCAACATATTCGTATGAAGTATCCATTACATAGTTCTTTTTAAGATACATTAAACTTTGACATTTTTCGAGTTGAGGCAATATTATGCATACATAGTGAAACACATATAAAGATTTCATCCGAGCTGTCCATTTTCATCCAATTATCCTCTCACATAAGTTTTTATTAATGATTTGACATTAGGAAAAATTCAAAAACTAAAACAATTGTAATAACAAAACATATAAATTTAGCTAAACTAATACGTCTACACAAAGCGGAGGGAGGGGTGATTGATGTTTAAAATGAATCAAATTAAATTTATAAATAAAAATAAATCATAAATCTAAACTAATATTTACAAATAAACAAGCAAGTTTTAAAATTTGGTTTAGTTATGTAATTTCTACATATTTGAGATAGTCCAAAACATTTAACAAGTAGAATGTAGAAAATCAACTAGCTAGTTTCTAGTGTTCCTTTCCACTCCTAGAAATTGAACTAGTTCAATTCTAATATCAAAACATGTTAAGCACTAGGAAACGCAATCAACAACCTAAATTTGTTAGACGAACATCAAAATTCTAGTCCATACGACTCCAAGTGAATCACTGATTTTACTTAATTATCATATTCAAATAATCAAGGACATATCCAATCAAATAAGAACATGAATAAACACAATCAAAATTTCTAGCGATTGTATACATGTTAAATCCACTAGGTAATCAATTTAATTAGATAAAAATAATATCCCAAATACTTAAAATAATATGTCTAAACTAGAATTCAACAATTAATCATAACTAAAAATTGGAAAATTAGAAACAAGGGGAATAAGGTTCAAAAAAATTCATTGAAGTGCTTTAATTTCAGACCTTGGATCAGTTTTTTCAAGTTCTGAAAATTCCTTCCACTAAACTTGAACCAATTCAAAACACGTGGGCATTAGTTCCCTATCCCCCTCATTCACTCCTTGGAATGAATCTTTGCTTCAACGCACCTTGGAAGACAAATGCCCTCGAAGAACTCCCTTCTCACGTGGATGCTTGCTCATTGTTCTCCTTTCTACTGCTGCCTTTCTATAGCCTCTCGAAACACACCCTGTACCTGCACGTTGCTGGATTGTTTGCTGGTTTCCTCTTAGGCCATCTCCAACGAAGGCACCAAAACACCAAATTTGGTGTTTTGGTGCAATAAATCCACTCCAAGGAAGACACCAAATCTTCACACCAAAAGTACAAAAAGACAACTTTATCTAATTACTTTTTAACATATTCCTTTTATGTCCTTTTTACAAATTGATTTTTTTTACATAATTTACTAAGTAATTAAACTTAAAATATATATTACTTTACACAAAATATATAATTACAAAGATCTCATTGAGACATTTAAAATGAGACTAATATTGAATATCATATTAAATTTATTTTTAATATTTATTTTTAATTCTTATTTATAAGTGTTATAAATTCATTAATAAAACATGTTAAGAATAAAAATATAATTTGAAATAAAAAGTACATAAATTTAAACCACACCATTGATTTTAAAAATTAAAACTCAACAGAAATATTTGAAATTACAACAAGACTAAAATAAATTACAACGGAAATCAGACTCGAGATTATAATCAAACTAAAATTACAACAATCAACTTAAAAGGAAAATTAAAGCACTTGAAAATATTAATTTAACATAAATAATTAATAGTTTGGAAGGTCATCCCCATTTCCTCCAAAATCAAAATATTGGCTAAAGCCATTAAATGAGCCAACTCCTCCTTGAGATTCTCCTTCTTGAGCTCTTTTGGCAGAAATTTTCATTTGTTCATTTCTGAAAGCCTCACGCATCACTGTATCTTTGATGAAATCCAAATCTTTGCATAAAATTTTGTTATCTTCCCATCTTTGGCATAGCTCTAATTTTTTTGCCTCATTTTGAGCTCGTAACAACTAAAGTTCATAATTTTTTTCAAGAAGAGATTGACATTCATGAAACATTCCTTCTATTTCTTTATTCATAGACATAAAAAGTTTTTTCATTTCCTCATTTGTTCCTTTTTCATTTTTTCTTTCTTCCTCCCAATAGGACGATTAGCTTCATCATTTCTTTCAATAAATGGATCTTCAACTTCAAAATCATTATTTAAATCAATAAAAAATGATGATGATCCTATTGACTTATTTGATTTTTGAGATTCGGACGGTGACATTCATTGCACTTAGATCGTTTTCGATGACCAGATGCTTTCTCTCTACTAGTATCAACATATTTCTCCATATTTTTTAGAATTGGCCATACATGATCAAATTTGAAACCTTTTTGAAATTTTAGATCTTGAATGAGTAAATCTTTTGCTTTCTCGAACTGCAAGACAACAATATAACTTAAGTTAGATTTTAGGGTATAAATCAAATGTATTTTAATTCATACAAAGAAAAAACAAATAAATAAAGCACTTACAATATCTTGTTCAGAAGAACCACTTGGATTCAAGTTTTCAATTTGTCGAACACATCCTCTAAATTTTCCAATAGTTGTCATTATAGTTTGCCATCGAGCTTGTAAAGATCTCCAAGGTTGAATAGTAGTGATATGATTCGACAGCATTTGATAGTACTCAGTTGTGACGCGAGACCAAAACTGAGTCACAGATTGATCTCTACCAGTGATTGGGTCTTGTGAAACATTAAGATATACATGGCACAAGACTCGATCTTCTTCAACTAAATATGATACACTTCGAGAGGTATTTGAAGGCTTTACTCCAAAATTAGAGCCTGCCATTTTTTGGATAGGTTTGAAACAGTGCTATAGTTTAGGATTTTAAAGAGTGTTATATGAACGAGGGTTTCAGTTAAGTATAACAAATAAACAATTTATAGAGGTGTTGTGGATAGGATATAAATACTAATTGACGGTTGAGATGAATGCAATCTAATCCAATGGATAGGAAGAGATAGAGTTAGATTCTGTACAGAGATTCCTTATCTTATCTAAGATGTTGTGTGGATATGATACGAATACTAATTAACAGTTGAGATGAATGCATTCTAATCCAACGAATGGGAAGAGATAGAGTTAGATTCTATGCAGAGATTCCTTATCTTATCTTGGATATTATATGGATATGATATGAATACTAATTAACGGTTGAGATAAACACAATCTAATTGAACGGATGGGAAGAGATAGAGTTAGATTCTATGCAGAGATTCCTTATCTTGTCTTGGATAATGTGTGGATATGATACGAATACTAATTAACGATTGAGATGAATACAATCTAATCCAACGGAAGGGAAGAGATAGAGTTAGATTCTGTGCAGAGATTCCTTATCTTGTCTTGGATATTGTGTGGATATGATACGAATACT
>JAOSBN010000002.1:17550365-17573484 GCA_027563595.1 Erythroxylum suave | reverse complement strand
GAAAATATTTTCAAAAAATATCTATGCAATTCAAACCATGTATTTATAAATCTAAAAGGTAAATAATATAACCAATCTTTAGCAAAATCATGCAATGAGAATGGAAAAGCACGTAATTTCACTTGTTCTTCATTAATTCCTTTAAGTCTTATAGTAGAACAAACATCCAAAAATTCTTTTAAATGTCTATAAGGATCCTCACCTGCACATCCATACGATTTAGGCAATAAATTTTAAAAATTAAATTCAGCTTCAAGGTTCTTTCTAAGACTAGGAAGACAATGCATAAAGGTTAATCTTCTAAGTTTTGTTCTAAAAGTTGGTTCAAGGTAGTTGCGACCATTTATATCCTTGTGTCTTTCTTTTTCCAATTTGATTTGTACGTCAGTCTCTTTTTCATCTCTTAATTTCATAAAAATCACCTTCTCTCTTCTTTACTTTTTTTTAGAAAAAAGAATTGTTAGTTAAGATTCAAAAATAAATAAATATACTAGGCAAATAAAACTTTCCTTGGCAACAGTGCTAAAATTTCATAATTGTCATTAGGAGTATACAAATTAAATATTTTTTAATTTTAAATTTATTAATCAAATTAGTATAGAGCAAACAAGAGTCAATCCTACGAGAAAAGTTAATTTTTAATTTAGTTTATTCATTATAATAATTTTAAAAGAAACAATTGCATCCTAATAATTTTGCTTATACAAAAGAAGTCCAAAATAAAATATAAATGCATAATATCCTTTTTAACCTGCATAAATAAAATACAACTTCGAAACCTAATAAAATAAACTTGTAACATATTCTTATAATTATGCAATCAATATTTAAAAGTTAGAAAATTACTTTCTTTGTCAAAAAATCATGATCATCTATATATATATATATATATGTATATATAATGCTAGATTTTTTTAGTAGTGATACCTAGTTATATAAATCCTCACAATTTTCAATTGGACAGCCCTTGTTCCATCTTGTAATACTTTTAAAGTAATCAATTAGTGTTTACGCATCTAGTTATATTAACGCACATACCTTTACATTATTCAACTGATAAAACAACTTTTTTTATAAATGAATGAACCATTTAGAAGAAAAATTCTAGAATTGCCACAAAGTATATTAATCAACATATTCGTGTGAAATATCCATTACATAGTTCCTTTTAAGATAATACATTAAACTATGTTATTTTTTAAGTTAAGACAAGATTAAAATACATAATAAAACACATATAAAGATTTCATCCAAGCTATCCATTTTCATCCCATTATCCTAACATATGAGTTTAACTTTATTAATGAGTTGAAATTAGGAAAAACTTTAAAACCAAAACAATTGTAATATCAAAACCAATAAAATTACCTAAACTAATACATATATACATAGTGGGGAGGGGGTTTATGTTTAAAAGAAATCAAATTAAATATAGAAATCAAAGAAATAAAACATATATCTAACCTAATATTTACAAATGAACAAGTAAGTTTTAAATTTTAGTTTAATTATGCAATTTTGACATATTTGAGATAAACTGAGGCTTTTATCAAGTTGAACGTAAAAAACCTTGTACCTTTTTACTCTTAGAAATTGAACCAACTTAATTCTAATATTAAAATATGTTAAGCACCAGGAAGCACCATCAACAATCGAAATTTGTCAAACGAACGTAAAAATTCCAGCCTATAACTCCAAATGAATTACTAATTCTACTTATTATATTCAAATAATAAAAAATGTCTCCAATAAAATAGGATAATGAATAAACATAATTAGAAATTCGAACAATTGCATAGATGTTAAATCCACGCGGTAATCAGTTTAATTGAATCAAAATAATATCCCAAATACTCAAAATAACAAGTCTAAACTAGATTTTAATAATTAAGAATAACTAAAGCTTGGAAATTCAGAAACAAGAGGAATAAGGGTTCCTAAAAACTCATTGAAGTGCTCTAATTTCAGACCTCAGCTTAACCCTTTTACTGTCTAAAAAATCCCTCCACTAACCTTGAACTAGCTTCAAACAGGTTGGAATTGGTTCCATATCACCCTCAATTACTCCTTGGACCAAATCCTTACTTCAACCCATATTGGAAGACAGAAACTCTTAGAAAACTCCCTTCTCGCCTGGATGTTTGCTCATCTTTCTCCTTTCTCATGTTGCGTCCTTATAACCTTATGGAACATACCCGATACATGCATATTGCTGAATTTTTTGCTAGTTTCCTCTTATCAAGTCCATTTCAAATGAATTCGGAGATTTCCTCTTATCTCTTGGGTTTTCATGTGGATGTTTGAGATGAAGACATTGCTAGATTTTTGGAGTTGTTGCATGTTTATCTAGTTTTGCGTTTTGTTCTTCTCTTTTTGGTGGTCCATTTTGTTTATTTTCTTCTTTTTGCACGTGTTGTTCCTTCTCTGACTGTAGTGCATTTTCTTTTGTTTCAGTTGTGTTTTGGCTTTCTTTCTGCTTCTGTGCATTGCATTTTATCCTCCTCTACTACTGTGCATTGCGTTGTGTTTTGAACTTCTCTTTGCTAGTGCTATGCATCTTTCCTTTTTCTCCTCTGCTCTTTTGCAGCATTGGCTTTAGGTCTAGTTAGGACATGGGCTAGAAGACTTTTTACCACTTAGATTTATCCCATGCCATATAAAGTCTCTTACGCTTCTATCAATCTTCTTGAGAACTACTTTAGGTTTACATAAGTGAGACAACTAATAAATGGGTAGGTTACTGAAAATTGAAATAGCAAACTAAAGTATGCCTTCATAAGGCAAAAATTCAATCGGTCCAGGTAGATATTCTTTTATGAACTTTATCAATAAGAGGTCTACATTCAGCTTCCTTAAACTTCCTTGTGGAGATAGGAATTCCCAAGTAAGTAAGTGGTAATTGATGAATGGATAGTCCAACTTTAATAATCACCCTTGAGAAGTCATCAATTCTTATCTTATATAGATAAGTAGAACATTTTTTATGATTGAATCCCAGTCCATAGGCTGTTTGGGTTCTCTGTAAAGATGATAAGATTATCTCAATTAAAGAAGTTTCATTAGCATATATCATGAGTAAATCATTTGCAAAAGAAAGTTAAGTAATATTGAGATATCTACAATGATAATGACATATGAAATATGAGCTTTCATCAATATAAATTGGGTCATTCTTTAAAGAACTTCCATAATGATGTAAAAAGGTAAGTAGATAGTAGATCTTCTTGCCTTATACCTCTAGTTGCTTGGTATAGTTGTGTAGGTTACCCATTCATTAACACTAAGAAAGATATTATTGCTATGCAAGGATGAATCCAACTAATGAACTTACTAAGCTAACTAAAAGTAGGGATAGAACTAATGATAAAACCCTATTTATAGTGTCATAAGTTTTAGTGAAGTCAATTTTGAGAGCATAACTTCTATAATGTTCTTTATGGATGTAGTTTTTGAATAACTCTTGAGCAACCATTGTGTTGTCCTCTATACTTCTATTTGAGACATATGCAACTAAACTAGGATTAGTAATAGTAGGCAGATTAATCTTCAATCTATTAGCATGAATATTGGAAATTATTTTGTACAAAACATTACAACAAGCAATAGGATTATAATCATTTAGTTTCTTAGGATTAAAAACTTTAGGCACCAAAACAAGAAATGTTTTATTGACTTGTTTCGAGTAATTTGCCCTTTCCAAAGAATTCTTGAACTATTTTGACCATTAGTGCTTACAAAAGATTCCATTTCTCTTGAGAAAATCTAGCATTAAATTCATCTTGACCAAGAGACTTATCTCGATGAAATGAGAATAAGACCTCCTTTATCTCTTTACTAGTGACTTCCTTGACTCAAGCAACTTCTTGAAAATGATTGATTGAACCAGTCATTCCACTAACTAAACAGCTAGGGAGTCTTGCAATGTGTGTAAAGATACTACTTATTGCATGAAAATAACTTCTGGCCATTTTTTCATCTCCTTTTGGTCATTTATGTTGATACCATATTCATTCTCAAGACAAATGATCTTGTTTCTATTTCTCTTGCTTTGAATCACACTAAAAAATTAGTTGGTATGCTGTCACCATGTTGCATAAACATAATTCTTAATTTCTCTTTCAATTGTTCTTTGTGTTCTTTAATGGACTGCAATATCAGCTCAGGTCTGATTTCTCTTTAGTGAAGATAGTGGAATTTGAAGGATCCATAGTCAATTGCTTTTGAGTTAAAGATTAATTCTTAAAAGCCTGTACTTTACTGAATTTTAGACTGTCTGAGTTATGCTTACAAATTTTACTTTAATAAATTTTAGTAATTGAGCACACTAAAATGATTTAGATACAACTTCAATCCAACATCACATTTAATAATTGATTCAAGCTGAGAATCTTTAAGTAAGGAGTTAAAGAATCTAAAAGGTGAACTTCTCTTAATTTAGCTGCCTGTAATACACACCTTAACAGGTTTATGATTTAAGAAAAAAGGGTCCTCAAAAGTCACATAGCTTTCAGTCAATAGAGATAACCATTTGCTATTCACTAAGCATCTGTCCAGCTTTCCTTGAATTAGCTTATAGTCTTTCAGATGATTAGTCAATGTAAATATAGGTCCATAAAACCTGAGATCCACTAGTCTAAGAGAAGCAATCAACGTAGTTAGTTTTTTAATTTCAGCATGAGATATTTTCCTTGCTCCTAAGGATTTAGAAGGATAAAGTAGATAGTTGAAATCCCCTTCCACCATCCAAGGCATGGAAATATTTGAATTAATAACCTACAATTCTTTCCACAGTTGTCTCTTTGAAAATCTCAATTAGCCACATACACAACTGTTATTGCTATTGGAAAGTCAAGACATCTCAAATCAATTTCACAATGTAGCAATTGATCCGTACAATACCACTTAGAGATAGACAAGTAGGTAGTATACATAGCAACTATAACCTTTCCATTTGGGTGTTTTGAATGGTTACTGAGTGTTATCCAATCTGCAGATATGAATTTCAAACCATTTTAAAAAGCTTCTTCCTTAATCTTGGTTTCTACCAAACCAACAAGACATGTTTGACTAGCTTGAAGATAATCATTTAAAACTAGTTGTTTATTGGGATAATTAAATCCCCTAATATTCCATATAGTATAAATCATTTAGAACGTGAGGACTTAGTCCTTCTGTTGTATTTTTTTACTTATTGTCATTGTTGCTTACCATTCCTCATATTGCTGATTAGTTTCATTGCTACTAACATCATTATCTAGAATAACAACCCTAGGAGTAGTCAATCTATCATCTTCTATTACTTTTTCATCATCACACCTAGAAAGTGAATAGTTCTCCATAATCTCTACTTCTTCGACGTTATATTTTTGGTCATCAGATAAAGTTATTTGCTACAATTGAGTAACTTTTTGATTATGTGAATTAGCAATATATTTTAAGGTACCCAGAGTTAAAACTTTTAGCTTGCTTCCATTTTCTACATTCTCTCTATGATTATTATCAATAACTTCAATTTGATTCTAAGCATATAATCCAAATTAGCTTCACAGATTCCTTATACTTGTAAATGTCTTTTACAAGCCATAATTTTGGTAATGTCAGCTATTCATTGCTATACTATCACTTTCACCGACAACTTATAAAGTATCAAGATTCACTAAATGTTGTTTTTCCATCTTGCCTTCTTCATTAATATTTATTTTAGTGATCCATATTTTGGTGATAGGTTTTGGATACAACTTTTAAGAATAGGAAAGTAGAATATTGTCTTCAAAAACTTCACCATTTGAATTGAACTTCACTAAAGGTATGTTGTCTGGCATAATCTTCTTATGAACAAGTTCAATTCAAACATTTGAATAGCCTACTCCCTTGATGTTAGTTGTATTTTCATATAAAGTAAGAAGGTTCCAAGACAGCTAGCTAAGTGACTCAAACCTTCAGATGATCAATATTTAAGTAGGATTTTGTGCATATTCACCTATATTGGGATGGATTCAATTTCATTTCTATCAAGCTTGAATTCCAACTCCCATTTCCTTAAAAACAAAGGCTTACCTTGTAAGTGCCACGACATCATGTCCATAACCTTACCAACCATTTCCTCTGGAGAGAATCTAAAGATGAAGAGATAATTTTTAGTTATTAGTGTCAACTACAAACCACTTTCTTCCAGTTCGTGTTAGTTCAATGTTGCACCATAGGGAAGGCTATTCTCTTGTCCAAAAACTATCCAACTAAAGAAGACCTGCATTTTTTTGCACCTTGCAAAAGTACTTCATTAGATGAGGAAGTTGGACCATCTTTTAAACCAACAACAAAATGTAGTTTCCAAATGACTTCACTACATGGCTCCAAGTTTTGTTTATATGGCTTTTGGAATGAAAGAGCTTACTAGGATGTAAGACGAGGAAACTCCTCACTATTTAACTTAAGGTTTGGGAAGAAGTGGAATCGGGAGACATTTACTAATAACAAACAATAAACTGTTAGCACCCTAGTTTCAGGGTGAAGGTAAGCTTCCTAAAATGTAAGGAAACCTGGCTCAATTCAAGAAAAAGAGAGGCACAAAGGTAGAATTAAAGCCAAGAAAGAAGATAGGCTCAAAGGTAGAGTTTATGAGAGAGAGGGGTGAGATATGAGGTGAAAAACACAAAGAATCATGGCGAGAAACCCTGATAAGGTAGTAAGAAGGAAGAGTAGTGAGCACGTAGAGAGAAATCCATTTCTAATGAGTCTTGAAGTTGATTGGTTGAGATGTAGAACATATCGCTATTACTATAATATGAGTTTATGCCCTACATTATATTAGCATTCCTTGATGAATTACTAATTTTTATTTCATCCTTATGCTCCTTATTTAGACAATCCCCCTTAATATATCAATTTGCTCATATCTATAGCAATAGACTACCATTTTACCTTTAGATTTCAACTTCATTTAGAAGAACCATCTTTCCCTCACTTCGTCCCATGATCCTAATTTTTTTTCTGACGTAGAACCCTTTCACTTAAAGCTTTTATTGTTATCAAGTCTCTATTGATTATGATCTAATAACGTAGCAGTAATATCTTCCACACCATCTTCTTATCTAACGTTAAAGTAGTCACTAGATGTCTATAAAAAAGAGGTAAAGAACACAGTAGAATAATTATTTTATTATTGTTTGTAATAGTCACCTCAAGCCTTAATAAGTCACTGACTATTTGATTAAACACATTGATATGTTTTTTTAGATCCATTTCCTCTTACATCTTCTTCTTATATATTCTCTTCTTGAGATATATTTTGTTTGTATAAGAGACATCATCATGTATTGACTGTCCAACTTTTTTCATTCTCTATAAGGATGTAATATCCATTATATAGTACATAAATTTTACCATCAGACATGGTTAAATGGCTATAATTACTAGCACTTGCAACTCCTCTTAGTTGAACTCATCATGTCTTCTAACTTATTCTCATATAGCAGTTTCAACATGTTTTAATGTTCTAACAAATTCTTCACACTTTACTGTCATAATGTAAACTCTTAATTCTATTAAACTTTTCTACTTCAAACCTTGTAACTAAAGTTACTGTTTTCTCAAGTATAATTTGATACCACTTCTTAAGAAATAAAGTATATATAGTAATAATAGATTTGTATAAAAGAAAAAAAACAATAACTATCAAAATTTTTTTAACCATATTCAACATATTGGGTATGCCCACGTCCTTATAAGTTAAGAGTGCAAGGTTTATAGCATTAATCAACATCTCACTTGAAGATTATAAACTTCTTCTATATATACACTAGAATTACATATTTATAGTTAATTAAAATTTTAGTTGGTACGATCCTATGCAATTTATCCCTTCGCAAAACCTAATATAACTTAAATATGATTCTAATAAGCAGGATTGATAATGAGTTAGGTTGAAGAGCCCCAAAGAAAGCAGCCCAAATCCAACCAAAAGCTCGATCAAGTTTGATTTTGTCACCCTAGTTTGAGTCCTATTGGGCTTTAAATGACTTAAACTGCCTAACTTTAACTGGGTGAACCTAACGTAACTCGATTGTCAGTTTTTAATATTTTTGTTGTCCAACTAAGTCAACATTGATGACCTTCCATTTCACTATGACACCCAATTAACAAGAAACACCAGAACTTCTCATAAAATACATTTAACATATTCTAATTCAATAGATAAAACAATGAAAAAGGATAAATGAAGAAATTGAATATAACATGACAAAATGATGAGAAGAAAGAGAGCACTATGACAACAGAAGAAGAAGAAGAAGAAGAAGAAGAAAAAGATACATTGATTTAGATCTAACAGTGATGTTGGAAATGGAAAGGAATGGTAAAGTTGCTAGGAATGGGTAAGAAGGTTGAAATTAGTTATTTTTTTCCATTTATATAGTCAAGTTTAAGACCGAACCGTCTATAAAACCCAAAAGATTAAAAGAAAAAAGTTAAAAATCAATCCAAATTTTAGTCAATTCGAGATTAAGCCTATTGACTTGAAGTGAAATATAAAATTATTAATAATATTTTATAAGAATTATTCTATATTATGTATCTTTTATTAAAAAAAGGATCTTATAGATTTTTAGAAAATTCTTATAGACACTCACCAACCTAAACTTAACGGACAATGAAAGCTACATATACGTTAAAACTAATTGATTTTAGGAAATTTATAGAGGTCCTTAATACGGGCATAATATTATTAGATATGGACCACAGACCATCGGCCTATCTTAAGTATTAGGTAGCTTTTTTTATGAGTCACCAAAGTATGAATCAACTTCTTCGCTCGTGTCTGGTTTAAAAGTTAATAGTATTAACAGAAAAAATTTAGTTCTATCAGATTTTAAGCTATTTAAACTTCATCAAATTCTAAATCAAGACCTGGGGATGATATTGGATTACGTTAAGATGGTCGTTAACCTCTTTTCAACTTTGTATATAACTCAACCCAACATATACCATCCCTAGGTGATTATGTTAAGGTGGTCATTACCCTCTTTGTTCATCTTTGTATATTCTAAAGGCCTTGTCTAATATTGCATGTAAAAATAATAAAGGCTATAATAAACTGGACATTTCGTACTTTGAGCACAGGAGCCCGCTGAGTTTAAATTAAATATTGTCGTTTCTTCTCTATGTTGGCGTTTTATTCGGTAGATAGAATGGATTTATTCCTACAAGTAGCAGTTCCAAGTGTTCTTCATTGTTTCGCGATCTGGGATTTATTCCTTCAAGTAGTAGTTCCAAGTGTTCTTCATTGTTTCATGATCTGTATCCGTGTATGGCGAACTGTTATATTGCATGAGGCTGGATTACAAACGAAGCATCTCAATGAAATCCTGAAATTCCAAATCCATGGTTGCTTAACCAAGCTTAAGAGTAAAACTTTACTGAAAGAGTAGATTCATCGCAAACACTCTAAAACAATGGAAGCCTGTCACACAAGCTGCACGTTTTTGAGCACAGAAAAAAAATGGGGCAGTAATCCAAGTTTCTTGTGGATGATAGAGAAACAGAATCGATTTGAAGACGAGAGCTTATTCAAAAAACATCAACCTCTTAGGATTAAATGCCTCCACAAAAGCAGCATTCCTCTTTCACTTCAATTTTAAGAATTCCCCACCCCCGTCAATTTTCTTGCCAGCGAATAAATTGGCCAAATTTGGCACTACCTTTTTCTTCTTCTTCTTGATAGTGACTGTTGATCGTGGAGTTGTTCGTATGGCCGGAGAGCCGGAATTTCGAACCTTTGTTCGTCTAGACGGAGTCAAATTGGCATTTTCTCTAGAGGAACTCCTGGGAAACGCCAGTTGCAGGTTCTCTGCACCTGTGCTTTTCTCATGCTTTTGCCTCCTGAATTTTAGCTCTCCCTCTGCCACATTCTTAGCAGATAGTGACCTAGCAGTTCTATATACTTCTCTCTCTTCCTCCAATCTCATTTCCCTTATTTCTCTTTCGGCTATTTCTATTTTCATCAAGGTCTCCTTCTCGCTGGCTTTCAATGCTTCAATCCACGCCTGAGCTGCTGCAACCTTTTTGTCTGCAATTTCTTCAGCCCTAACAGTACTTCCCGTTAGATAGTCATATTCGAACTTTGAGATAGTGATCGAGGAATTATGTCGAGAGACGGAAGCTCTCGATGGCATTGTACTCTCAATTAGCCTTTTCAATTTGTCAAGAGCCAAAGCCTCTGATGTCTTGGCGGCTTCGAGCTCTTGCATTGAAACCTGCAGTCTTTCCTCACTCAAGTCAATTTCAGACTCAGTTTTTAGGATTTCAGCCTTGATAGTGGCAGTTTCTTCGCTTACAAGCGCCTTCTCTTTCTTTGCAACCTCTGCTTCTGTCTTTAGTTGTTCAAGGGTAAGGGACAGATTGGACACAACTGATTTAGCCTTCTCTTCAGCTGCAGTTGCGGCTTCTAGTTTAGATTTGGCTCTTAGTAACTTGGAATTCAGATTTTGAACAGTTAGGTCTGCTTTTTCTTCTGTCTTCTTCAGTCGCGCCGTTTCTTCGGAGACATGCTTCAGCTCATCCCTTATGATATCCATTGAGGCCATGAATTGAAAACTCTCTTCTCGAATTGATATCAATTCCTTCTTCGTTGCATTCAATTCTTCCGTAACCGACCTTAGCAAAGGGGAACCTTCCCAATCCTCCAAGTGCCTAAAATTTCCTCGAGAATGCTTCAAGCTGTCAATTCTTTTCACCTTTTTCTCCATCTCCTTAGCATGCTTTAGTTCATTCTGAAGTACATTCACATCAGACAAAGTAACAATCAACCTGGATTCGTCGTCTTTGGCCTGATCAATATCCTCGATGGTATCTCTAATTCTCCTTTTTCTCTCCTCGATTGCAGCTAAAACTTCATGCACTTCCTTCTCACTTTGAGCCTTAATTTCTTCATACTCTCTTGACGCCTCGATGCGAGCCAATTCCGCTAGTACTTGCTCTTCATTTACCTCTTCTATCTCCTTCCTAAGCACCTCCACAGAGCTCAGATTGGAAGATAACTTGGAGCTGGAGGCTTCCATCTCCTTCTCTTCCAGTATCTTCTCTTCCTTAACAGAAGCCATATCAAGCTTCAGCTTGCACAATTCTTGCTTAACATATTCCAATTCTCTAACCACTTCTGCATATCCGTGACCTTCAGCATTCCCCTCAAACAATGTCTTACCTTTCATCTTACTTGACTTCTTTATCCTCTCCATGTCTCTCGCTTCTGATTTCACCTTTGAGTTGGACACCTCAATTTGTTGAGCTAGACTTTTCACAGCGTTTTTGCCCTGTAACAGCTCGGATTCTGCTTCAGCCTTCACTGATTCTGCAGTTTTCCTACTCTCTCTGTACTTAACCATGTCTCGCTTTGCCATGTGCAGCTCTTTGATTTTTGAATTTGACTTCTACATGAATCAGCAATAGAGAGTTTAAACACTAAAGGACTACAAACTAACATAACTGAAAAATTTTAAGAAAATGCAGTCGGGGGGTTTGGTCTGATGATAATAACATACCTCAGGCAAATCCATCTGAGCTTTCTTCATCGAAGGACAACGTTCAAGGATTCTTTCTTCATACATATTAATGGCTGCTTTTACTGACCCAATTCTTCTACGATCCTCAAAAGCTCTTCGATCCATTTTATGCACATGTTACAGAAACAAATAAACCACAGTACACACAAGCTAAAACTCCAGCAAGCATCCAAAAACCGAAAGCTGGGTGTGATTGTTTTTTGACAAGAAAAACTGCAGTGTCGACAATTTTAGCTACCAAATGAAAAGGTCCTCATGGAAATATTTTAACTTCAAGAACAACATATGAATATTCCCATGAAAACTTACCAGGGAATTCCGGTTTAATAAAACCAATTTCTTTTCACGAAAAAGAACGTAGTTGCTTAGTCCATATGTAGTAAGTATGTCAGGAGCAGAGTTCCAGGCAGGAAGCATCTAATAGAACTGAAGTCCTCCAGTTCAAAGAGCCTTTATCTGCAGAGAGTGTGGAAAAAAAAAAAAAAAGCGGTAATCGAGAGGAAGAGGATTCATAGTCCTGATGATTGGCTGGTATTGGAAGAATCGCTGCCTCCACCTGCTTATTACTATTTATTTTTCTTGATAGGGACCACCTACTTGTTTATTTTCAGCAATACATCCAAAATATATATAAAAAAAAAACTGTGAATGGAATGGAATTGGATTCCCTTTTTTGGTTAATTTGCAAGTTATTCTTCAGAATGAGTAACTTGATTACAAACAACATTTAAACACCAGCCGTTATTCAATGACCGAAGAAATTATCAACTTACAAGTATTATGATAAATTCAAAGCATTCGGTACTCAAGCTCACCCAGTTATATTTGTCATTATTACTACAGGATTGCCGTTGTCATTAAGTTTGATGTTAATATTATTAGTCCATCTAATTATATTTGTTAGGATAAGTGCATAACATTTTCTTGGTGTTACATAAAAATGAAGCAATTTTCTTATATTTTCCATGAAGAGGTTTCTAATAAATACGGTGAAAGATGATTTCAATGTTGACATCAATACAATTTAGAAATGTAGTCTTTTTAAATAATTTATTTGAATCTTATTGTTTTTTCAAAATATACTAAACCATAAATTAGATGCTTCAACTGAATAATATAGTTATATATTTGAATTTAAAATGAAATTTTGAATTGTACAATGCAAAAAATGTTGTTTTCTTTTCATGGTTTGTTTAATAAAAAAAGATTTAATTAAATAAATATTTTCAAAAAATTATATATTTTAATGAATTCACTCTTTTGTAATCTGATTTGTGGTTGATTATTGTAATATCACTCCACTTTTTGTGAAATTGATACTCAACATTTTGATGTTATGCTGAAGTTTAAGTCAAGAAAAGGGATTTAAAAAATCCATGAATATTGAATATAAAAGTATTAAAAAGAACTTTATAGAGCGAAAACACTTCCTTCTTATTTCATATTAAATACTTCAATTATTAATAATGTATAAATTTAAATTTTGTCTTGAGTTTGAATGAAAAATAAAAAAATGTAACTTTGATTTTTTAATGGTGGATTAAAGTGAGCAATTGAGCTAAATAAAATTTGGAATATTTAATTAAGATAACCTTAATATTTTAATTTATCAAAATTTGTACACTAATGATATCACATATCTTTTTGTGAATAAATGGATAGAAAGAAGTATCCAATAAAATTATTAAAATTTTCATTCCATAGATATTTCAGAGTATCTCGTATTTATATTAAAGTTAAAGTTCCATAAACAAAATTCTTTAAACATAGATTTATTATTTTACTGGATTACTAATGTAATTCGAATACAATAACTTTCAAATGAAAAAAAATTTAGAGGCAGTGCCTATTTGACATTTTCACTCCAATAAAATTATAAAATAAGTATTATAAGCAAAACGTACAACATGTGTAATGTCTAGCTTTATACATACCATAGCATATATTAAACTACCGATTGCAGAAGTGTACAGAACTCGCTGCATAATTGCTTTCTCCTCTTCAGTGGAAAGACTTGTTCACTACTCAGTCTGAAGTGATTAGCAAAACAAGGCTAAGTGGTTTATTTTGATCCATGCAAAACCTTTTAATTATCTTCTCAATATACTTCTCTTGAGACAACCATAACTTTCTAACTTTCCTATCTTGCATAATCCTTGTTCTAAGGACATGTTTTGTGTCCCAAGTCTTTCATTGCAAAAGACTTGCTTAATTACTTCTTCAACTTATTTATCATGGAAGCATTCTTGCCAACAATCAGCATATTATCCACATATAACGAAATGATGACGAAACCACCCTAAGAAAATTCTTATAAGAATACGTAATGATCAGCAAAAGTCTTTCTATGTCCTTATATCCCCATACCTGATTCAAACTTCTTATATCATTGTCTCGGTGATTGCTTCAATCCGTATAAGCTCTTTTATAGAACACAAACATAGCCTTCTTTAACCTTTACCACAAAACCCTCTGAATGTCCCACGTAAACTTCCTTTTCTAAATCATCATAATGAAATGTAGTCTTCACATCCATATGCCTGACCTCTAAATCTAGGTTGACTGTTAAACCAAATACATAAATAGGGGATATCTTAATAGTCGGAGAGAAAATTGCATCAAAATCAGTACCTTTTCTTTGGCTAAATCCTTTCTCAACCAGTCTGGCTCTATTCTATAGTCATGAAGTATGTTCTTCTTGCTGCACTATGTACACTTATTGGTTCATTACAACTCTCATACCCTTTTAGTAATTTTGTCAAATAAAAGGTATGATTCTTATATATGGACTTCATCTCATATTGCATGGCTTTAATACAATTCTTTCTATGCTCATCTTTTATGGCTTTTTAAAAACTTTATGGTTCATAGCTTCTTGTAAAGTTCAATTCATACTCATCAAAAGAATACCAAATGGAAGGTTATTTATTTCTGGACCCTCTTTGCAATTATAAAGGAGCAGAGATTTTTGGTGTTGGAATTAGAGCCTCCTCTTCATTTTCTTGTATACAAGCATCCATAAAATCCTTTTGCTCATCTTGTTATTGTTTAGTTCCACTTTGTTTAAGCACTATAGGTGGAGATACTATTTTAGTGTCACCTAGATCGTTAGCCTCTGAACTTGTCTTCTCAAATTTTGTAATATCTTTTATGGTCCGATCTTCCTCAAACTCAACATCTCAACTTCTAGCAAACTTCTTCTTAACAGGATCATAAAACATGTAACCAAGTTCATCTTGACCATAACCAATAAACACACATTGCCTTGTATTGGAGTTCAACTTTGATCTTTCGTCGTTAAGAATATGCATAAATTCCTTGCGTCTATAAAGTCGTAAATGATTATAGGAAACATCTTTTTTCTAACCATACTTTCTTTGGCGCATCAAACTTTAGAGGAAAACTAGGTGACTTGTTCAAAGCATGAACAACATTACTTAAAACTTCTTTGGCCCTTTTGAATGTGAAAATAAGAATTGGATCTGTTTCATGATTATCCTATCCATTCTCTCAACTAAACCATTCAAATTAGGCATCTATGGTGGTGTTAACTAGTGCTAAATATCTTGCTCCTAGGAGTACCTTTCTAGGTCTCCAATGTACTCACTTCCATTATTTGACTTCAAATGATTCAATTTCTTCCCAATCTCTATCTCAACTTGGGCTTAAAATTTCTTGAACACATCTATAACTTAATTCTTGGGTATCAAGGTGTACACCACTGCTTCTTTGAGTAATCATCAATGAAGGTAACAAAGTAATAAGCGTCACCAAGCGATTTGGTCTTCATCAGATCACATACATCAAAATGTATCAACTTTAACACTCGTGGCTTTCTTGGCTTGAAAGTAACATTATAAGCAACTATTTTCTTGACAAACAATAAGCACATCTCCTCAATTGTGCATTACTTACCCAGCTAAGCTATTTTTCTAGACCAATATTGATATTGTTCACTCACTCATGTGACTGAGCCTTTTGTGCCACACCTCAACAATTTCATCACTTTCTACTATTATTAATCTTGGCCAGCATTAAGTATAATACTAAGCACTTCTTAACTTAAGCCACTATAAGAGATCCCTTCTTAAGCTTCCACTTTCAATTTTGGAAAGTATTAAAATATCCTTCATTATTAAGCTTTTCTATAGAAATTAAATTAAGCATGATATCTGAAATATGTTTCACATTCTTCATAATTAATTTGCTACCATTGTTGGTTTCTAATCAAACATCACTAACACCAACAATCTCTGCATTACTATTATTGCACATTTTGACAACTCTAAAATCACCTGTTGCATAATTCACAAAAACTCTCTTCGAGCTATAGCATGAGTGGAAGCACCAGTTTCAATAACCCAACTAGTCTTGTGAATTGTCAAATTTATCATATCAACATTATAAAGGATAAGAAAATCTTGCCTAGCTGTAATGGCAATTCTCTCATTATTATTATCTCAACTTTTTGGCTTCATGCTCTTTGCCTTTTTAGTTCTCTCTCTTCCATTTTTGAAAGAATTTCTTGATATACCCCCTTTTGTAACAGTATTGGCACTCAACATTGGCATATTATTGGACTTTCCTCTATTTGCATCTTTGCTTTTATCACTGTTTCTCAAAATCTTACTCTGACTCCTCCCCTTAGTGATTGCATTTTAAAACATCTGATTGTGAAGATGAAGTACTTTGACATGTACACCTTTTCTCTTTATTCATGATACCACTCTTAACATAATCTAATTATATTATACCATACAAAAAAAGTAATCTTTAAAGTCCCCTAAGACTCTGGTAAGGACATAAGCATCATTGTGCCAAGAACCTCATCATCAAAATTGATGTCCAAACTTGCTTCTTGATTCGCAAGCTCTTAGAATTCATTCAAGTCGTCAACTACAGTTATACCTTCACAGCATCTCAACTACATCAGCTTAGTCAAGTAAAACAACTTATTGTTGCTATGATTTAAGGCATACAATTGTTTAAGCTTAAACCATAGGGTCCTAGCATGTTTTTCATTGCAAATGTGATTATAACCATTATCTTCAACAAATTGTCGAATAAAACTACATACCCGTTCATGGTCAATTTCTCATTCTTCATCTATCTTCCCTCAGTCTTTTTTTTTTATAGCAAATGCAACTTAATAACAGAAAAAAGATCTTTCATCTTGTTTCTCCATATGTGGTAATTTGTGTCATTTTATTTAGCAAAACTTCTAAAATCTACCCTCTATAACTTAACATGGTAATAACCAATCCTCACTCTAATACCAATTGTTGGCTTATGAGGGAGAAATTAGGTGCACGATTAAATAATATAAAAATTAATCCTCTAGTCTTTGTTTTAATTATCGAGAAAAATAACAAATAAAATTGTGAAATAAAAGCACTGAATTTTTATATGGAAAACCCTCTCAAGGTGAGGAGTACCACTGGCACAAGCAATATTTCTTCCACTATTAAAAATAATGATATAACAAAAACTTCTCTCTAAAATTAATTAGATGGAAACAATAAAAGCAACTCTTAAGAATAAAATTCTTAGTATTTATAGAGAAAAAGAAACCTAAATATTCAAGTCAAATTACCACCATATTTTTCTTGGCTTACACTTATAAACTCCTACTATTTTTTGTAATTAAATAGTTGAAATAATACTCAAATATTTGGCTTTGCTCTCAAATTTTCTTTCTCATTTTGTCTCACTTTTTTGCATGTAAAAATGGTCAAAACATGATGAATTTATAGCCTTCATGTACTTAGAGACTAGGTTTATGAAATTTAAGGACAGAGAACTTTTTTTGGCCACTAATTTTTGTTTGGTGAAAGGTTTTCCATCTTTCCAATCTTGTTTGGTTCACTTTTTTTTAGCAGATTAAGGAAAAAGTTGTGACGCATTAGAAATCTTAGGGTCTCTGGAGTGTCATTAGCATATTTAAGAAAGAAGTAAAGGCTCCTTAAGAAGTTTGGATTTTGTATGTTATTAGCTGTCAATCTATTCATTTATTAAATCATTATACTTTTTTTTCCAAATTTAAGAAAATTTGATAACTTTTTTCTTCTAACTGTTTTGGCTTTCAACCTATAATTTTGAGACCTCCACTGCCACAACAAGCATCATCACCATTAACTTTCTATAAATTTTGATACTTTGAATAATTTTATTATTCACCAATTATTCTAAAAAAGTTTAAAAATCTATGTATACTTTTAGAGGTTATTATTCTAGAAAATTTCCCTCTTAAATAACATTATTAAGGAGAACAAGTTCAAAATAAAATTTATTCCCATTTCTTGAGTCCTCGGGAAGCAAAATTTTTTTCACACTTTTAAAAATATATAGTAATAATTGTTGGGAAATCAGGCTAAGTCTGATCCCGGTCATCGCGAAACAATCACAAAACTTTTTTGTATTTTTGTTTTTCAAAAAACCAATATCACCTTTAATCTTATAAAACAATTAACACATAAATCACAATAAAGCAGAATCTTAATTTATGTCTTATTCTGAAGCTTTATCCTTATATCATATCCCTCAGATCGTTTTTGAAATCGATCCGACTTAACCACCGTAGTCATACAAATGTCCGACCTCTAATGGTATCTATATAATAGGTTGAGAGAACTCTGTAACACCTACAGATAGGGTAAGCTAGAAGTCCTAGCTTTATCAGAGCTTAAGCCTATTTATAATAAGCTTTAGACGTTTTAGTAATTTAATTGAAATTGAATTCTAATTTTAATTAAACTTTAATTAAAATTACAAATAATTCTAATTAAATATCAATTATACCTAAATAAGGTTCAATATCTCATATTGATCCTTATTTATTAAATATCTCCCATTTATTCATAAAATTTCTCAAACTTTATAATCAAGTCCAACTTGATTAAATAACTTCACTCTTTACAACCCATTTTGTATGTGAAACCCATTAGGTTCCTAAATATATTAGTAATGATTATAAATTATAACTATAATTCGTAATTAGATAAAAAATAAAAATTCTTTTAATTTATCTTCAATTCTCCAATTAAACAATTTATAATCATACATCAAGAATGGCGTCTAACAATGCATCGTGAACATCTAAATATTTAGGAATGTCAAAGTGGTTTTGACTAGCCTTTCCTTGCATGATTTTTTTATATAATTCAATCCTTTCATCATATAATGTTCTTATTAGTTTATGAGGTTGACTACTTCCTTCATAAGGATGTCCAATCTTAATAGAACAATGACTAGGAACATTTAGGGATAATGCATAAATGCAATATGAATCTCATAATTATAATCTCATTATAATTTCATTTACAATGTAATTATCCCATGGACTTTATCATATACATCTAAACCTTTACAAGATAAAGAATGTATTTAAATTATATTACCATTAAACTACAACTAAAATGATTGGTTGTAGGGCATAAACTAATAATCTCTCACTTGCACTAATCCAATCATTTAAGTATCTTATACCATATCACCGTATGACAATTATATTAGTGCTGGGACATTGTCTTAATAAGAGAATTATATAAGATTCTCTATAGAGAGCATTTTCTTAAATCATACAACTTTCATCTTAATTATTATTAGAATTAAGAAAATTTGCCTAAATATATCTTTGGATCTTTGATGAGACATTAGCTCCGTATGTATGCCCTTTGGCTCTAATGTTCGATAGTACATTACTGTCTTAAACAATGCAAGGTACTGTATCAAGTTCATTAAAGAACTTATTGATCCAATTAATCATTTCCACTAAATGAAAAATATATTATGGCTTAATTAACTATAATTTCTACATTAGCATCTTTCTAACTTCTAAGTAATTTAATTATAAAGTAAATATGCTTTTCTCCTTGAACTCAAGTGTCAACTCATACATAGAATGATGAATATCCTTAATACTTCACAAGTATTTGATATCTCAAGTACTAAACATCTTTAGTACATTATCTATGTACTTGGACTTAGAATAGGTGAACAACTTCTAATCTATCTTTATAGATCTATTTCTCATAATTAAGTTGTTACCTTTTCCCATCTAACAAGAGTTGTTTTTGGACAATTATGTTTTCAATAATTGAAAGTTAGAATTGTTGTTCTTTATGAGCAATATGTCTCCATATACTCCTAATAAAGAGGAAAACTATACTCCTACTAACCTTCTTGCATACATGATAAATTCATAATTATCTCCAAAATAAACTCTTTGAATTCATCATGAAAGTGAATCTTTTAATGTCTCATAGCCTTTTAATGATACATCAAATGTATCAATAAAGGCAATAGTTCGAATTGGATGTTCTGCTATGAGATTTGAAATTTTCAAAATTCATCTTATTCCTACTACTTATCTTAAGAACCATTCTCCTATCAGTATAGAGATTGAAAAAAACAATTTTTTCAATAAGTCTGTAAGATTATATCCATCCTTTTGGATATCTTATAACTTTTTATTATCCAATTTAGTTCTAAACTTAATGGATAGTGTATGCTTTAATGAAGCATTATTTCCTTGAATCATTAACTTTGACTCTTTTAACTTAATGTTTATGAAATCTTGCTAATTGATTCAATTGGAATTATCGAAGCTAAGTCATTATACTAGGCATCACTATAGAAGAAATACTATTGCATCATACAATATCTCATATTGTTTTTTCCTCCTTACAGAAATCCATACTCTTATGAGTTTAATTATGAAGGTATTCACCAAAGAATCTTATTCCCTATAGAAAACCAAAAATTTAAAACTTACCATAACCATCTCATCGAAGTGCTTTAACATTCTCAATGCTTAATTTCTAATTAGATTTAGACAATTTGAACTTTTCAAAATTTTAAATCGTTATTTCATTTAATATATATGACTATATCACACAACCTTATGAATTTTGTACCGTATCGGAGTATTAATTTTGGTACTGAGTTTAAATACCGATTAGTACTGGCCATAATACTGGTAAAATATCGGTCGGTACCGGCCATAATACCGGTCGGTACCAGAAAATTTAAAAAATATAGGGACTAAGTTGCAAAATTTTCAAATTTTAATTTTAAAAAATATCAAAATTTTTAGAAAAATTTTGAGCCTTCCGCTTTTGAATTATTAAATCAAATTTTCTGAAATATATATAATATATTTTTAAATTTAATTATATTTGTTAATAATTATTAAATTAATTTATAAATTAAATTAAATTAAGATATTTATAATTTTAATATGATTAATTTTAATTAACCAAATATATAATATATTTAATTAATAATAAATTAAATAATATATGTTTTTGTTTCATGATTTAATTCTACTTGGTTATTTCCTTATCACGAACTCTTGTTGTAAATTATAATAATTTGAGAGTTAAGGATATTTATTATTCTTTTTATTGGATGTTTTGATGTAATTATTATTTATTATATAATGAAAATTGAAATTGTAATATTTTAAATTTCTTTATATTGTTCTTAATTATATATTTTTTGATAATGATTGTCTTTTTCATATAAATTGTGGTTATTATTTATATGTGAAATATCTAAAAATTATTGTTATTTCATATTAATTGTGATTATTATTTATTATTTTAATTTTTAGAGACAAGGTTAAAAATATACAGTACAACTGTACAATATGACAATGAACTATTTTTAATTTTTAAAAAATTTAGAGACTATTTTATAAATTTTAAAAATTACCTGAAACAGTATTCGGTATTAACTGGTACCAATACAGTATCATACAGAACCCAATTCGGTACCAAATCTGGTACGGTATTCGTAACATTGATATCACATAAAGTAATTATTAATCTAATGAAATATAAGTATCATCCTTTTTATGAATTGTTATTCCACCCAGTGCATCAAACGTATAAATTTAACAATTCATTACCATCATCATCCTTTCACTAAAGATTGATTTGTTTATTCTTCAACTTGACAAGCTTCACAAGTTTTATACGATTCATAATTATAAGGATACGTATATCCTTGTATGTAATTTTATGATTCTCATAATCATAAGGATACATATATCCTTGTATGTAATTTTATAATTCTCGTTATGTTGATTTAACTAATATGAAATAAAAGGATAGTCTGAATTGTCTAACTTCATATTCTTACCACTTATGATAAGTATAAGTCTCTTTTGATCCAACACATACAAGTTGTTCGTATAAATTGAATAAACTAATTTTACTTAACATGCTATTTCTTATCATGCATTAAACATTATAATAGTGTTGAATCTAATTTAGTATTAAATACTCATAAGCGTGAACTAGAAATATATATGATCTCTATCGTATCTCATATAGGCAAAAAAAGTCATGCAATCAATTTTATTCTTATAAAAAATATTATCATACTATAATTAAGCCTTTAGTTGTAGTCCACAATCTTGCTTTCAGTAGGCTAAAACAATTTCATCAAGGTACTATACCTTTTAGCATTGCTCAATGTAACCTCTTGCATCCTGCTGTCATGGTGTTGACGTACATCTTTCATGTTGTCATCAAAGTTTATAAGACATTACTCAACTCAAAATGTCAATACATTTTGTCATCTATATGATTTTGACATGTCTTTAAAACTTTGCACCATATCCTCAATAGGTATTATAGAAAAATTGTATAATGGGTATACAATTTCTTGTTTCTACCTTTGAGAACTCTTCTCAAACATATTCCTATATCTAAGAAATTTGGTTCAATAACTTTTAGTATCAACTATACAAAACAAGGTAAATTCCACTCATAATAGAATATAAATGTAAGGAAAGTAATGTAATTAATGATATGCCATGACTATCAAATGAGATTATGACTCTAATTATATATTTGTTTACTCCTATTATTTTATTCAAAATAATAGCCCTCACTACGATTTAGAAATATTACTATAATCTTCTAGTGGGTTAGGATCTTATTCAAATATAGTTGATCTTGAATTTACTCAACAAACCAACTAAACTTAAATTAGCTAGATAACAAATTTATCAATTACATCTCATGTAACTCCTAGATCTTTTAGGTGACAACTCTTGCCAAAAAAAATCTTATATATTATTCCTAACCCTGTCTCTAAATCATTGTTTCAGATTTCGTACCGTACCGGCCGGTACCGGACGGTACGTACCGTATCGACCAGAAAACGGTACTGAATTTAAATACCAATTGGTGCCGGCCAATACCAGTTGGTATCGGTGGTACCGGCCGGTATTGTAAACACTGGTCAAATATCAGACGGTACCTGAAATTTTAAAAAGTACAGGGACTAAGTTGTAAAATTTTCAACTTTTAAATTAAAAAAAAAATTAAAAATTTTTAACCTTCTTGCCCCCCCCCCCCCCTCTTTTTCAAATATTTTTAAATTGTTGTTTAATTTAACTTTATTATAATTTTTATTTTTAAAATAAAATAAATATTTTATTACTAATAATAATTGTACATTAAAAAATTAAATAATTTATTTTAATATTTGATATAATATTTATTAATAAAGTATTAATAAAAATATTTAATTTTTAAAAATTATTATTTATA
>JAOSBN010000002.1:17535821-17550265 GCA_027563595.1 Erythroxylum suave | reverse complement strand
AATGGCTTTAATGTTTTATAGAACATTACTGTCTTGAACAATCCAAAGAAACTCTATTAAGTTCACTAAAGAACTTGTTGATCCAATTAATCATTTCCACTAAATGTAAATTTTATATGGCTCAATTAACAACCATTGCTACATTGAAACCTTTCCAATCCTAAATGATATTGTTCTAAGTAAATAAACATTAATTAATATTTACCTCTAAAGTTATATCCTTATCAACTGGAACTTAAATATCAACTCACACATAGAGTAATGGATATCTTTAATACTTCACAAGTATCTGATATCTCAAATATTAAATATCTTTAGTACATTATCTATGTACTTGGACTTACAATAAGTTAACAACGTCCAATCTATCTCTATAAATCTAATTCTAAAAATTAAGTTGTTACCTTTTCATATCCAACAAAAGTTGTTTTTGGACAATTATATGTTCAACAATTGAAAGTTAGAACTATTATTCTCTGTGAGCAATATGTCTTTATATACTCCCACTAACCTTCTTGTAGGCATGAAAAATTCACAATCATCTTCAAAAACAAACTCTTTGAATTCATCATGAAAGTGAATCTTTCAACGTCTCATACCTTTCAACTATACATCAAATGTATCCATAAAGGCAATAGTTACAATTACATGTATTATCATAAGATTTGAACCCCTTTAAAATTTCATCTTAATCCCATCACTTATCTTGAGAACCATTCTCTTATAAGCATACATCGAAACAAACAATTTATTCAATAGGTCTGTAAGATTATTTCCAATCTTTTAGGTACCTCATAACCCTTTATTACGGATTATATATATGATTCAACTAAGCATCACATCCTTAAATCATTAACTTTGATTCTTTCAAAGACTTAGCGTTTCATATATAATGCGAAATCTTGCTAATTGATTCAATTGGAAATATAGAAGGCAAGTCATTATACTAGGCATTATTATAAAGGAAATATTGTTGCATCATACAATATTTCATATTGTGTTTTTACTCCTTACATAAATCCATACTCTTATGAATTTAGTTATAAAGGTATTTACTAGAGAATCTCATTTCTTATAGATAACTGAAAATACAAAACTTGTCATAAGGATCTCATCAATGTGCTTTAGTATTCCTAATGCTTAATTTTTACTTAGATTTAAACAGTTTGAACCTTTTAAAATTTTAAATCATCATTTCATTTAATAAGTGTGACTATATCACATAAAGTCATTAGTAATCTAATTAAATATAAGTATTATCATTTTTATGAATTGTTATTCTATCTAATGCATCATATGTATAAGATTTAACAATTCAATACAATCATCATCATTTCACCAAAGGTTGATTTCGTTATTCTTCAACTTAATAAGTTTCATACGATTCATAATAAAAAGCATATATATATCCTAGTATGTAACTTTACGATTCTTATTGTGTTGATTTAACCAATATGGCATAAAAGGATAATCTAGGTTATCCTACTTTTAATTCTTGCCACTAATGTTAAGCATAAGTTTCCTTTGATCCAACATATAAAAACTATTTGTATAAAATTAGATCAACTACTTTTACTTAAACAATTTATTTCTAATCATTCATTGAACATTACAATAATGATTAACCTAAATTCAGTACTGTATACTCAAAAGCATGAATTAGAAATACATATGATCTTTATCATATAGAGTATAGGCAAGAACAGTCATTCAATCATTTTTCTTCTTATGACAACTATTATCATACTATAACTAAATTAAGTGGAACAATTCCAACAAGGTACTATACCTTTTAGCTATATTGCATGCAACCTCTTGCATCTTGCTATCATAGTGTTGACATGTATCTTTCATGTCATCAAAGTTTACGAGACATTAGTCGACTAAAATTGTCATTGCATTTTGTCATCTATATGATTTTGACATATCTCAATAACTTTGTCATTGAATCCTCAACAGGGATTGTAGCATAATAACATAATGGACATACAATTTTCTATCTAAAATTTTGAGAACTCTTCTCAAACATAATCATGTGTCTAAGAAATTTAGTTCACTAAGTATCAACTATAAATGTAAGAATGTAAGTAATTAATTATATGGCATGACTACCAAATTAGATTAGGACTTTAATCATGTATTTAGTTACTCCCACTATTTTATTCGAAATAATAGCCCTTAGTACTATTCGGAAAGGTTACTCTAACCTTTCTAGTGGGCTAAGATCTCATTCAAGTATAATTGATCTTGAGTTTTCTCAACAAACCACTTAGACTTAAGTTAGGTAGATAACAACTTTATCAATCACATCTCATATGACTCCTAGATTCGTTAGGTGACAACTGTTGTAAAAAAATATCTAATATGTTGTTCCTAGCCTTATCTCTAAATTCATATGATCATGAGTTTACTCATCCAAATCACACAAATTTAGTTAAGTAGAACTCACTGTTATAAGACTAAACATGTTTGAGTTAAAGTGACATTGAGTTTGCTTAACAAGCCAATTATAAACAAAACTTTGGTTTATTCTTATAATAATGGAAGGAAACAATCACGTTGTCAACATATACTCACGAGAGATTTAGCTTAATTCATCTCATCAAACACAAATTGCATGTAAAAGATCACACATATAAAACATACAATTTATTATACATCCAGTATATATATCAACCATATAAAAAAATATGCAACTTATGGACTTGTGATCAAATTATATGTATAAAATATCAAGTTTTGTTTGCTTCTAGTTATTGATCTGCATAATCTAAAATAATATTTCCAGCTTCTTGAAAAAATTAAATTAGATTAAAACCAATGATTCCTAAATAAATTAAATTCCTATTCCAAATATAAATTTAATTTGATTTGAAAATAATTTTCAAACTTAATTGGAAACTATTTCCAATTTATCTTGACTCCTTTAATAAATATTTTTAACTTAATTGAAAATAATTTTTAATAAAATATTCTTCTTACTTATTATAATTTAGAAAAACTCCTTTTCTAAAATTATATAAGTAACACTTTCTAATTCGATTAAAAATATTTCTAATCAAATTAACAATTACAATTTCTAATCTCATTAGAAATTACTTTTCCTTAATTAGAAAACTATTGTCTAATATTAAAAGAAAACTATTTTCAAAATTAAATAAAACACTTTTAAATTTAATTAAGAAAGTCATTATATTATTTATTTAGAGATTTTTTTAATTAATCAGAAAATTTTCTTTAATAAATTAGAAAAATAAATTGCATAATATTAAAGAAATTATATATTTTTTAGCTGATGAAAACAATTTTAATCAAGAAAAATATCCTTTCCAATAAATTAAGAAACTTGTTATTTATAAATATAGAACAATTTCTAAATAAATTGAATAATAATTCTATAAACAAATAAAGTTATAAATTAAATTTACCTTAACCAAATTGAAATAAATAAATTTAATTAATAAACAATTTTCTTGATTATTAAAGAAAAAATTTCCTTAATTTTAAAGAGTCTAATTAATTAATTTCAATCTAATTGAAACTAATTAATCCTTATTTTAGAAACTATTTTTCTAATTAATTAATTTCAACCTAATTAAAAATAATTAATTCTAATTTTAGAAACTTCTTTTTCAAAATTAATTAGGAATCAATATAACTATTAATCTTAGTCGTATGAAGAAAAATAATTACGAATTTTGTTTTTAAAACAATTTTTTAAAAATGTTTGGATTAAAATTTCTTAAGATGACATTAATCGTTATCCTAAAACATGTGTTATCCTGATACTAGAATAGACCAAAAGAGTATCCAAATACCGTTTTAGGTTGGAAAAAATCTATAGCCAAACAAGCCCATTCCTAAACCTATGTCCAAACATCATCTTCTTCTTTGACATAAACCCTAGCTTTTGCCGCCGCCGTCCACAACTACAGATGCAATCGTAAGCCAACGCTGCCAGCCTCCAAGCCGCCCCAGCTATTCACCGTCGGCCATGGTTTTCAGTCGCCTACCTCACAAAACGTGGCCACAGGAGTGGGCATGAACCCAACCTTTACCACCGCTGGTCCTTGACTTTACCAGTGGTGATTCGCCACTAGTTTGAGCCACCACGGGCTGTAAACCACCGCTAGTTACGCCACTGGTTCCAAGTCCGCTGGTGGGTGATTCCGGTTGGAGGCTCCTCTATGGCATCACCGCACTTCATTTGCATTTTGGGCTTACTGGCCAATGGTGGGGCACGCACTAGCGGCTATACGCCACTGACAACGCTCGTCGCAACAGAATACCCATCATATGAGTTTTCCCAATGCTCTAACATTCAACCACCAAACACAAACCAAACGCAATCACAAGCCTCATGTTTATTTCAGATCCAGGACAGATCAAATAGACAAGCATAAACACAAAGATATGGTTTCCAAAACGCAAAAACATAGAACATATGCAGATGTAAAATGCAGTTCCAGAACAAACACTAGGTAATTCCAGATATTGCCACTTTATGCAGTTATTCATTTTTGGATTCTCAAACAAAAACCTAATACCACAAAACGCACATAACACCAACCACAACATCTTTGTTTTGTTTTTCCAGAAATTGTATAACTTGCAAACCATAAAACACAACCAGTAATCATGGTTGCAAGCAAACCCAAATCGTAGGCATACAACATACAGTATCCACTGGCTTCTTCTTTCCAGAACTCCAAAGCTCACCAAAACAATTACACAAAAACTAGCAAACGGAAGTCACTTATTCCTTCGGAATTATTCAAGTATAAGATTTGATTTGATTTTTCGATTCCAAAATTCTATCCATAACAATCAAATATTTAATTAAATTACAAAATAAAAAACCTAGCTTTGATATCACTGTTGAAAAACTAGATCAGGATTTAATTCTCACCGCAGTGAAATAATTACGAAACTTTTTTACAATATTTGATTTCCCAAAAAATCAATATCTCTTTAATTCTGTAAAATGATTAACATAAATCATAATAAAGCGAAAACTTAATTTATACCTTAATCCGAAGCTTGATCTTTATTTTGTCATATCCTTCGAATCATTTCCAAAATTAATATGTTTCAACCACTGCAGTCACATAAATATCCAACCTCTAGTGATATTTACAAAATGAGTTGAGAGAATTACATAACTCTTATAGAGAAGGTTAAGTAAGAAGTGTTAGACCTATAGAACTTAAGCCTACTTATAATAAGCTTTAGACTTTTTAGTAATTTAATTGAAATTAAATTTTAACTTTAATTAGAATTACAAATAATTCTATTTAAATACCAATTATGCTCATATAAGATTCAATATCTTATATTGATCCTTATTTATTAAATATCTCATATTTAATCATAAAGTTTCTCAAACTTTACAGTTAAGTCCAACTTGATTAAATTAACTTTATTCTCTTCAACTCATTTTACATGTGAGACCCATTAGGTTTCCAAATATGTTGACAATGATTATAAAATCTAATTTTAATTCATAATTAGAATTAGATAAATTAAAACTTCTTTTAATTTATCTTTAATTCTCCAATTAAACACTTTATAACCATATATCAAGATTGATATCTAGCAACGTGTCATGACCACCTAAATATTTAAGAATATCAAACTGGTTTTGACTAACCTTTCTTTGCATTATTTTTTCCTATATAATTCAATGCTTTCATCATATAATGTTCCAATTAGACATAGAGTATGAAATTAATATCTACTCTATTTTGAATCTAATCATATTAGTTCTCCATTAGTAGCTATCGATTCAATTAATGACATTTGTAAACTATTTACAAAGCATCATTTCACCTTGACTAAGGATTTCCTAAATCAATACGAATCGAGAACAACGAAACATTCTCCCTAATTACTTTAGGATGATGAATCCTATTTACTCAACTACCTCTATATAGTTTATGCTACATCTAATGACTACCGATTAAACGACCCATGATTAAATAGATCATAAGTATTCTCAAAACATAGCAATTCCTATACAAGATAACTTTGATAACCTCAAGTCAAAGGATCACTTATACAATCATCACAATGGGAATTTCATAGACATATAAATAATGTTCCAAATAGATTTCTCATATCGGGTCTATTTAGTGAACTTGTTCTCTATCAAGAACCCACACGTTTGTTTAACTATCTCTATACTTTATCCTATGAGATTCACTACTTCCTTCGTAAGGAAAAACAAAACGTATGCTAGTCCTTTTTACATTCTATTAATGTTCAATCTTAACAGAACAATGACTAGGAATATTTAGGAATAATATATAAATGCAAGATGAATCATATAATTATAATCTTATTATAATTTCATTTGCAATATACAATTATTCAATAAACTTTATCATATGTATCTAAATATATACAAGATAAAAAATGTCTTTAAATAATTCGTTACTAAAATACAACAAAAGTAATTAGCTATAAAGCATAAACCAATTCAAAATTCAAAATACGAATGTTCCTATATGAACAACATATGTCTACGTAAGAAATCATTTGCAAACACGATCCTCGTTGCCACAACTTTAAGTTGTCTGAGATTTGTTTTTGCTTTCCTTGCTTTCTTTAATGATGATCAAGGTTTAGTAACTTGTGTAGATGCATTGTCTAAATCTTGCTGACTTCTCCTCCTCTTTGAAATAGGAATGGCATAGGCTAACTTATAGGTCTAAATTTAGGTTTTTTCAATGATTCTACCTACTTTATTTTTGTTTCCCCGATAGGTTACATGAGCTTCCTCATTGAGCTATTGCATCTCATCATTCGTTCACACCACGTAATTCTTTTTTTTTTTTTGTAATACAAACAGAAACAAAACTTTTAATAGCGCCTATAGAGACACCCTGTCGAGTCCCTGTAGAGTTGGTTGGTAATAGCACGTGGCAGCTCCTCAAGGATATGGAGACTGGGATCGGCACCCGTGGCTAACGCTACCAGACGATCCGCACTCTGGTTCTTTTCACGGTAAATATGGGTGAGTGTCACCTCCCACTCTCGGGTTAGCAGAGCCCGAATACCTGCAATCAGAAAGTTTTGATCAGTTAGAGCACTATTCGAATGAGATAAAATGTTGATGACCTCAAGGGAGTCCACTTCGACCGCTACTCGTCGATAGCCCCATGCCCATGCAAGGGTAAGACCCGAGTGAACACCCCACAATTCCGCTGTAATCGGGGGGGCCCCGCGTATTAATTGGAAGAACCTTGCCTGCCATTGGCCAAGGTGATCCCGGAATAAGCCCCCGGCACTTGTGTGGTTGGCATACTGGTTAGCTGCACCATCGGTGTTAAGCTTGATCCATCCCTCGTTGGGTTTGTTCCAGCCAACCTATTGGCCGTGGATCCGCGTCTGCTGGGGAAAAACTTTGGCTTCGAGCACCTGTGCTCGTTCTATCTACTGGACATATTCCCAGATGATTCGCACTCCGTTAGTTGGCCATACAAACCCCGTCTCAAATAGACTTTTATTCCGCCAGGTCCAAAGAAACCAGCAAGTAACGCCATAGATGCGAGGCCACGCAAAATGATTGACCTGGGCAGCCTGGATAAGGTTTGTTCGTAGCCAACTGGCTTGCCAAAGCTGGAAGAACTCCGCGTCTACCACTTCCGTGTGGTATTGGCACCAGAGAGCTTTGGCTTGGGGACAATCCCGGAGTATATGTAAAATGGATTCGGTTTGCCCACAACAATGGCAGCTGCTATGCCTTGACATGTGTCTGACCACTCGTTGGGCGTTGGTGAGCAGCTTGGATTTGCCCACCAGCTAGAGGAAAGAACGAATCCGCTGAGGTCTGGGCTATTTTCAGATTAGGTCCCATAAACGTCGGTTGTCCTCGGGGGATTGGGCTTCGATTAGGGCATAGGCCGACGCCACGGAGAAGTTCCCATGGGGAGAGAGTCCCCAGGCGACGGTGTCCGCCGCCGGAGGGTCCCTGGAAGGACGGAGTGCGGCTATATCCCGACAGACTGAAGGGGGCAGGTAGTGCTGAAACGCGTGCCATTGCCACTCTCCATCGGCTGTGAGGTAATCCGACACCTTGTGCTGAAGGGAATGGTCTAGAATTGTAACAGTCGTGTGGTCAATGAAGGGACCCCAGTCCCCCACCCAGTTGTCCAGCCAGAAGTGGATTCGTTCCCTAGTCCCCAATGTCCAATGAGAACCGAGCCTCACAAAATGCCACGTCGCGGCGATCCCCTGCCAACAGACTGAAGCTCCAGGCCTGGTCACCGACGTGGGAATTAACGTGGGGTCGAGGCGATATTTGGCTCGGAGGACTTGGACCCAAAGGGCTTCTGGATTCGTAATTAACCCCCAGCCTAATTTTGTCAAGAGTGCATCATTTGAAGAGCGAAGGCGTCTGATTCCGAGTCCGCCTTGCGCTTTCGGTTGGCACACCTCCTCCCATTTTACCAAATGTATTCTCCTCTGGCCGGGTTTCGAGCCCCAGATAAAGTCGCGCATTAACTTCTCAAGGTCCTCACAAAGAGTTCTCGGAAGTTTGACGGTTTGCATCGTGTATAGGGGCAAAGACGCAATGACAGATTGGGTTAGGGTAACCCGCCCAACGAGCGAAAGATGTCTGGCGCGCCAGCCTGTGAGTTTGTCATGCCCTTTGTCCAGGATATACTCATAGGTACGCCGGGTGGTACGCTGGTGGAGTAGTGGGACACCGAGGTATTTGCCGAGGGAAGTGGTGCATCGGACGTGCAAACGCTGGCCAATTTGGGCCCTCATTGTCCGGGGGACGTTTTTGGAGAAGTAGACCAGAGTCTTATGCATATTAACCCGAAGGCCCGAGGCCTGGCAAAAGACTTCCAAAGTACGACCGAGGATCTCGGCTTGGGCGGTCGTGACTTTGGTAAACAGGGCGAGATCATCGGCAAAAAACAGGTGGGATAGGGGAGGGCCTGTGCGACTAAGTTTGAGTGGCAACCATTGACCTTGCGCAACCTGCCGGGAGATTAACTGGCTTAGTCGCTCTAGGCTTAGGACAAAAAGGTACGGAGACAGGGGGTCCCCCTGTCGGAGGCCCCGTATAAGTTGGAAGGGAGGGGCTGGAACGCCTTGCCACAGGACCTGCATACTCACCGACGTCACGCATTGTATGATGAGTGTGATGAACGGAGCCGGGAGACCGATATCAGCGAGGGTTTCTCTAATAAAATCCCAACTAAGGCAGTCATATGCTTTTTCCAGGTCCACTTTTAGGGCGAGATAGCCAGTCTTGCCCTTCATCTTGCGCATCGAGTTAATAATCTCTTGGGCGATAATGATGTTGTTGGTGATATGACGGCTCGGGATAAAACTGCATTGAGTAGCCGCCACTAAATGAGTCATGTGAGGTTTTAGCCGATTTACCAACACTTTCGACAAAATTTTGTACAGCATCGTGCATAAACTTATACGGCAGAATTGGGTTAGCGAGGACGGGGAAGGGACTTTTGGAATCAAAACCAGAAGCGTACGATTGATGGTCGGGTCCCACCGCTCGAGTCGAAATACGACCTGGATGAAATCCACCACCGCCGGTCCAACCGTACCCCATTGATGTTGGAAGAAAAGTGCGTTGAAACCATCAATTCTCGAGGCTTTATGGGGATTTATACCAAACAACGCGCTTTTAATTTCACAGGGTTGAAGGGGGACTGTCAGTGCGTGGATGTGGGCATTGGGTAAAGCCAAAAATCCCCCTTCAAGGGAAAAGCGATCGTGGTTTGGGTAGTCTTGGGTATAGAGCTGGGCAAAGTAAGACCTGGCCAGTCCACGCAATTGTGTTGGATCCGTGATGTGGGCTCCGCTGGGGTCTTTAAGTCACTGGACATGGAGTTGTTTGCGCTTAGCCAGTGTGACAGTCACACCACAGAATTCTACTTCTACTTCTATTATCCTATTAAACTGAGTTTTCATGTATTGATATCCACGTGAGCTACCTTTCTCAGCTACTTAAAAGAAAATAATTTTCTTAGTTTTAAAGCAACCTAATTAACCATAAATTACAATCTCAAATTAAGAAAATAATTAATTTAATTATAAAATTAAGGTCTCATTATTATATAAAAAATAATATAATTATGCAAGATAATCTTTTAAAATATTGCTTGATTTTAATTATTGGTTTAATAATTAATTTAATTTAATAATTCAACTATTAAAAAATAAATTAAATACCATAAATATTGACAATAAAATTAACCCTTTTGAAAATAATTTTCAAATAACTAGAAATTTTTTAAAAAGGATTATTCGGAATTTAAACCAAATTTATCTTAACACGATTAGTTAAAATAAAGGCTTAAAATAATAAAAAATTAGAGAAGGGTCTAGATGTGCTTGACTCATGGAACATCTACTATGGGCATATGGCTCACACGTGTCTCACATTTTCTCTGACTTGTGCTTTTTAATTCTATTCTCACGCCGCCACTGCCTCTCGTTGAGTTCCTCCTTTAGTCGTCATTGTCTTTTCCATATGGGTGTCTGCTTTAATCAACCTTGCTTCTCCTTCATGCATCACATCCGTCGGTCCATAGGCAATTTTCGCTCTTACTAGTGGTGATTATTGCCGCTAGCAATGGACGATTCACTTAAGGCAAGCATAATCGCTGGTAAATAACTCATCGATAGTACTAGTACCATTAGTGAACAATTCATCCAGTTTGGAGACCAATATTGATGACGACGACGTCGCTTAGGACACAACAAATAACAAATGCTACTTCAACCATATTCTCAAGTTTTCATATATCAGTACACAGACACTATAACTGAGCTTTTTTATAAACTTAGGGATGGCTTGCAATTAATTTTCGAGAAAATAAAAACACCAAAGGCAATTAAACATGTTTTTTAGAAACATTTAACACTAGGGGAAATGCAATAAATGTTTTCCAGAAGTAAAACACACCAACAATTTTTACACAAGGTTTTCCAAAAACTACAAAGCAAGGGAAGGCGTGTTTGATATCTTATTCAAGAAAATGTCATAAATAATGACTATGAATATGTAATTTTGAGTTTTCCTTAAACCAAGAAATATAAAACCAAATGTTTTCTAGCATTTGATAAGTTACCAAATCAATAATACCCAAACAATTTATTGTAGATAAACAATTAAAAGAGGCTTTGATATCACTATGAGATAATCAATCATGATCGAATCACAAGTATAGTAAAAAAATTTATTTTATTATTTTTCAATCAAATTTGGGTTGAAAAGAATAAGAATAAAAAATAAAAGGGTAAAATGCACTTGATTTGATTTTTTTCAAATTCTTCTCAAATTATCAACCACTGCCTAATTTCCAACATAAAATGATATCTACCAAGTAGAGAAAATTTGTTCAAACACTTTTTGAGAGGAAAAGAAATGAGTGCTTTAAATTAGATCAATTCAGTCAACATATTCTCTAATAAGCAACCTCGTTTGTTTAAGTATCTTTATGTTCTAGTTTGTAAGGAAATGAATATAATGTGCACTAATCTTTCCACTCCATTAATGTCTAATATTAATAAAAAAATAACTATAAATAATTTAAGGATAATACGTAAATCTAATAGGATTATTATTATTATTATATCATCGTAAGTTTATTTCCAAAATATATTCATCTTATGGACTTTATCTCACTTCTTAGTTAATAAAACAAATGTGTATAAAATAAAGATGCCTTTAATCTTTTACTTATATGTGCTTAAATGTTGATACAATTAATTCATTACACTTAGTGATTAATACCTTAAAATACTTAGGACACTTAATTTAGCTCATATTTGATTTTAGGTATATTTCGGAAGTGAAGGAGCTAAAGTAACTTGAAAGCATACTCATTAAGCCATTTTCTCAATGTTCATACTCTATTGTCTTCATGGAGTAAGAAAAAGAAGATTAAAATAAAAAAAGACAAGATAGAGCATAAAAGTGTAGAATGGTGCATGGTGGTTCACGGTTAAGCTAAAATAAATAAAGAAACATGTTGTGTGACGGCAAGGTAGGGTGGAATAACGAGACAGCAGTGGAGGACGCTATTCATCATCAATTTCTCTTGGATTTTCAAGATGGAATAAGGAGACAAGAGTGCAGAGATGCCATTCATAATCATTTTCTCTTGGATTTTGAAGATGGAATAAAGAAGATAGCAGTGGACAGTAGCTATTGTTCATCATTTTCTCTTTGATTTTTAAGATGGAAAGAGGCAACAACAACTACTGTTCATGGAGATTGATGGAGAAGATGCAACGCTAACATCCCGACACCGATTCGAAGGTGAATCGATGCTTAAGTCATGGTTAAGCTTATCTCATCTTGTTAATGTTGAATCTCTTTTAGGATTGTTATTAAAGTTTGTGGTGATCGAATCAGGATTTGAAAAGATAATCTTGATACGTTATTTGGATTATTCTATTACGAACCTACTGCTAGAATGTTGAATATAATATGTAATCATTATATTTGATGTTCATTAGTAGCCACTAATGATCTTAAATTATTAGGAACAATGTAATTTAGGTTAGATAACCTGAACGTGTCACGACCCGGTACCACATCAGGCCCATGGCAACCGCCACATACCAGGACTAAGGACACTCACAGTATCCTTAATCTGACTATGCAAGTTAACTAAATTAAAAAAAATGGGTAGCGCAATGGTTGTATTTTAAAAATCTCAAGCCTACAAACAATTTTAAACACACTTCTATTTTTACACCAAAAATTTTACCACAACTTAAGGACTTTAAAGTCCACTCAAAACAAACTCAACAACAGTATCAAAGTTCATACATAAAGTATTTTACAACGACAAAACAGTCAAGAGTTAAATTTATAAAATTATAAAGAATATCTACACAACCAATCTAATAAAACAGTAAAATAGTTTATGAGCCACTATGCAACTAATGTACAAAACAGAAACTACCTACATGTGGTAATGACCCGAAACTGTTAAAAGACTGCACGATCTACTCAGAACTTAAAGCTCACTAAATTAACCTGTATGGTTGGAAAGCGAAGGGGGGGTGAGTACATTATGTACTCAATGAGCAGGAAAAACATATGTCACGAATAGAACTCGATACACACTAAGATGGTATAGATAACCCATAAGGTGAACATACAACACATAGGCCTACTCTATGACTCAACGTATACTAGTTAGGAACTATATAGGCTTAGCCTATTAATTCACTCATTAGGTGAACATAGGTTCCAGTTCCAATACATAAAAGCATAAAAACATCACATGTATAAATCAAATCTCGTTAGAAAAATAATTATCAAGGTAACCCAAAACAATCATGTGAGACACCACTAGTCGGCCAAACCAGTGTGCACACCTACCGATCCTCAGTGTTGGCTCGACTTCATCCGTAGTGAGTCTGGATTACAGTCTATAATAGCGTCATGACCCTAGATGATGACCTCGTCAGTGTCCAGACGCTAGTTATGGAATCACTCGCAAGTCCCGTAGAAAGGTGTCAATATAGGGACTCGACTTTTATGTACCAGCGTCAAGGGTACGGGGGTCACTAAATCAATTGTGCCCAACACACAATTGGCCAATCGTTTCCTCACTAATCATTAAAAATTATATACAAATATTGAATACTAAAATCAAGTAAGACACCATGTCTTTTATTTATCGATCCAACTGATAAAATGAAACCGTGCCAAGGCTCTAAGCCAAAAGAGAATACATGCATGCAACATACATGATTCAATTATGCATATGAAATGTATTTATGAAATGACATTGTTTTGAACAACTATGTGTTTGAAGCACAAAAATTGGCTTTAAGCATTACCTAGTGTCCATTTGAGATTCAGTTCTCCTAAGCATTACCTAGGTTCAAAATTCACACACAAGTCATCATGCATTTCTTAGGGTGATCTAATCCCACATAAGACATATGGTTTCCCCAACTCACCTCAAAAGAAGGTGTGCACTACTTTGCCTTCAAAAATCCTCGGTACGAGCTCCTTGATTCCTATCTCCCAAGCCTTTATACATAGAAAGACATACAATGAAATTACTACTTAAACAAATTTTTTTTATAGTTATACACCATCATATAAGTGTATAAAACACAATATCATTCCTTTTAAGCTATAAGATTCGACCATTAAGCTTCTCACATGGTTACTTCCTTACCATTTACATTAGCTTTTCTTATGCATTTTCTAAGGCATTTAATGCCTTTAACCCAATACTTGCTCATTTCAAAACATACTTAAGCACATCTTTATCTATGCACATTAGGCCATGATTCATCAATCTAAGCAATAATTTAAGTTTATCCTAAGTAAACATGAAAGCCTCTTTCCAATGCACACCATCAAAATCCTTAAATCCTAAGCCAAGTTCACTTTGGCATTTTATCAAACGCCTAATGTGCATAACTTTCAA
>JAOSBN010000002.1:17489489-17535721 GCA_027563595.1 Erythroxylum suave | reverse complement strand
AATTTTATAATTGTATGATGATGATTATCTTTGTTTATATTAATTGTGGTTATTATTTATATGTAAAATATTTAAAAATTATTTTTATTTCATATTAATTGTTATTATTATTTATTATTAAGATTTTTGAAAGCATGATTGATGTAAACAGTAAACTAGTAAAGTATATAGTACAACTGAACAATATACCAATATGGACTATTTTGCAAATTTTAAAAATTTTAGTGACTATTTTATAAATTTAAAAAATTACCCGAAACGGTATCCATTACTGACCCATACTGGTACAATTTCGTTCTAAAACTCAATCCGATACTAAGTCCGGTACGGTATTCATAACATTGCTCTAAATTCATGTGATCATAAGTTTGCTCAGCCAAATCACTCAAATTTAGTTAAGTAGAACTCACTATCATAAGACTAAAAATATTCGGGTTAAAGCAACCTTGAATTTACTCAACAAGTCTATAATAAATAGAGCTCTGGTTTATTCTTATAAGAGTAGAAGGCAATAATCACATTCTCAATATGTACTTAATATTTTAACAAGGGATTTAAACTTCATTCATCTCATCAAACACAAAATTGCATATAAAACATCACACATATAAAACTCCTTGGAAAAATCAAATTAGATTAAGCCTATTGATTCCTAAATAAACTAAATTCCAATTTTAAATAAAAATTTTTTAATTTGAAAAACAATTTTCAAATTCAGTTGGAAACTATTTCTACTTATCTTGACTCCTTTAACAAAATTTAACTGAAAACAATTTTCAATAAATTATTCTTCTTATTTACTACAATTTAGAAAAACTTCTTTTTCAAAATTATATAAGTGACACATTCCAATGAAATTGAAATAAATAAATTTATGACTTTATTTTTAGATTATTATTATTTAATTTATTTATAAATTATTTCTTTATTTATAAATAATAAGTTTCTTAATTTTTTTAGAAAAGGTATTTTTCTTAGTTAAAGTTTGAAAATGTTTTCATTTATTAATTAAGAAAAAGTGCTTTCTTTAATATTTTGAAAATAGATTTTCTAATTAATTAAGAAATCAATCTTTAAATAAATAATATAAAGGACTTTCTTAATTAAATTTAAAAGTATTTTATTTAATTTTGAAAGTAATTTCCTTTCAATATTATAAAATAGTTTTCTAATTAAGGAAAAATAATTTCTAAATAATATAAGAAAGTCCTTTATAGTATTTATTTAAATATTGATTTCATATTTAATTAGAAAATCTATTTTCAAAATATTAAAGAAAACACATTTTCTTAATTAATAAATGAAAACATTTTCAAAATTTAACTAAGAAAATACCTTTTCTAAAAAAATTTAGAAACTTTTTATTTGTAAACAAAGAAATAATTTCTAAATAAGTTAAATAATAATCCTCTAAAAAATAAAGTCATAAATTTAATTTATTTCAATCAAATTGAAATAAATAAATTTAATCAAGAAACACATTTCTTAATTACGTAAGAATGCGTTTTCCTTAATTATAAGGAGCTTTAATTAATTTCAATCTAATTGAAACTAATTAATTCTAATTTTAAAAACTACTTTTAAAAATTAATTAGAAACCAATATAGTTATTAATGTTAATCAAATTAAGAAAAATAATTCAAATTAAGAAAAATAATTAATATTAAGATCTCATCTTAATAAATATAATCTCATTATATTAATAATCTCATATAACCTAATTATGACAGATAACTCCTTTAAAATTTGCTTCATTATAATTATTAATTTGATAATTTATTTGATTTAATAATTCAACTCCTTGAAAAATTAAACTAAAATCCAAAGTATTCCTAATAAAATCAACCTTTAAAAACAATTCTAGAACATTTTTCTAAATTTATTAGTGGTTAAAACATTAAAAAAATAAACAAGAGGAGTCTATAAGGCACGTGCACTTAGTGGCATTGACGTCTCTTCCTCAATAGATGCTAGGTTTTCCTTCGCCCGTAGCGCCGCCTCCATTATTCTTCACCCTAGCGTGTCATCACACCACCATTTTGTCCTTTGTGCCATCACCTCCTGTTGCATGCGCCACCGTCTGCCTTATCCATTGGCTTTATCGCTCTTGGCGATGCCACTGGTTCCACCAGTGGCGTGTGGCATCGCCATTAGTTCACGGTTGAACCAACGGTGGTTCGTCGCTAGTTTCAACCCATCAATGCACGCAAGCGATTTCAAAAGCCAAAAACAAGACCAACAGCCTAGGACAATTTTTTTTGGATATAAGGGATGAAAAAGGCACTAAACTAATGCCTTAAAAAGGTGATAGATCTCTCATCATTTTGAAGCAACAATCACATTCCCAGAACCACATTTTCCCATAACACTAAGCCCGAACAACTTGACGAGCCCAACTTGGCCAAAAAATCTTGTCATTGATTACCCTTGCGTAGGACATAAGAAATAGAGCGAGTCCAATTACGGTCTAGCAAAGCACAAATGTCACTAATGAGACCAAAACATAGATGAACAATAGGACACAATCCCATGATAAACTGGACCGCATCTAAATAATTTGACTCCACTAACACTTGTTGATAACCACGGTCCCAAGTTAAGACCAAACCATATCTAATAGATAGAAGTTCAGCAACCAAGTTAGTGACATGCCCAAGAAAGCCTAAATACCCACAATCCAATGAGCATTTTCATCTCGCAAAAGACCTCCATAACTAGCATCGCCCAGATTACCAAAAGAGATACCATCCACATTGAGCTTCACAAACTAAGGTGGAGGAGCACACCACGAAATCCATCTATCTGTTTTCGGAGAAAGTTGGGAAGATAAAGAGGTACAAGCAAGCATGCAGTCATTAAAAAGCTTAGCAAACCATCTCTGTTGCAAAATCGTTGGCATGATTATGCGTTGAATGATCTCTTTGTTTCGAGCACACCAAATCACCCAGGCACCACCCAAAAACTTGATAACATGTTCTAATGCAATGATATCATCCAGGACATACCGAGTAATCCATTCATCAATGTTGAGAGTAAAGAACATGTTCGTAATATCATCAATCATAAGGTGTCAAGCCTGCGATGCCCACATACAATCACGGAGAGCATGCAGGACTAATTCTTATCGCTTGCCACACCGAGAATAGATAGGAGAGTCGCTTATGTCATGATTATACCGAAGGAGATTAGTTGGGAGACGTTGCCAGCGAACTTGCCATAGGAAAAATCAAAACTTCTGTGGCACCTAAAGATGTCAAATACAAGTCCACTGTTTTGAGAAGTCCACAGGACAAGGTAACCAAGTGATGAAGTCATAGCCAGACTTCACAGTATAATTGCTAGAAGTGCTTTCTCCCCAAATAAGCTGATCACTCATGCGCAACATATAGGGTATAGGGACAGCCATAATCTTTTTCTTTACATCCCACGTTAACATGGAATGGACTGCACCAAAATTCCACTCACTATACCTCAAAATTTAGTCCTTCACCAGAAGATGACGATCTCTATCGTCAATCACTTGGACTTGTTGAATAAGAGGAAAAGCATCAACCTATCTATCAAACCATACAGAAATATTTTGCCCATTTCCCAGACGCTAATGGAATCTATCTTTCAAATAAGAAATTGTACATTGGATGACAGACCAGCACGGGGAAGGATTAGGCACCTTGCGGGTCTCTAATAAATGTTAATGACGCACGTACTTTCCAAGCATTGCATGAATAAAATGTTTGGACTACTTAACAGCGATAGACTACAGAGCTTTACCAAGCATAGCAATATTATTATCACATGCCATGTGAATATTAAGCCCACCCCTACTCTTTGGAGTGCAAACAGTTTCCCAATTCATCAAGTGAATGCCTTTTTCGTGTTCTCCTGACTTCTATAAAAAATCTCTATAAGTTTTATCAATAATTGAGCAGACCGCATTTGGTACCCAACAAGTTTGCATGGGATAAAGGGGAATAGTGGAGATAGTAGATTTTACAAGAGTAAGCCGACTTGCCTTGTTCAACAATTTAGATTTCCATCCTTGAAGCCGAGCTTGGATTTTGTCCAAAATCCTCATAAAATCTTGCTTCTTATTTGTACCATGTAACGGGACACCAAGATAAGTGCCTAAATCTGATGTGAAGTAGAGTTGAAGACGATGTCGTAGGGTTCTCTTGTATGAGTGAGGGACACTTAGAGATATGAAAGTTTTTACTTTTTCTCATTGATGATCATACCTGAGATGGAGTAGAATTGCCTCATTGTGTCTAAGAAAACACGACAGTCCTACAAAGAAGCTTGAGAAAATAACAAGACATCATCTGCAAATAAGAGATGGGAAATTGCAGGGCTATTAGAAGATATCCTGATTGGTTTCCACTGTTGGCAATCCACTTGCCGAGAGATGAGAAGGGAGAGCTTTTTCCATGCATAACACAAACAGGTAGGGAGAGAGAGGATCCCCTTGAAGAAGACCCTGAGAAGGAGTAAAAGTTAGGAGACGAGAGCCATTCCATAGAATTGAAAGCCGTGAACTAGTCACACATGACATAATAAGCGAGATAATTAAAGGAGGAAATCTAAAATATTCCAACGTTTGCTTCAAGAAATGCCAATCAACCCTATCTTAAGCTTTAGCCAAATCAATTTTCATCGCAAGACAACTAGCTTTACGTTTAGTCTGTTGAATAAAATGAAGCACCTTTTTACCAAGAAGAATATCGTCAACAGCTGCTCTCCCCGATATGAAAGCACCCTGCAATGGATTAATAATAGAGTCTAGTAAAGGCCGAATACGTTGAACAAGGACTTTAGTAAGGATCTTGTAGCATACATTGCAGAGGCTAATTGGACGAAACTGAGCTATAGAGACTGGATGATCCTCTTTTGGAATAAGAGAGATTACAGCATCAATGATATTTCCCACGTAAAGACCTGAACAAAAAGCTTGCTTCATCATATGGAAAACATCATCGCTAATAATAGACCAGTATTTCTTATAAAACACCGGTTGGAAACCATTAGGTCCTGGGGCCTTATAAGAACTCATAAACTGGATAGCTGCAAAAACTTCTTCCTTAGAAATAGGATTTAATAGTGCCTGACTATCCTCTTGAGAGAGCATGGGGTGATTTGGAATAAAAGGAAACGACGCAATACTATCATCAACGCTACAAAACGAGGTTGTAAAGAACTTGATAAACTCTGTCTGGATTTCTTGCTGATCATCACTCCATTTTCCATCAGATAGCTAAAGTCGTTTTACTTTATTTCGTTTGCGACGACAGATAGCCATGGCGTAGAAGAACTTGGTGTTTCTATCGCCACCTTGCATCCGACTTTTGTAACTAGAAAATCTCCTCCTGTCTTAGAGTTAAATTATATTCCTGGATCAATTCTTGCTCAAGTTTGTTTAGGAAGCTCGACGGTCTATGAGATAGATAATTTTGCACTCCCTGCAAACGAGCCAATAGTCTTCATTTCCTTTGGAAGATATTACCAAATACTTTAGTATTAACTTTAAAAAAAGCATCTTGGACATTAACGAGGGCCTCAGCAATAGAACCATGCATTAAACTCCAAGCACGCTCTATCACAGCATAAAAATCTGCATGTAGCACCCAAACATCGTAAAAACGAAATGGCTGAGTCTCAGCAGGTGGAACGAAGCTATGCAATTGCAAAAGAATAGGATTATAATCCGAATGAGTACGAGGAAAATGGTGGACAGCTGCTTCAGGAAAAAGAAGATGCCAATCAGAGTTACAAAGAGCCCTATCCAACTGAATATATGAAGAGAAAAGCCCCCTACATTTTTGGCAAAAAGTGTAGGGAGTGCCTTTGAATCCCAAGTCTAATAATCCACAACTATCCCAATTCTGGTGGAATTTTGAGGCCCTATTCAAGTAGTAGATTCCTCCTTTCTTTTCACTAGGACATGCATAGTCATTAAAATCATTGATAAGTAACCATGGGCGATCAATGATCATAGAGAGCCATTCAATCTCCTTCCAAAAAACCACTCTCCTTGAGGCTTGTGGGCTGGCATAAACTGTTGTTAAGAACCAAACATTCTGATGCTTGTTAGACACAAGAAAATGGATAAAATAACGGTGTGATACAAGAACTTGTAATTGGAGCATGGTTCCTTTCCATAAACACCATATTCCCCCTGAGAATCCAATCGCCTCGACACGAATAATATGATCAAATCCTAACAAAGAAGAAATCTTATCCGTTTGGGCTCCAGAAATATGTGGTTTAACTATAATCAAGATGTTTGGTTTGTGTAAAAGAATAAGCTCCTTAACACAACAAACAAAATCAGGTTTTAATGTACCTCTACAATTCCATGCAATTATATTCATAAATGAAATCATTAAATATATGAAACAGGCGGGAACAACACCATTCAAGCAAAAGTGCTTGGGACAACCTCTATATCACCAATAACGGGTGGTGAGAGTTTAACAATATCATCAGTATTCTCCATTAAGTGGTCAAAATGTTGCGATGCCTCTCTTTGGCCTAGGTCTGGAGGCTCATCACTGCAAAATATTTGCACAGGTTCATGGCCTACTCCCTCATGCAGAATGACCATGGACTTCATTAGACCAGAGGGGAGGGGATTCCGTTGAAAACCCTGTCGAAATTGAGAAGCAACAAATTGCACAAAGTTTTCATCGTTAGTTCTTGGTAAGGGAGGGACCGGATCAGTAATTCTTAAAGAAGTCTCAATACGAGGGGCACTACGTAAATGTCCATAGTTCTCCTCCTGCCTGACTTCCTTATGAGCCGGGCCATCCAGTTGATCTTCCTTCGCAGCATTCAAAGAGTTTTCCACGTGATTTGGGCCATGCTGATTACTTGTCTGTTTGGTGGATAGGTCCATCTTCTTGGTAAGCTGTCCACGACATTTTATACCACCTGTAGTGCCCACTTCAAAGTTAAAAAGAGGCTGCTTTTCAGTGGTATGCCCAACTTCTGCAAATGCTTCAAGCTCATCATCACATGCTTCATCAAATAATGGACCATATTTGTTTGCAACAGGTTGCTGATTCCTCGGATATCTATCAATGTGATTACCCTTGTTCGGTCTCCTTGATTTTTTCTCCACAATCATCCAAGCCCCAAAATCGAGATTATGCCCAATATTTTCGCTATCAACATTAATGTTAGGATGTGGGAGATTCATTCGTGCATCCATCTCCTCCACCATAGGTCCCTCCTTATGCAAATCACCATAAATAGGAGCCTTCACCATTAGGCTATCACGATGACTGTATTTTCCACACTTAAAACATATAGTATGGAGCCCCCTGTATTCCACATTGTATGTGCGGCCATCAATTTCAATTTGACCTACTAAAGGTTTATCCAATTCAATCTACACATAAATCTTACCAAAACGACCCCGATTAGCTAATATCGTATTTTTATCCACCTTAATTAGATGACAAACTCCCGACTTTAACGCCAGCAATAAATCCTCGTTATAGTATTGTATGGAAACATCAGGAAATCTCACCTAAGCCATTGTAAGATCTACCGTGGAAAAGGCTGCATTAAACCTTGGTGTCCAAGGCCGAACAATAAGATAGTGATAAAAAATAAACCAAGGACCCCCCCCCCCCCATAATAGCATCAAAGTCAGAATGTAAATCAAACTTGACTAAAAAATAATTATGCCCAAGATCTACGAGATCAAATCCACCAGTAAGAGACCACATCCGTTCAATTTTGGAATAGAGCACTTTGAAAGTAATAGATTGGCCAAGAAGTTTAACTACAACCGATTGTCTCCATGGCATCTCCAACTTCTCTATATAATGAGGATCAATTTGGAATGTGAGGAGTAGTGGATTGCCATTCTTGAATTCTTTCTTAACAACTCCCTCTGCGAGAAGATCAGTAGGGACTCTTTCTTTGGCAACATATGCTTGTTCCTTGGCTTTCTCTCTAAATAGAACCTTCTCTTTCCAAGACACCATATTATGTGTTTGCAGCCTATTGCGTAGAGTGGAAGACCTTGTAGGGTGAAAGGAGGATAGTGATTAAGGGTTTTATCTGGCGGCTTTGTTTTTTTGGCAGGTCTGGGGTCATTGAGAGATACGTGTTCATGAGAAAGAGACGCCATGTTGCTTAGCATGAAAAGGGGATGTAATTCAAAACATCACCCAGGACAATTTTCAAATGCAAAAACAAGCACGCGAATTGAAAATTTTTCGTAACAAGGCAGATGCTCAAAGACAAACAAATTTCCAAAATACATAATCAAATTTTAAAAAAAATAAAAGCACAAGGTGAACATGCAATATGATTTTCGTACAAGTCAATATTCTAGAACACAAGAGCAAGATGCAAAAGGGAGAAACAATTTTCTAAAAGACAAAATAGACATACTAAGAATTTCTGAAATAGTTTTGAGATTAATAAAACAATAAGCCTTAGCTTTACCAAAACAATAATAATCAAGTAAATTTAATCAAATTTTAAAATAAAAACCAGCTCTGATACCACTATTTGAAAACTTGATCCTGGCTACAACGGAATAACTATGAAACTTTTTGTATTTTTATTTCCCGAAAGTGAAGATTGCTTTAATTCTATAAAATGATTAATACATTAATAATAATAAAGTAGAATATTAATTCACGCCTTATTATGAAGCTTGATCTTTATCTTGTTGTATTCCATGAACCATTTCTGAAATTGATCCGTCTCAACTACTGTGATTGCACAAATGTCCAACCTTTAACAATATCTAGAAAATAGGTTGAGTGAACTCTGTAACACTTACAAAGAGTGTTAAGCGAGAAGTGCTAGCTCCATTGGAGCTTAAGTTTATTTATAATTAGCTTTACACGTTTTAGTAATTTAATCAAAATTAAAGTCAAATTTCAATTAAACTTTAGTTAGAATTACAAATAATTCTAATTAAATACCAATTACGCCCAAATAAGGTCCAATATCTTATATTGATCCTTATTTATTAAATATCTCACATTTAACCATAAAGTTTCTCAAACTTTATAATCAAGTATAACTTGATTAAAATAACTATGATCTCTACAACCCATTCTATATGTGAGACCCATCAAGTTCCCAAATATGTTGGGAATGTCAAAGTGGTTTTGATTTACCTTTCTATGCATGATTTTTCCATATAATTCAATCCTTTCATTATAAAATGTTCTGATTAGACACTGAGTATGAGATTAATGTCTACTCTATTTTTAGTCTAATCATATTTGTTCTCTGTCATTAGCTATCGTTTCAATTAATACATTTATAAATGGTACGTGTAGATTGCATTGAATTTTTGTAAGTAGTTTAGTGTGTGTATAGTGGTTAATTTGATTTAGTGCGTATTTAGGTTAAGAATTAAACTAGTTTATAAATATTTTTAAAGTGTTTTCTGGGTGAGAACATATATAGAAGCTCGAGCAAAGGGCCATGATCTTGGGGAATCTACCACGATCGTGACAAAGAGCAAACAAGGTGGCCATAATCATGAACTGCGTGCAGACAGACGTGGGATTGCTTCCGAATTCTAGTTTTTGAGGGACATTTAAGACATTTTGGACCTTGAAAAGACATTAAGGTTACCTTAATTGGAAAGGACTAGAAAAGCATTAGGATGTAACCTTAGAGGAGCTTTACAAGAAGCCTCCATTTGGAAACCCTAAAAAGAGAGAAAGAAGAGACATAGAGAAGAAGAAGAGGAAGAAGGAGGAAAAAGAAGTGGATCTCGATGCTGCTGCTCCCCAGATCAAGTAGTATCTCAACGTTTCTGCCTTCTTTACATTTTCTTTTCATTTCCTTTTTCATTTAAATGTATAAAGTTGAGATGAATTGTATGGAAATGGATTTCGGGTTATTGATAAACTCTCCTTTTGGATTTTACTTTAAGTTAACATTGATTTATTTATTTTGTGTTTATTGTTTTGAGTTTTGTGATTAATTAATGTATTAGCATGTTTTAGTAAAAAATCGAGAGTGAGAGCTGGATAAAAATGATTAGATTGGATTAATGAGAGTTGGGCGATCTAATTGACCACTTAATCAATCTAGTCGGTAATTTCATGGAGAGAGATCCTGTGCGAGACCAGATTCTTTAGTAAAGAGTTTTAGAACTAATTAGAATTGTGGGTAATTTGTGAATTGAGAGATTGCAAGTTGCATAATTCGATTAGGGTTTACAATTTAGGGTTTAATGGTTACAACTTGAGAGAGAGTAATCAATCCTACGATTGTCTAGAATCAAGGCCCCATAAACACATAAATAGCTAGATTAGCATTAATGATAGGTAAAATTCCCTATCTTATAACTTGATTAACTCTCTTGACGGATCTTTAAGTTAAAGTTTTTGCACTTTTGTTACATTATTTGTTCGTTGCTAGTTTGTTTGATTTAGTTTATTTTTCAATTTATTACTTAAATTTGAGTCTTAAACAATAACCTAAATTAAGTAGTGCCTAAGCACAATCTTTTTCGGATGATATCTACTTTTTACTACAAGTAACGACCTGTATTGCAATTTTTATTATAAAATAAGTAGTTTGTTTTTTTGCAATCAATAAGTTTTTGGCACTATTGCCAGGGAATGTTTTGTTTAGCTTCTTGTTTAGTTAGAATGACTTTGATTCGAGAGTGCTTAATACTTTTCCTTGCGTATTTGCAAGTGCATGAACATAAAGAGCACGAGAATATGTAACGAGTTTAATGAATAAGAATTTTTAGACATTATAAGGCACAAAAGAGAGTTAAGAAAAGTTAGAGTTCAAGACATAATACAAAGGAATATGGCAGTAGGAGAGCAAGGAGGAGCTGAGAGGACATTAATCGACTTTATGAGGCTGGGTTTCAGTCCTCAAGGAGTTACAAGGCCTGTAGTTCAAGCAAATAATCTCAAGATCAAGCCGACACTCTCAACATACTTCAGAGCAATGTGCAGTTTTATAGGTTTTCAAATGAAGATCCTAGAGCCCATCTTGCTAATTTCTTGGAAATCTATGACACCTTCAGGTTTAATGGGATGTCTAATGATGCTGTGAGGTTAAGATTGTTTCCTTTTACTATGAGAGATCCAGTAGGTATCGTATAACTCACTCAATTTAGGGCAAATCAGTACTTAGGAGTAGTAAGCTAAAACTTTCCTAGCTAAGGACTTCCCCTTGACTAAGACAAAAAGAATCATTAAGGAGATCACAAACTTTCAACAACGTGATGGGGAGTCATTGTATAAAGCATGGGAGAGATTTAAGGAATTAAAAAGGAGTTGCCCCCACCACAACCTTCTGATAGAGTTCCTTTTGCAAACATTCTACAATGGTGTGAATCAGAGCATAAGGGGAACCATAGATGTAGCTACAGAGGATCTTTGATGAGGAAAACTATTGATATAGCTCATGACTTTTTGGAAGAGTTGGCAAGCAATAGCTGCATGTAGTCAAATGAAATGAGTAGACAAGGGTGCAAAGAGTAAAAAAGGATTATTCCAATTAAATCAGTGACAAACTTGTAAGCATATATTATCGCCCTCGATAAGTAGTTGAGCAACATACAAGGAGCTTCTTCATCCATAGCCAAGGTAATGCAATTACAATGTGAGTTATATGGGTAGGACAACCATGGCATAATTGAATGCTTCTTGTTGGGAGCCAGTGGTGCAGAACAAGTAAATTACTTGGGCCAGCCGTAAAGAGCTAACAATCCATATTCTAACACTTACAATCCTAGGTGGAAAAACCACCCAAAATTTTTTATGGAATACTAATAATGCAAGTGGCCAAGTAATAGCACAAGGACCTCCCAGATTTTAGCAAGACCAACTGGGGTCTTTGGAGAGCAAAATGGATAAGTTAATGGATGTATCAGGTTGAAAATGGTCAAACTAAGAGGAAGGTCAAAGAAGACAAGAGGAGAGTCAGAAGAGAATGGAGGTAAAGTTTGATCAGATTACGAAGAACCATGCTTCATCCATCCACAACTTGGAGGTACAGGTAGGTCAACTTGCTAATGCTTTGTCTTCTAGGAATGCAGGAAGCTTATTAAGCAACATTGAGGCGAATCCAAAGGAACAACTCAAGGTGATAACATTTAGCAATGATAAGCAATTGGAGGAGCTAAGTGTGCAAAAGGATAGCCAGACAAAGAGATAGAAGAACAGAAGGTAGAAGAGAAAGAAGAAGAGAAGCCATATATGCCACCAGCACCCTATAAGCCTAAGATTCCATATTCGTAGAGGGTGAGACAACATCAAGTAGACTCTCAATTCTCTAAATTCTTGAAGAAGTTAAAGAAGCTTCCGATTAATTTGTCTTTGGTGGAGGAATTAAAGTATATGCCCAAGTATGTGAAGTTTCTCAAAGACATATTAATGCACAAACGCACTTGGGAGGATCATCAAATGGTGACCTTGATAGTGAGCTGTAGTTCGATCATCACAAGCACAATGCCTTCAAAACTACAAGATCTAAGGAGTTTTACTATTCCATGTGTTGTTAATGATTTTGAATTTTCTAAATGCTTATGTGATTTAGGCACAATTATTACCTTGATGCCTTTGTATATTTTCAGGAACTTGGAGATTGGAGACATCAAGCCAACATCCATGCTTATCCAACTTATGGATCAATTCATCAACAAGCTATTTGGGGTAGTAGAAGATTTTCTGGTAAAGGTGGATAAATTTATAATTCATGTTGATTTTGTTGTGTTGGATTTTGAAGAAGATAGGAATTGTTCATTGATTTTGGACAGGCTCTTTATAAATACTGATAGGGCATTAGTTGATGTATATGAAGGAAAACTGGTTTTGAGAATTGGTAATGAGCAGGTTGAATTCAATATGACTAAATCTTTGAAGAAGCTGGTGGATGGAAATGCATATATGAAGATTGATGTTGCTGATGATTGTGTGAAGGAAGTTGAAGAGGAAGTTGTTGAATTGCATATAGATGAGAGTGTGAGCGAAGAGGAATTGTGTAAGGAGGGTGAGCAAAAGAAGTTAAAGAGAACGGATGCAACCACACCACCCTCCCTTGTAAAGCCACCCACTGTAAAACTAAAACCCTTACCTTCCCACTTAAGATACACATTTCTAGGTAAGGACCACACCCTACCCATCATCATTTCCAACCAATTAGATTTTGAGCAAGAAGAAAAAGTGTTCAAGACCATTAAAAAGAGGATGAGAGCCATAGGATAGCAAATTTCTAATATTAGGGGGGGATTAGCCCTAATATGGTGATGCATAGGATTAACCTTGAAGAAGGATGCAAGACAGTGAGAGAGCAACAAAGAAGGTTAAATCCAAATACAAAAGAGGATGTGAAGAAGGAAGTGGTGAAGTGGGGTGCGTAGAGAGCCAAAAGGTTTGCCTAGAAGGAGACACCCTTGAAATAGTGCGTAATAGCTCACTGATTGAATGCTCTTGCACCGAAGATGCATAGGGCTAAGCTTACTGTTGAAGCTGTGAGATGTAAAAATGCATCAGTAGGGGAGTGTTTTGCCTTAGAGGGAAGTACTAGCACGAGCAGAGGTGGACGAAGCGAAAATGAGAATGTCGGCTTGAATAAGGAAAATAGTGGTGAGAATCGAATGCCCTAAAAACCTAACCTCCGAAAGGTTCATCCATGGAGGGTGAGTCAGGGCCTAAGATTAGGTTGAAAGGGGTAGTCAATGGACAAGAGGTGAATAATCCTCCCCTTGTTAGTCCCGAGGGACAGAGGGGGTATGGTTAGCCGAAAGATGGTTATCGGTTCAAGGACGCACAGTGCCCCTACTTTTTCAAGGGGTAGAGAAAATGGCTCAAGCCAATTTTCGAGTACTAAGTGCTGAAGTAACCCATGCCATACTCCTGCTTGAAAGACCTTCAACAAAAACAATTCTCTTTCCTGTCAATCTTCCTCTAATAGAATTAATGGCATTAGATCTAACTCCACTCTCTTCCTTTCCACCTTAGCCTACCTTATCATAATACCTAATTTTAGATAGTAAGTGGGTTAGTTCAATGCAATGTATGCCTAAGAAGGGAGGCATACTAGTGATAAAGAATAAAAAAGGTAAAAAGATTTTCACTAGGATCATCACAAGTTAGGGAGTGTGCATTGACTATAGGAAGCTCAATTTAGCCACCAAGAAAGACCATTTCTTATTACCTTTGGTCAAATAAATGATTGAGAGGGTGGCTGACCATGCTTTTTATTGTTTTCTTGATGGATATTTAGGGTATAATTAGGTGTTCATATACCCATAGGACCATGAGAAGACTACTTTCATTTGTCCTTACAGGACTTTTGCTTATAGGAGTATACCTTTTGGTCTATGCAATGCACTAGCTACATTCCAAAGGTGCATGATGTCCATCTTTGCAGATATGAATGAAGACTTCATGGAGGTATTTATGGATGACTTTTCTATTTTTGGAGACTCTTTTGATCATTTCTTGTTTAATTTGGATAGAGTGCTACAAAGATACAAGGAGTCTCATTTAGTCTTGAATTAGTGGTAGAAGTGTCATTTCATGGTCTAAGAGGGAGTTGTTTTGGGCCATAAGATCTCATATAGAGGGATTGAGGTAGATCGATCTAAGACTGTAGTGATTGAAAAGCTCCCACCTCCTACCAACATCAAGGGAATCTAAGCATTCCTTGGTCATATAGGGTTCTACAGACGGTTCATTAGACTTTTCTCTTATTACTAGACCTTTGACTCACTTGTTCGCTAAAGATCTATCTTTGACGTTTGATGATAATTGTTTAATTCGCAGGTGTGTCCCTAAAGATGAAATGCTTAAAGTTTTAACTTAGGGTCATAGTTTAGTTTATGCAGGACACCATGGAGTAAACAAGATGGTTTTTCTCATTTTGGAGTGTGCATTCTACTAGTCAAACTTGTTCAAGGATGCTTGAGATTTTTTATTGAATTGTTCTAGATGCCAAAGAGTGGGCAATATTTCAAGAAGAGATGAGATGCCACTTTCAAACATCTTGGAGGTGGAGATATTTCATGTATAGGGCAAAACTTATATATTAGTTGGAGTTAATTATATGTCTAAGTGGGTTGAAGTAATAACTACTCCAACAAATGATGGCAAGGTAGTACAACGATTCATCAAGAAGATATTTACTAGATTTGGGGTGCCCAGAGCGATCATAAGTGATGGAGGGAGCCACTTTTGCAATAAACCTTTTGAGGCACTTATAAGGAGATATAATATTCATCATAGGGTGGTTTGCTTTTCATCCCCAGTAGGAGTTCATGATTTCAATCCTTCTTGACGAGGCGGCGCATCCAGTAGGAATCAAACCTACAAATTTGCCTCTTGGGTGCTTTAACCATTCAACCATGGATGCATAAAGACTCAGCGAGTGAACTAGGGGCTCCACACCTTTTCGAGCTTCTATTTCTTCCGTTAAAGGAGACTCGAGAAAAGATGGAATAAGAAGATGTGCAACCCCTTACCACTCGCAAACGAGTTGCCAAACAGAGGTGGTGAATAGAGAGTTGAGGAAAATTTTGGAGAAGGTAGTGAACACTTCTAGAAAAGATTGGGTTTTGAAGTTGGACGATACATTGTGGGCTTACAAGATGAATTTCAAAACTCCCATAGGTATAACACCATATCGACTTGTATATGGCAAGGCTTGCTATTTACCATTGGAGTTGGAGCATAGAGCCTACTAGGCAATTAGAAAATTGAACATGGATTGGAAGCTAATGGGCAAGAAAAGATTGTTACAATTTAATGAATTATTGGAGTTAAGGTTTGATGCGAACAAAAATGCCAAGTTGTACAAGGGTATGAAGCCCACATCAAGAAGAAGGAATTCAAGAGTGGGGATTTAGTTCTTTTATTCAATTCACAACTTCAGTTATTTCTCAAAAAGCTCAAGTCAAGATGGAGTAGGACCTTTAAGGTTATTCAAGTGTTTCTCCATGGAGTTTTGAAGTTGGAAAACGATAAGGGTGAAACTTTTAAAGTTAATGGGCATAGGTGCAACCTATACTTTAGATGGCCATTCTGATAAGAAAGGGAAGTAATTTCTTTCCTTTCACTCACTCTTTCATGATTGCATATGGAATGGTCATGCTAATGACCTTAAGTTAGCATGTTTGTCTTTCATTTGCTTGTCTTTATGTTAGTGTGATTTTGCTTTGATTTTATAATGTTTAGTTTGGTTTTGATTAGGTTTTAACTTATTTGGCCCTTCGATCTCTTTTAGTTTAGGTGCTCAACGATGAGTTTTGAGGTTACTTGGAGGTTTGTTGTGCATAGCTTGTTGGAAGACCAAAAGACAAGAGGAAAAACATGTCACCTCCGTCGCCCCCATCACCATAAGCCCATCTTGCCTTTAATCTCCTCTATTATTCTTCTCGTGTTTTGTGTTTTGTGTTTTGTTTTTCATTATGTTGTTTGCTACTTTTGGGTGTTCTCCTTTTCACATTGAAGACAATGTGTTGTTCAAGTGTGGGGAGGTAGTCTTTGTATTTATGTTTGCATTTTTACATGTCATTTAGGATGCATGCTAGGTTATTAGTATTAGGTGTGTCATTTCCCTTACGTTTGAATCTTTGTGATGAATGTGTTGCCATGAGATTCTATCATGCTAGTTGGAATGAAATTAAATGCATATGTGAACTTAAATTAGGCCACTTGAGTGGAGAGTGAACCATGTGGAGTGACGAAAGTAGTTGGCTGCATAAGCTTACCCAGAGCTTGACACTTGAGCAATGAGATAATGTATCAAAGCATAATGGATTTTCATTTAAGCCTATTTGAGGAATTGAGCCTTTATGACTCCATTCTATCTTCATTTAATTTCCTTGTTTGTGTGATGCTTCCTTAGGTAATTACCTTCAGAACTTGCTTTGAATCGATTTCAATCTACTGAATGCATGTTGGACATAAATGGTTAGGACCTTTTTTGTTTTAACCCTTAGCTTAAATGACTCATCCTTTTATTATCCCTTGCTAGCCCTATTAAGCCTTTAACTTTTTGTTTCTTGAAATCTCCCCATTTTAAAACCCACAAACTCCATAAGCTTTCCCAATCACAAGTTAATAGAGTGCTAAGTGATACTTTAGTTTGGAATTTTTTTGCTACAATTTTTTTCCTTTTTGAGATGCTTTGAGTAGATTTTAATACTTCTACTCTTAGAGCACATTGCATATAGTTGTTGTTTTCTATTCATTGTTTCTTTATTATGATAAAAAAGAGAAAAGAATAAAATCAAATAATAAAAAAGGAAGAAAAAGGAATAACATGTAATAGCACCGATAAGTGCAGAGTAGTAGTCATATCCATTTGCATATCTTAAAAGTATATCTTTGTCATCCCTTTGTACACTTAGTACTTTATAAATGCTTGTGATAAACCCCTAAAACCTTTTTGACCCTCTTTAACACCAGCCACATGTAATCATTGTGGAGGAGGATTGATGTATTAGTAAGGCTATGATAGGGTGGTTTCCTATAGGAAGTTTAAGCGAAACACTAACCATCAAACACTTGAGAGAAATGAGTAAAATCTGTAAGGAATGTCCATTTTCAGTTTATACTTATCTTTGATTGATGATTTCATAAGTTGAGTTTGTTTATGTGCACTAATGAAAAGTAGTTATGATGTGTGTAGTAGTTTGACACTTGAGTTGACCAAAGTTTTGAGGGATTGCATGCTTTAATCTCTGTGAAAATAAAGTGATAGAATTTTATTAGCTGTATTTGATTTTTGCTTGAGGACAAGAAAAAGTTTAAGTGTGGGGATGTTGATAGTTGATAGTTGTAGATTGCAATGTATTTTTGTAGGTAGTTTAATGTATGTTTCATGGTTAATTTGATTATTTAGTATGTGTTTAGATTAAGAATTGTGTTAGTTCATAAATATTTATGTTTTCAGTGTCTTTTGGGGTGTGAACATGTATTTGAGCTTTAATTATATATATATATATATATATATATGAGGTGCCGTGATGAGTTTGTTAGTGTTTCAAGACATTCGGAGAGAATAGGAGAAGACCCAGACAATAACTTAGGGTTATGATCGTAGCAAATATGCCGCGATTGTGACAGAAGCTCAAGCATAGGGCCACGATCATGGGGAATTGGCCACGATCGTGACAGAGAGCAAATAAGCTGGTCGTGATATGTCTTATGTGTAGATAAATGCAGGGCCGGATTTAAGTTTTCAAGGGACATTTTAGACCCTGAAAAGACACTAGGGTTATCTTAATTGGAAATACTAGAAAAGCATTAGGATGTAACCCTAGAAAGGAGCTTTACAATCAGCCTCCATTTGGAAACCTTAAAAAGAGAGAGAAAGGAAAGAGAAAGAAGAGAGAGAGAGAAGAAGAAGAGGAAGAAGGAGGAAGAAGTGGATCCTGACGCCGTTGCTACCCAGATTAGGTGGTATCCCAATGCCACTGCCTTCTCGATTTGTCCAACCTAAGTTTCATTTTCTCTTCATTTCCTTTTTCATTTAAACTTATAAAGTTTGAGATGGATTGCATGGAAATAGATTTCAGGTTGTCGATAATGTTCTAAACTCTCATTCGGGATTTTACTTTGAGTTAATGTTAATTTAGTTATTTTGTGTTTATTAGTTTGGGTGTTGTGATTGATTAATGTATTTGCACGTTTCGGTAACAAATTGAGAGGTTAAATTGGATGAAAATGATTAGATCGGATTAATGAGATTTAGGTAACCTAACTGACTACTTAATCAATCTAGTCAATAATTTCATAAAGAGAGATCTCGTGCGAGACCCGATTGTTTATTAGAGAGCTTTAGAACTAATTAGAATTGTGGGTAATTTGTGAATTGAGAGATTGCAAGTTTCATAATTTGATTAAGGTTTTCAATTTAGGGTTTAATGGTTATAAATTGATAGAGTAATCAACCCTATGACTGTCTAGAACTGACACGCTATAAACACATAAGTGGCTAGATTAATATTAATGACAAGTAAGATCGCCCCTCTTATAACTTCATTAACTCTCTTGATGGATCTCGAAGTCAAAGTTTCTGCACTTTTGTTACATTATTTATTTGTTGCTAGTTTGTTTGATTTAGTTTATTTTTCAATTTATTATTCGAATTTGAGTCTTAAACAAAGCACAACCAAAATTAAGTGTTGTCTAAGCATAATCTTTATGTGGTGATATTTTCTTTTTACTACAAGTATCGACCCGTATACTTGCGGTTTTTAGCGTAAAACAAGTAGTTTGTTTTTTTTACAATCAATAGTAAACTATTTACAAAATGTCATTCTACCTTCGCTAAGGATTTTCCTAATCCATACTAATTGAGAACAACAAAACATTCTCCCTAATTACTTTCAAGTGATGAATCATATTTTAATCACACAATTACCTCCATATAGTTCATGCTACATCTAATGACTAATGATGGACTGACCCATGATTAAATAGGTCATATGTAGTATCAAAACATAACAATTCCTATATAAGATAACTTTGGAGACTTCAAATTAAAGGATCACTTATACAATCATCACAATGAGAATTCTAAAGATATACAAGTAATTTTGCAAATGAATTTCTCAAATTAGGTATGTTTAGCGAATTTATTCTTAACAAGTACCTATATGTTTGTTTAAGTATCTATATGCTTAGTCTATGAGATTGACTACTTTCTTAATAAGGAAAAACAAAATTTGTACTAGTCTTTTTACGTTATATTAAAGTTAAATCTTAACAGAACAATGACTAATAACATTTAAGGATAATACAAAAATGTAATATGAATCTCATAATTATAGTTTCATGATTTGCAATGTATAATTACCCCCATAGACTTGATCATATATATATCTAAATATGTACAAGGTAAATAATATCTTTAAATTATATTGTCACTAAATTACAACTAAAGCGATTGGTTGTAAGACATAAATCAACAATAATATCTAATGAAGTTTTTGAGATTTACTTATGATGCGTTCCATTGGCGTGAATGTAACTTATGTCATGCAAAAAACAAATATATTCGAAATGAAAAAATTTTGGAAATAGAAGATACATTAAAATGTTACTTCTAGTTAAAATAAAAACCATAAACATTGTGATGAATGTTAGAGAATATATAAAAATATATACATTTAATAATTTAAAATATTAACTCTTAGTAATATTAAATATAACTAAAACATAAAAATAAGAAATATAAGTTAAAATAAAGAACTGAAAATTTAAACTAAAAGTAAATGTAATCTAGAAATAGATAAAATAATATTAAAATATAAAAAATCGAACACGAAATATGCAAGCTATAAAGTTTTCGTCCATACCTATGTAAACCTATGCTAAATGGAGATTTATGTATAAAAGATTGCATATCACTAGAATTTGAATAAACGATGATCTTCTGGGGAATAAGCCAGCGCAAGTACTAGTTACAGGTGACAATGTTACATGTGAAGGAATTTTTGGCTTTCTAGGCAGAAGGCCAAAAGATTCTACAAAAATTCACGGAAGTAGGGGCAAATAATGGAAAGTTTTATTATGAAAATGAAATCAAGTGATTCACAATTGGCCAAGGCAGCATTTGCTAGGTTTTGGAGTTGATGATACAGTCAAATTCTGTCACTCTCATCAAAGGCCAATGACCCTCCACGTCTCTTCATGTAAATCCACACGTCCGGCAATGAACAAGGCATATGCCAAGTTATTTGGTAGTATTTTGCATAATCTTTTATAGCCGGAAGACAACTCCTTAGAATTATGTTAAGCATGGGTAGGTATACTGTCATACCTCAGAAGAGAATTAGTCCATGTCTCACCATCAATATTGAGCATTGCTCGTCTATTTTCTATTTTTCTTTACTTTTCAGTGTTTTCATCTTTATGTCTCACTATAAGTTATCAATTGACGTATTATAAATGATTTGTTGATGGATTAAAACGCTTATATTCCTATAAAAATATATAATTAATTGATTAAGAAAGTATTTGAGTCAGCCGTCTTTACTAAGATGGAGTACATGTAGAGTAACAAGCAACAGGTAAAAGATTCAAGTATATAAACCTAAATAGTTTTATATGAGAATTAAAGAATAAGGAAACAGTGTTATTTTTGCTTGTCCTCCTGTATACAGGAAGATACTCTTGTGTCATATTTGATTAAGACAACAGCTACACACTAAAAGGTTGGAAAGTTGGCTCCTTATGAAGAATTGGGCATATTCATATCGGCTTTATCATCAATTGTAAGACACAAACAGCCAACACGACAAACGGCGGACCTTTTCTAATCTAGTCTGCCTGCCAACTTCTTGTTGTCATCCTGAGTGAACTTCAATTTTCTATTGTCTAAGAAAGGTTTTTCCACTTTTCAGTTGAACAGTTTGCCCATGCTGGGACCAGGTAAGTGCTCGCTGGATGAGAAAAAGAGCGAGTTGATCGTCAGCTTCAAGAGTTACAAATGATGTTTTCCTTCGAAGCTATATATATATATATATATATATATATATATATTATTTGTGTGTATATGTGTATGTGTGTGTGCGTTTTTTTTTACATATAAGTGTTAGTTTATGCCCTTGCAATCAATTTTTTTGGCTTTAAATTTATTTGTATGTCATTATTTTTATTGAATAAAAGACATTCTTTATTTTTGTGTATTTATTAATTATTTAATTATTAATCATAAAGATAAAATTCCTGAAATAATTATTATGCAATTTAAAACTATAATATAACTATAATTATGAGATTCAAATTGCATTTTGTATTATTTCTAAAATGTTGATAATCATAATTTCATCAAGAAGGGGTATTGATAAAATGGTTAAACTAGCACACGTTTATTTCTTTCTTATAAAAAAGTAATTAATCTTATTAATTAAAGTGTGGAGATACTTGAACAAACATGTGGGTGCTTATTAGAGAATAAGTTTACTGAACCGACTAGATTATAAAAATCCCGAATGGAATATTACTTGTGTGTCTGTAGATTATCTCATTATGATGGTTGTATAATTGATCCTTAGACTTGAGATTACCAAAGTTATCTCATGTAGGAGTTACTATGTTTTGATACTACTTATGTTCAACTCTTGGAATAGTTTAATTTGGTAGTTATTGGATATAGTATGAACTATATGGAAATAGTTGAGTAAATCAATAAAAAATTTGTTGTCCTAAAGTAATTAGGGAGAATGTTCTATTATTTTTTATTAGTAATGACTTTGGGAATCTCTGACCAGAGTAAACTGAAATTTGGAAAAGTTGTTTTCAAATATCAATTATAAATCATTTACTAATTAGCAAGAACGAACATGATTTGATTATTTAGAGTAGACGCAAATTTCGTACTCTATTTCTAATTGGAACATTAAATGATGAAAGGATTAATTTATACATCATATTCTTGTATAGACAGGTTAAGTCAAACCACTTGGATATTCCTACTATTTGGGTAGTTATGACATGTTGTTAGACGTCAATCATGATCTACAATTATAAATTGTTTAATTAGAGAATTAAAGATAAATTAAATTTATCTAATTCTAGTTATGAATTAGAATTATAATTTATAATCGTGGCTAACAAATTAGGAATCAAATGGGTCACACATAAAAGATCTATAAAGGAGAAAGTGAAAATTGAACTAAATTTGACTTAATTGAGAAGTTTTCTAAATTTTAAGGATCAATATATGATGTTTGATCTTATAAGGACTAATTCGTAATTATGACTAAAGTTTGACTTTAGGTGTAATTTTTGATAAAATCCAAAGACAAGAAAAATATGATTTTCATATAAAAGGAAAAATTAGAAAATTTAGAGCTAACACTTCTTAGATTTTTCCTCTTAAGTTAGATTTGAGTTTTCTCCAAATAGATTTGTGGATACCATTATAGGTTGAACGACTGAATGGCCCATAGATTGATGGATTCAAGGTGAAAGGAAAATTACAATAGCAAATTGAAATAGGTAGTACAACTTTGTTAATTTCTTGTTTTATGTTTTAAATTAAATTTTGTTAAAGTTGATTATGTGGAAAATTTTAAATTCATTATGTTGCACTTAGATATGATCTTTCGTCTATTTTCCAACGATGGTATCAGAGTTACTTTTAATAAATTTAATTTTGATTCATAGGCTTGATTTAATTTTAATTTGATTTAAATATGCAAAAGTTGCATGTTTATACGTTGAAATTGTTTTGACAAATTGGTTTGATTATCTAAAAATCTGATTTTTGGAAAGCTTTTATGGTGTGTTATAAAATGGTTCTACACTTTTACTACCTGGATAAGTGTTTTTGGTACTCGCAATTTGTTGTATTAATTTCTAGAATTGTTTTGAAAGTATCATCCATTCTCTAAGTGATTAAATATTTTTCTTCTTCTTATGGAAATGTACCATAAATTTTTCCTCAATTTGTGTCTAGAAACGTTCTGGAATGCCTACGTTTGTTTTTTGGAAATGAAACTGGAATGTTTTATTGTTCTAGAAAATTTTGTTCTTGCTCTTATTCATCTAGAAAGTGTTTTTTGATATGGAAGGACATGTTTTATACCTTAGTTGACTGCTACTTTAGCTTATGTTATCTATTTCTAGAAATGATGTAAAATGGTTACAACATTTTTTGGAAATGTGGAATACGATTCAGGTGTTTCTGGAAATTATTTTTATTTTGATCTTTCTTGCATTCCTTTTTCACTTTTGCGATGTTTCTTCAAAAACCTAAAAGTTTCATTCATTATTATTGTCTCTTCATTTGCATAATTGAAAAAACGTTTTAGATGGTCTTCGTAAAGTCAACTATCTATTGATTTCTGGTTTTTAATGCATAACGTATGCTTTGATCTTGGTTTATGAACTGGAAATGGTTACATTACAGGAGACGGGTTCTATCCAGTTACTTAAGAAGTAATAGTTTTTTGTCTATTAAATCAAACTTCTATTTTACATGTGGTGGCCATTAAGTTTAAGATTTAATTGGGTAACGTTTGTGTTTGATTTTCTGGTGTGTGTTATTGTTCATTCAATGCAAATTTATTCAAACTCAAATGCTTCAATAACTATTGTTGTATGTTTGGTTAATGGGATTAATTGGGTTTAAGGGTTATTAAAATAGAGACCACCAATGGTAGGAGTAGCCATCGGCGGTTGGAGGACCCCCTCATGTGGTGTAGTGGTGGTTTCTCTCTCTAAAGATTTATGTGTATAAAAACTTGCTTTTTTCATACCTTTGGAGACGGCGTAGAGTGTAGACTGGAAGTAGAGCAAGCACAGGCCAAGAAGACCACAAAACAAAAGAAAAAAAAAACCAGTGATGGTTTCTGGAGAAGGAAGGGCGTGTGCACACGAGCCCCAAAGTCTAGGATGCAGCTACATGTGCTAGATGCTTCCTCGACGCCTTTCATAATTGTTTTATTTTTATTACCTTAATGAGATTAAAGTTAATTGATTTTTTAAAATTTAATTTAATTTTTCATGAGTTGATTAATTAAATTAAATAATTTTCAAATCTGTATTAAGAATCAAGCAAAGTGCTCAATTTATTTTTCATAATTAGATTATATCAGATAAATTAATATAATGAAATTATATTATTTATAATGAGACCTAAAATTTTAAATCATTAAAATATTAAGTACATGTTTAGAACATGAATAATGTCTTCCATTGTTATAGGATTAAACTAGAGTTTTGTTTATTATTAAGGTTGTTGAGTAGAGTAAACTCAAAACTGCTTTAACTCGAATATGTTTAATCTTATAATGATGGGGTTTACTTAACTAAATTTATACAATTTGGATTAGTAAATTCATGATCATATTAATTTAGAGGCAAGGTTAAGAATGTCATAGTAGATATGCTTTTGGCAAAGAGTTGTTCCCTAACGGATCTAGGAATCACATAGGATGTGATTGATAAAATGTTATCTACCTAATTTTAGTTTAGTTGGTTTGTTAAGCAAACTCAAAATCAATTAAACTAAAATAGGATCCTAGCCTATTAGGAAATTATGTGACAATTTCTAAAATTAATAGTAAGGGCTATTAATTTGTTTAAAATAGTAGGAGTAACCAATTTTTTTAAAAGTTCTTATTTATTTGGTTTTACGACATAAACTATTTTTTTTACCTTTTGATGAAACAATTTTCAAAAATGAGTACAAACTTGTCCTTAAGGAGCATCATGGATGCAAACAAATTGATTGGACCAAACTTTTCAGACTGGTTGTGTAACCTTAAAATTGTTCTAAGGCCAGAAAAGAATTACACATTCTTGACACTGAGCTTCCACCTGAACCTACGCAAGATGCTGTCAATGAGGATTGAGAATATTATCAAAGTCATATTGATGACAATGAGCAAGCTACATGTGTGATGTTAGCAAGCATGTCTCCGAGCTTCAGAAGTAACATAAAAATACGAATGCAAGGGAAATGTTCCCACGTTTACAGGTTTGAGATTGTGAGAGTGTCGTTTCAATGTCAAATGGCTCATGGATCTTTAGTGGAACTTCATGTTCTACAGATGATTGACTAAATTGAAAAATTAGGCCATTGGGGTATAACCTAAACCTCGAGTTGAGCATTGATATAGTGCTTAAGTCTCTTACCCCAAGTTTTTGACAATTCATTATGAACTTCCACAAGAACAAAAAGAAAGTGTCATTGGATGAATTTCTCAACATGCTCAAGACAACTGAGGGATGCCTTAAGAAGGAATCCAGTTCTGTTCTTATTGTTGGCTCTTCTTCTTCCATGAATAAAGGTAAGACCCTCAAGAAGAAGAACAAGAATAAGAACCAAAAGGCTTATGCTAAAGTAGCAAAGCCAGCAGGTGGTGTCAAGAAGAAGGATGACAAGGGCATCTATTTCCATTGTGGCATAGGTGGACATTAGATGAGGAACTGCAAAGCTTATCTTGCTAGCTTGAAGGAAAAGAAGTTACGCGTAGCTTTAACTTCAGGTTTGTTTATGATTGAAATCTTTATACTTTTGTTTCAAAATCTTGGTTATTAGATACCAAATGTGGTTCTCACATTTGTAATAATGTGCAGCTATTGACAGACAATAGAGCATTGAGAAGAGGCGAAGTGGACTTTGATTCGGCAATGGATCAAGAGTTGCATCATTAGCTGTAGGAACTTGTAGTTTAACTTTGCCTTCTAGCCTTGTACTTGAACTAAATAATTATTATTATGTTCCTATTATCACAAGAAATATTATTTATATTCCATGTTTGTATATGAATGGATATGTCTTCATTATTAAGAATAATAATTATTCTTTTTATAAAGATGATGTTTATCATGGATCTGGTATACTTGCAAACAGATTGTATAAATTAGATCTTGAAAGACTAATTATAAACATAAATAGCAAGAAAAGGAGATTAAGTGACTAAAATCCATGTTGTTTATGGCATTGTAGGATAGGTCATGTTAATGAAACAAGAATCACTAAGTTACATAAAAAAGTATATTTAGATCCTTACAATTATGAATCATATGAAACTTATGAATCTTGTTTAATGGGTAAGATGACCAAACTATCATTTAGTGGAAAGGGATAACATGCTAATGAGTTATTAGAGTTTATATATTTAGATGTATGTGGCCCTATGTTAGACACTCAAGCTAGAGGCGGATTTTCTTATTTCATAACATTCACAGACGACCATTCTAAATATGATTATGTGTATTTAATGAAATACAAGTCTGAAGCATTTGAAAAGTTCAAAAAATTTAGACTTGAAGTAGAGAAACGAATTAGTAAGAGTATTAAGACACTTAGATTTGATCTAAGTGGCGAGTATTTGGATATGAGTTTCTTGGTTACTTGAAAGAGAATGGGATTCTCTCACAATGGACTCCGCTTGTAACTCCACAACATAATGAGACTTTTGAAAGGAGAGACCGTACTTTATTAGATATGGTACGATCTATGATGAGTTATGCAGTTCTTCCAGTTTCATTTTAGGGATATACTCTTAAAACTGCTACTTACCTATTAAATAGAGTTTTGTCTAAATCGGTTGACAGGACTTCATATGAGATATAAACTGGTAAACGACCAAGGTTATCATACTTGAAGATTTATGTGAAGCGTGCAATGATTGATAAACTTGAAGCTAAATCAGATTTAATGCATATTTGTAGGGTATCCAAAAGAAAGTTTCGGATATCAATTTTATCATGCTCTTGAGCAAAAAGGTGTTTGTCTCAAGACATGCTACATTCCTAGAAAGAGAATTTATTCTCAAAGAAAGTAGTAAGAGTGTTTTGGAACTTAGAGAAGTTCTAGAACCATAAATACACATTCAAGTGGAACAAGAACCATAGGTTGATACATTAGATATATAACCAATGGTTTAAGAAACACATAGTTTGCGACGCTCTGGAAGGGTATGTCATCCTCCTGTTAGATTAGATCTACATGTTGAAAAAGGAAATGATGATGCTTCACTTGTGAATGATGAACTTAATGATTTTAAGGAAGTAATGTCATACATCGATTCTTTAAAATGGCAAGAAGCCATGGAATTCGAAATGGAATTCATATACACTAAGTATGTATGAACTTTGGTGCATGCACCTAAAGGAATAGTATCTATAGGTTGCAAGTGGGTTTTTAAGAGAAAAATTGACATAGATGGAAATGTACATACGTACAAAGCAAGGTTGGTGGCAAAAAGTTACAGACAACAACAATGAGTTGATTTTGATGAAACTTTTTTTAATAGATATACACTAACCATGTATGGACTTTGGTGGATACACCTGAAGGAATAGTACCTATTGGTTGCAAGTGGGTTTTTAAGAGAAAAACTAACATGGTAATGTACATACGTACAAAGCAAGGTTGGTGGCAAAAGGTTACAGACAAAAACAAGGAGTTGATTTTGATGAAACTTTTTTTCCAATAGCAATGTTTTAAGTCCATAAGGATTTTATTGGTTATAGTTGCATATCATGATTATGAAATTTGGAAAATGGATGTCAAAAAAACATTTTTTAATAGGAATTTGCAAAGACGATATGTATATGACACAACCTGAGGGTTTTGAATCCAAAAAATTTCCTTATCAAGTATGCAAGTTGTAAAGGTCCATTCATAAACTTAAATAAGCGTCGCAGAGTTTGAACATCCTTTTTGATGAAACAATCAAAGAGTTTGATTTTATCAAATCTGTGGATGAACCTTGTGTTTACAAGAAGGTAAGTAGGAGTGTAGTCATTTTCTTAGTACTTTATGTGGATGACATATTGCTTATTAGAAATGACATTTTAATGCTTCAGGCTATTAAGATATGGTTATCCAAGAAATTTTCCATGAAGAATATGGGAGAAGAAACTTATATACTAGGTATAAAGATCTATAGAGATTGATCAAAGAGGTTGTTTAGTTTGTCCTAATCCACGTACATAGACAAAGTGTTAGGGAGGTTTAGCATGGAGAACTCCAAAAGCATGTGTCTTAATACAGAAGAAGAAAGAGATAGAATGAATGTTGTTGCATATGCTTCGGCTAGTGTATCAATCATGTATGTGATGCTATGTATGAGACTAGATATTGCTTATGCTTTGAGCATAAAAAGAAGATATCAAGCTAATCCTGGTGAGGGTTATGGATGGCTATGAAAAACATCTCGAAATACTTGAGAAGGACTAAAGATATTGTTTTAGTCTGTGGAGGAACTAAGCTGAGAGTTTAGGGTTATTCATATGCTAGTTTTCAATCTGACCAAGACGATAGTAGATCATATTTAGGGTACATTTTTACTCTTTGTGGTGGTGTTGTTAGTTGTAAGAGTTACAAACAACCATCCATCACAGATTTAACAATTGAAGATGAGTATGTTGCAATTTTTGAGGCAGCAAAGAAAGCAGTTTGGATCAAACAGTTCATCAATGAACTTGGAGTAGTTCCTAGCATTGTTGATCCGATAGTATTGTACTACAACAACAATGGCTCTAGTGCACAAGTGAAGGAACCAAGGTCTCATCAGCGATCTAAGCATGTACTTAGAAAGTTTCACTTGATCCAGGAGATAGTAGAGCAGAAGGACATCCTGATAAGGCGAGTTCCCACTAAAGAGAATCTTGCAGATCCTCTCACTAAGCCTTTATCTCAAAAAAGACATGATAGATATATGGATAACTATGATATTCCATACATTGGCAATTGAATTTAGTGCAAGTGGGGGATTGTTGGTTTATGCCCTTATAGCCAATTTTTTTGGTTGTAAAGTTATTTGTATGACATTATTTTTATTCGATAAAAGGCATTCTTTATCTTTGTGTATTTGTTAATTATTTAATTATTAATCATAAAGATAAAATCTTTGGAATAATTGTTATGCAATTAGAAATTATAATATGATTATAATTATTAGATTTGAACTGCATTTTGTATTATTTCTAAAATGTTCATAATCATAGTTTTATTAAGATGGGGTATTGATGAAATAGTTAGACTAGCATATGTTTGTTTCTTTCTTATGAAGAAAGCAATCAATCTCATAGATTAAATTGTTAAGACACTTAAACAAACATGTGGGTGCTTATTAGAGAATAAGTTCATTGAACTGAGCCAATTATGAGAATCTCGAATGAAACATTACTTATGTGTTTGTGGATTATCTCATTATGATGGTTGTATAATTGATCCTTAGACTTGAGATTACCAAAGTTATCTTATGTAGGAATTACTTGTTTTGATGCTACTTATGTCCTACTCTTGGATAATTCAATTTGGTAGTTATTGGATATAGTATGAACAATATGGAGATAGTTGAGTAAATCAATAAAGAATTTGTTGTCCTAAAGTAATTAGGGAGAATATTATGCAAATCTTGATTAGTAATAATTTTAGGAATCTCTGGCCAAAGAAAATTGAAATTTGGAAAAGTTGTTTTCAAATATCAATTATAAATCATTTACTATTTAGCAAGAATGAACATGATGAGATTATTTAGAGTAGACACAAATTCCATACTTTAATTCTAATTAGAACATCAGATGAAAAAAGGTTTAATTTATATATCATAGCTATGCATAGATAGGTTAAGTCAAACCACTTTGACATTCCTACTATTAGGGTAGTCATGACGTATTGTTAGACGTCAATCATGATTTGTGATTATAAATTGTTTAATTAGGGAATTAAGGATAAATTAAAAAGAATTTTAATTTATCTAATTCTGATTATGAATTATAATTAATTATAATTCATAATCACGGCCAACATATTAGGAACCTAATGGATCACACATAAAAGGTCTATAAAGGAGAAAGTGAAATTTGAATTAAGTTGAACTTAATTGAGAATTTTTTAAAAACTTTAAGGATCGATATTTGATCTTATAAGGACTAATTCATAATTACGGCTAAAGTTTGACTTTAGTTACAACTTTTTGATAAAATCCAAGGACATGAAAAATATGAATTTTGATATAAAAGGAAAAATTAGAAAATTTATAGCTAGCGCTTCTTACTCTTTTTTTTTCACATATTAGATTTGAGTTTTCTCTGAATAGATCTGTAGATACCATTAGAGGTCGGACGATTGAACGACTCATGGATTGACAGATTCAAGGTAAAAGGAAAATTATAACAAGAAATCGAAACTAGTTAGTATAACTTTGTTAATTTCTTGTTTTGTTTTATATTTGAAATTAAATTTTGTTAAAGTTGATTATGTGGAAAATTTTAAATTCATTATGCTTCGCTTATATGCGATCTATTTTCCAACAATAAGGAGTAAAAGAGGATATAATTATTTTAAATTACTTAAGTTCTACAGAAATACCTTCTTCATTTTCAATACAAACATTATATAGCATAACAAATTTTGAGAATAAGAAATTCTTATTAACTAATTGTTAAATGGGGTTAGTAAGTCTCGAAGTACCGTAAGAATATTTAATTTGATTTAACGGGCTACTAATTGAGTTGATCTTATAATTTTGAGTTTTACTAGTATAAGGCGATAGTAGAAGCAGGATCGAAATCAAGATGAACAAGAAGTAAAATAAAATTTGGGCAAGAATAGTAGTAAAAGTAAGGCAAAAAGATATACATGGTTCACCCAAGTTGGGCTACTACCACAGACGACAATTAGCGATAAAATTCACTATAACAAAAAATAATACAAATTAAATTCTCTAAGCGCAACAAGGATATAAAATTTTATGTATAATCTCTTATATAAAATATAACCCTCTCCTAAAATAAAGAGAATATAAATTTGAGCTAATATTGGTGAAAATAAATTCTCAAATTTTGCTAAGTGTCTCATCTTTTTCACACATAAAAATAGAGGGGTTCAAGTTGTATTTATAATGCTCAAAACTATCTTTGTCTTATAGCATAAAACAATTTCTCTTCAAAGTCGATTATTAGAAATATTGCATATGATTTGAGCATTAAAAACTTAGCTTGAAAAGTTTGAACTTAGATTTCTTAACAAATAAGTCAACATTTATAGCAACAAATTTATTGATTTAAGTTGACGTCGAATAATTTGGGCCACTAACTCAAAATAAGTTCTTCATTTGCCTTGGGTGAGTTTGATCCATCCGTAATTTGTTGCTATTTTTTTTAAAGCTTAATGGACCTTATTAAATCATTGTTTAGATATTAAAGAACTTTAGAAAAATATTGATTGTTGAAAATGGATGTCAGATATATATAACTAAGACGTATATATATGTAAATGTGAGATTAATATAATTTTATTTATTATTGTTTTGAAGGGTAAAATACTGGTAGTATTACCTTTGAGAATAAAAACCAAACAGGATATCGGGCATATCAACCCAAACATGAAACCTGCCATGGCGAATAGAATCACGCACCAACAGTTGAGCACACATATTCTCTTATCGTATATTCCAAAATACTCTAACGTCTGGCCTTAAATCAAGATAGGCCTTACAATCAGACATAATTAAACCAAACTCAGAGTTATCCTCACACGAGGAATTAATGGCAAAAAATAAAGTTTGACAATCCATAAAAACACAATCAGGGTCAAAAAGTGATTCCAAGACATAACGCAAGCACCGCCTCAATGCAATTACCTCAGCTATAGGTGCCAAATGACCACCTTCTTCATATCCAGACACTGCCAGTGAATAGCTACCCTCTGCGTCTTCCAATAAAATGCCAAAGCCAACGAAATCAAGGCGTTGAAATATGGCTCCATCCACGTATGCAAGCTATGTAGCTGGGTGGTTGACTTGAGTCGGCGTAATAGGAGCCTCCCTAATGTGCACCTTTGCAACAACATCTCCTAATGAAATCGAAGCTTTCTTATAATCTTCGAGCAAAACACCTGCTGCAGTAACCAAATGCTCCAAATTTGGCCACCGATTTGACCATAACAATGCATTTCGAGCATCCCAAAGCTTCCAAGCAACCATGGCCATTAATTCGGCTTTGTCCTTTCCCAAGGCGATTAAGGTTTGTAAAAATGCATCCTATAAAGACAAAATAGAGTTAGCAAAATAGATGCCTGCATGTCTCCAAGCTTCTTATGCAACAGGGCATTTAATGAAAATGTGTTGCACACTTTCATCATCGTGGCAAAATAAACAAGAGAGAGAAGTAACCACTCCTCTTCTAGCTAAATTATCCCTTGTAGGTAACACATTTCTTCCCATACGCCACATAAAATCACGTATCTTAAAAGGGACATCAACCTTCCACATATGCCTCTAGAACTCCACACTTCCACCAGTACCACCCACATTCTTTCCCATCAAATGGAGTGCCAAATGGTATGCTGACTTGACTGTATAAGACTCCTTTCGATCAAAATGCCAAATTAACTTATCCTTATGCGGATGGCGCATAACGGGATGCTCAGTATACTTCTCATGTCATTTACTGTAAATAAGTTCATAATTTTTGAGATATCCCACCTCCTCTCACCTACAACAAAGAGATCACACACCTTTAAATGACATGAGACATTGTTCTCAAGTGGGATCCAAGGATCTTTATTCACATATATACTCCATCCATCTCCCACCCTCCATCTCACCCCTTGTTTCAACACCCATTTAGGGAACAAGACACTATTCCAGACAAAGCTACAACCCGATCTAGGAGTAGCAGATAGAAAGTCCCGCCTAGGAAAATATTTAGCTTTGAAGACATTGTATGCGAGTGTTGGGGCAGTTAAAAACTCCAACCTTGTTTCCCTAGCAAAGCAGCATTGAAACACCTTAAATCCCTAAACCCCATACCACTAACCAACTTTTTACTACACATGCGATCCTAATCAATCCAATTAATACCCCTATGGTCTCCTTTGTCATTCCACCAATACTTATTGAACATCACTTGCATTTAATTACACACAGATATTGGGAGCAAAAAAAAATCATACAATAAGTCGGTATTGCCTATGCTACAGATTTAATTAAGACTTCACACCCAGCTCTAGAAAGACACTGACTATTCCAGTTATTCATTCTTGTCCACACCCTATCCTTAAGGAAAGAAAAATATGTTTTTTATTCCTCCCAATCAATGATGGTAGTCCCAAATAATTACTATTCCCAATAGGTGAGGTGACATTCAAAAGCATAGAAATAGTCTAACTAACATTTTCAGGAACAACGGGACTAAAGAAAATGCCAAACTTATTAAGATTAATGGACTGACCTAAAGCCCTTTCATATTTGATCAAAATAGCTTTTATAGCCGAAGCCTCCTGGACATTACCCTTAAAAAATAGCAAGGAGTCATCTGCAAAAAATAAATGGGATATCCTAGGGCACCCAGATGCCGCCCTAACCCTGTGAACCAAGCCTCGATGTTCCGCATCCTTAGGTAACAAAGACAAGCCCTCTGCCACAAACAAGAAGAGATATGGGGAAATTGGATCCCCTTGCTGTAGCCCCCTAAAAGGAATAATAGGACCCACTTGCTTATCATTCACACAAAATTTATACTCAACACTCACAAAGCACATTCTCATGTAGTTCAACCACATATCATTAAAATCTAAAGCAGTAATCATATCACAAAGATATTCCCAATTAACCGGATCATAGGCTTTTGCAATGTCAATTGTAAGGGCACATGCACCATGCTGCCCCCTGACTCTACCCCTCAGATTATGAATTGTCTCATACGCCACCATAAAGTTATCCGTAATCAACCGACCTGGAAAAAAAGCAGACTGATTTTTAGAAATCAACTTATGCAATACTTGTCTCAGTCTATTAGCTAGGTCTTTCGACACAATTTTATACAGTACGTTGCAAAGAGCAATTGGTCTAAAATCTTTAACTGACACTGGGTTTGCACACTTCGGGATTAAAACAATTAATGTTTCAGTTAAAGATTTAGGGAAGGTACCTTAGGCAAGCCATAATCTGCAACTGTTTGAGATATCCCTGCCTAATAAACTCCAGTTCTTTTGAAAGAAAGCCGGGTTCAACTCATATGGTCCAAGCTCCTTATCCGAGTTCATCTGAAACAAAGCATCCCAAAATCGCTCATCCATGAAAGGTTTAGTGAGATCCACATTATCATTATGATCAACCAGTGGCCAAACCAATCTAATAACTTGACAGCGATTTAGAGCCAATTCTTCGTGGAAAAGGCCATTAAAGTGCTCCTTGACTTGATCTTGAATACCCTCCTCACTGTATACCCATGCACCCGAAGCATCCTGTAACCTTTCAATGCGATTTCTGAACCATCTAGCTCTGATACTATTGTGAAAAAATTTTGAATTCTTGTCACCGTTTCTCATCCAGAATACTTTAGCTTGCTACCTTAGACAGATTTCATCTTCTGCCAACAATCTATTCCAATCCTCCTTCATCCGTTTGATAGATAGACTATCTAACGTATCAATCTCCCTTTCAAGCTTCTGCCGTACAACCCGCTTATGCCTCCACCTAATGCAATTTCTCTCCTTTCCCCATAGTCGAATATCTTCGATTAATTTATCCCTTCGCACCACAAGATCCTCCCTAACCGAACTTTACCAAGACCGCGAGACTACACCATAAAACCCATCATCCAGCAACGATGCATTATCAAACCTGAAATTGCGATTTGTGTGGCTCATCGATCCAACTGTATCAACTAAGAGAGGAGAATGATCAGAAATCGGGGCCACCAACGTAAAACAAACTGCATTTTGAAATAAATCCACCCATGATGGTGTAGCACAACCTCTGTCTAATTTCTCTCTCACACGATTCGAAGAATTCTCCCTGTACACATAAGTAAACAACGACCCAGTCGAAGGTATATCTGACAAATTAGCATCCTTCAAAGCTTCCCGAAACCCATTAATCAAACCAGGTGCACGAGGTGGTCCACCATCTTTTTCATAATCTGCTACAATATCATTATAGTCTCCTACACACAGCTATGGAAAATTTCTATGAGTAGAAAGAGATTGTAATAAGTTCCAGGACTCCCTATGTCTTGAGCTTTCAGGACACCCATAAAACCCCGTGAATCACCACATACCATTCTGACCTTGTATTTTGCAGTCAACGAAGTTACGTGAATAATTTTAAATTGATAACCTAATAGAATTATTCCATAGAATAGAAAGTCCACCCCAAATACCCATGTTGTCAACTGAAAAAAAAATCAAACCATAATATAGAATGTATGGGATCCATCCTAACACCATGAACTTTTGTCTCAGAAATGAACACTACCGCAGGCCTATAACGCAGAACTCAGTCCTGCAACGAAATACCTGCCTGAGGATTGCCCACTCATTGGCAGTTCCACACAAGCAGCCTTATTGACGTCGATCGACCTTCAACTTGGAAGGTTCGACCGTTCGGTTATTTGTATCTAAAGTTGTGGAAATAGAAGTAGCAGCTTGGTCATTATTATTACAGCAAAGCCGCTTTTTTAAGTCATCTGGTCTAGTCATTGGAGTCTCCTCTTCACCACCCCGCAAGTCCGTCTCCATGTCGCCTATAGTAGAAGCATTATCATCACCATTAAACTGCATTCCCATAAATGATTTTAGGAAAGCTTAGGATGGCAATAAACTTGCATCCGTCCCCCCCCCCCCCCATACTTCCTGAATTCAGATTACCCAAAACACTAGCCCCGTCGGTATCATTCCTTAGCCAAGAACTGGTCGGATGTTGAGTTCGACGACCTACTGCCCACAAGCTCTCATCCTACATCGGCTTTAACTCTCCTTTCGCATGATATAGAAGAAAATCACAGAAGCTATTAGTATGACCTAGCTTTTTGCAAAGAAAATAGAAAGTATAGATCCTTTTATAAGCAAAAAAGGCATAGAAAACAGTCCCATCATGATCAATAATCTTCTTCTTTCGACGAAGAGGTTTTGTAATGTCCAACCGTACCTTTATTCGCATCTCAAGCTCATCATTATCATCTCTCCGAACAGTAGGATCATATTCCAGAAAGGACCCAATAAGATCCCCCAAACCTTTTGCCACTGCCTCCGTCATATACCCCGGTCTAAGCTTCCTAACTACCACCCAAACATCTGTCAAAAACAATGGTATTTGCAGCGGATCCTCACCCAATTCTATACGACTAAGGAGAAGGAGATGTCGATTGAACAACCATGGCGTTCCTTCAATGACCCAATCCACAGCCACTTCTGAATAAAACCTAAATAGAATGCGTTTCACTCTTATATCTGTAATCGACACACCAACAATAGGGTGTCATAGGTCTGCAATCATCTCCCGTATGGAATTGAAGTTGATCCAATTATATGTCAGGAACATATCAACTAGGCAATTCTCATATAATGTTGGTGTTGTTTCTGGTATAAGTGGAGGGATAAAACCTCATCCTCCTCATTTAATAGAGATAGTTGATTCAGATGTGTCTCCATGGTAGAAAACCTAAAGATGGAAAAACCATAGAAATCGAAAAACGAGAGAACACATGCACTTGGAATATGAGTTATCACTTAACTTATTCGAATTCTCGAATACGTTACTTGATATGCATGTGGGTCAGCATATATTATTTATTATTAGAACTATGATTTAATCTTTAATACTTTCAACCAAAATTTAAATTAGACTTTAATATTTGTTGATCTTTTGCAAACTATGTAATTCAACATTAACAAAATTTTAAATTTTTATTCATCTTACTTATTTACACTATTTCTAAAGTTAAGAACCTGCATTAGTTACATAGATATGAACTCGTAAATTGTTAAAACCCTAAATTTGATTTTTGTGTCATCGCAAAAATATTACCTTTTTTGTTTATGATTACTCTCATGAAATTAGCTTGTGTGGGATGCAACTCATCGTGAAAAAACTTTCTCATGCTCGTTACTTGGCGTCAAGCCAAATCCCTTAAGATTTGAGGTCTTCCAGTTCTCCGTTTGTAGTTGTATGCTGTGATCGAGGAAATCAAGAGATTCTCATTAAAACATAAAAAAAAGCTTATTGTAATTTATGAATGGATCTCTCGTATCTTTGGAAATTGGTAGCATTCCTTTCTCTTTCTTTCTTTTTTTCTACATATTGGATGGAGTGGATATTCTATGAATTAATATCTGAGACATCTACCGAGTTCTTGCTTTTCTAGATCTATAGACAGTATATTGATCTGAAGAGCATTGGCACACCAGGTTTTGCTTGCACATGTGCGGAAGAAACTACCAAACCATTCAGCTATTTTGTCTTATCAATCTATTCAGTTAGTTTTTTGTTGAATGCAACGAATGTGATTTGCATGTAAAAGCAGGCTGTGATATGAATATATGATAAGAGAAGGAAACCAAGCTTGTCCATATAATATAGAGCAAACCTAGGTATGTGCTTATCAAAGGTTGGACAATTTTACACTCTGTGCTTGTTTATACTTAGACATTAAACCCTTTTGAATACCACTTCTTGTTGATATAAATTACAGGTAGTCCTAGGGTTGAAGGTTATAGGGAAAAAGATGACAACATGAGTTTGATAATGGGCTAGATGGCATGAGGCAAGACGAAGTTTTAAAGCTATTAAGTTCATGTCAATTTTATCAATTAGTTAAATACTAAATTAAAAACATATTAATTTATGAAATGTCCTCACATTTCAATAAATAAATATTTAATTAACAAAAATTATTATATTTTACTAAATTAATAAATTGAATATGTTGAATCTAATTAGCAATTGTATTTATTGTAATTCAAAAATTCAACCTCAACATGTAGATGTAACAAGAAAAATTAGAAATAAAGTCTAACTAAATTAAAATTTCAAGAAAAACAAGTGACAATAGAATCATATTTATAACCTTAACAGAATATTAATTTATGATATGAATGAATTATAGAATAAGTTTTTAAACATTTTATTAGTTTATCAAAAACACTATTTTAACCTATTAACTCAAATTCAAACTGTAAAATAATTATATAATAAAAATTATTAATTTATAGACGTTTAATAGGTGAAGTTTATAAATTTGTAGGTTGGGATTCTTGGTGAAATTGTATTAGAGCTAATATATCTGTGAAAGAGGTTATTGTTGGATATTTTGATATTTTTCACAAGGTTGGACAACAATTAATTGCATTTTACTGATTTTCAATAACTTATCAGTTAAGTTACATAATTTGATCAGGATAAAATTAATCAAGTGGACTAAAAAACGATCCAAGTCACTGGACCGGAGATTAGTAAGAAAATAGATTCCAATATGTATGGATAGATCCATATAGAGCCTGTGATGGGGAAGCCTAATATGGATGTTTTAGGTTAAGGTTTCCTGCAATTGCTCATATCATTTGTGAATATAAAGTTACTCTGACCCATTCGAAGGTTCACATTTTGAGAAAATTGTATAAAGACTTTAACGCATCCCCGTGAGCAATTTCTGTGAAGGCGACGATAAATTCTCTCTTTTTTTGGCTTTGGAAAGGTCGTTTAGGTTATGGAACCAAAATTAGGTATATTCCACATTTCTTCACTTACTTCCCTTTCACATTTAATGTAGAATACGTAACTAAGGTCCCCTTACGTATTACATGTGGTATCAGAGCGATGATGTGATCGAATGGATAAAAACAAAGATTTTTTGGTTTTCCTTCATAAAATTCTCGTAGAGGTAACTTCCGCTTTCAATTTTTTTCTTACTTATTGTTGCATAAAAGTAGTATACATGTATTTAGCCTTAAAAAATGGGTCGAAAATGAGCCTTAGAGCTCGAAAAATCAAACCTAAACTTGTCAAAAATTACCCCAACTGTTTAAAGCGATGGTGAATAGTCGGGCTCGTGTGGTAAAGACTCCCAATGGTCAACAGTACCGCCCGTAGGTAATAAAGTTGCTTTCACAATGCAAGGGTTTAGATCCAGGATAGGACCAAATAAAGGGAAGGAAAAACTGATGGTTGACAACAATGAAGAAACAAATGTAATACATATAAGGGTTGTATGTATTGAACCTTACTGCAAGGTTCATTTTGGTTTTACATAAACATTTTATATGTGATCTTTGTATCAATTTTAGATAAAGAAGGTTAAAGTTTTGTATTTAATGCTTATGTTGTATAGTTGTTGTTTAATGCAAAGTATATTGATACAACTTTCTTGTCATATGGTTTGTATAGAATGTGTCTTACCCTAAATTAGAAATATACTTCTTTATATCTTGCCAAAGAAGTCAAGAAAGACAACCCTAATAAGGGATAAGTCATACATGTTGTGGCATAAAGGTTAAGCCACATTTCCAGAGTTAGGGTTGAGAGATTGATTTAGGAAAGCGTTCTCTCAATTCTATGTTATGATCATCTGGAAATATATGCTGACCATTACAGGGATAAGTTGAAAAAAATTAGGAAAAGGGGTATTACTTGTATTTCTGGCTTGTTGGGTCTAATACATACGGATATTGGAAGACCTTATACAGTTACATTGTGCAATTCTAAATGTATAATGACATTTGTTGATGATTATTCCCATTACAATTTATGTGTTCTTGCTTAAAGACTAAAGGTTGATAACCGATTGGAAAAATCATCAAGAAGTCAGATCTAACCGTGGAGGAGAGTATCATAGCAAGCATGGTGTTTCAGGACTTAAAAAGGTCTATTTTCCAGATATATGGAATTAGTTAGAATAGTGACTAAGTTTACTATACTAGGTAGTCTTGAGCAAAATGATGTGTTGTCAAAAGGCGTAACTGCATCCTAAAGGACATGAAGAAGTCAGTACTAATAGGACTAATTTACCTGATTATCTAGAATGGTGAAAAAAAAAACCCAACCTTACACACATTTGTGTATAGGGTTGTCCTACTATGGTAGTATAATTCTTATAAAGATAAATTGCATGCTCATTCCGTTCATTGCTATTTAGTTAGATATCTACCACTCTAAAAGATATTGATTTTAGTGTACAAAAAGAAGGACCAGAATGCTGGAATCATAAACAACTAAGTTTTTGGAATACAATGTCTATACTGATGGTGGGCCTTTTAACCCTTTAGTTGATAGTAGGTATTACGTCTCTGCCACTCATACAGTCAAGTCAAGTGGATCAAGTTTTATGCACCATTCCTGTGTAGGAATAGGAACCCATTCCTATACATACAGAGGTTCCTAAGGGTATAAGATCTAATACAATTGTGTAGATCCACTAGAATGAGACAACTTGTTATCCTATCTGATTACATAGTCTATTTGGTGAAAAGGACTATGATGTTAGACATGTTGCAGATCCAATTACTTATACAGAAGCTGTTTTTAAACCAATGCGGATTTATGGTGGGATGCAATGAATGATGAGATGTAATCCATAAAGCATAATAAGGTATGGGAACTTGTTAATGTGTAACAAAATTGCAAACTCGTTAATTGTAAATGAATTTGCAAGTCCAAAGGATTTCAGGATAATGTTTAGTGATTTATGGGCTTGCTCAATTTATTGATGTTTCACTCAGGGAGAAAGGTTTGATTTTAAGCTACCTTTTCTCCTGTATCCTTGAAAGACACATTTTGAGTGATTATGGAAATTATAGCTCATGATGATATATAGTTACATCAAATGGCTGTAAAAATCACTTTCCTGAATAAAGACCTTTATAAAGAGGTCTATATGGAATAACCTAAGGATTTCAGGATCTAGATGGAACTGACATGGTTTGCACTTTAAGTAAATCAATATATGGTTTACATCAAACCTCCCGAAAGTGATACCTTACATTTGATAAGGTTGTGACCTCTTTCGATTTCGTGAAAAATAAAGTTAAAAGATGCTTATATGACAAGGTCAAGGGGAGCAAAATTATCTTCCTATTATTGCATATGGATAATATATTACTCACATTGAATAACTTAACCATAGTGCATGAGGTTAAGCAAATTTTGGCCAAGTATTCTAATATGAAGGACCTTAGTGAAGCATCTTTTGTCCTAGGTAGGTAGATTTACTAAGACAGATCTCAACACTCATCAAGCCTCTCATAAAGTGCATATATTGACTATATGGTACAAATATTTAATACAGATAATTGTAAACTTGTCGTAGTACTTATCTCTCATAATGAGAGATTATCTTTGGCATAATGTCTAAAGAACAAAGTAAACAGAGAGGCTATAAGAAATGTTCATAAAATTAGTATAGTTGATAGCCTGATGTATGCTCGGGTAAGTATTAGGTTAGACATTGCATTTACTATTAGATTGTTTGATCAATATCTGTCTAACCCAGGTGTAGACCATTGGAATGCAGTCAAGCAAGTGTTAAGATACCTAAAGGTACAAGGCATTATATGTTGACATATAGAAAAGTCAACAGTCTAAACCTTATAGGGAATTCATATTCAAATTTAAGTTATATTTCCGGATGATTGAAAGTCCACTTAAGGTTACATTTTTATGTTTGCAAATGGTACAATGTCGTAGAAGAGTGTCAAGTAGACACAAGTGCCTTTCTCGAACATACATGCTATGAGGCTGCTTTACAAATAGTTTGGCTTGGAAACTTGATTTTTGAGTTTTTTGTGGTTGATTTAGTGGCTAGACCCATTTGGTTGTACTATGATAATCTTGTTGTTATGTTTTTAGTAACAACAAAGAAAATCACAAGGTCTTAGCATTTGGAGGTCAAAATATTTGACCATAAAGGAGTTGATATGAAAAGGTGACATTAAGGTTTGGAGCATTTAAAGATTGAGGAAATGTTAATTGATTCTTTAACTAAAGGACTTTACCTACTTGTGGTTAGAAGACAACTATACAGTATTGGTGTATTGAAGTCTTTAGACACTATTTGTTAGGGGATCATTATGTTTGCTCCATGTACATTTGTACATTTATACGTTTTGATATATTATGACAGTATAGTACTTGATCAACAAAAATGATCTTCGTTTATCTTCAGTAATACGTGTTATCGTACATTGTCATAATACATATGAAAGTCTTAAGATTTGTGTCAATCTTAAGCATTTTAAAAGTCATGGGCATATATATAGATTGACCTTAAGCCTATGTCAGACGCATACAATTTTACTATGGATATCCTTTGAATTTTAGTATAATATAGGTGGATATAAGTTGTTAATCCCATAAGGTTCTTTAATGTAGTGTAGCATTCAGTTAAAGAATATAAAGGTTTTCTCTTATGCAGTTTAGCATTTGGTGAGAGGAAACAAGTTTTCTTTAATGTTGTTTAACATTCGATAAGAGAAAATAGGATTTCTCTAATGCAGTTTAGCATATACAGCTGTTTAGCATAAGGTTTGGAGAAATTGAGACCAACAAACAAAGATGATATAGCTTAGATTATAAAAGTATCATCTTAGTTTGTCACTTTTTTTCCTATTCATGTTAGTAAGATATTATATATGCGTGATTGTATTGGATTTGTGTCACACACGACACATGCATTTGATACCTTTCAATATTTAAAGCCTCGTGGGAGGAAATGATGGACTTTTGTTATCCTTGGATCAAATGCTTTGTTTTTTAACCTAGTCAACTAATACAATATCATAGCTCAACAGTTAATTATTGTCCAAAGGGGAGAAGTTGGATATTTTTGACATTTTCCATACTTAGACAACAATTAATTGCATTTTATCAATTTGCAATAACTTATTAGTTAAATTACATAATTTGATTTGGATAAAGATAATAAAGTGGACAAATAAATGATCTAAGTCACTGGGTTGAAGTCCAGGAGAAAATAGATCCCGAATAATTTGAATCAGACCCATATCAGATCTGTGATGGGGAAGCTCGATATGGATGTTACATAAAGAGGTTAAGATCTCTTGTAGTTTCTCATGACATTCGTAAATGTAAAGTTACTATGATTGATTTAGAGTTTCATGTTTTGAGAAAACTATAGAAAAGGTTTAACCCATCTTAGTGAGCAGTTTCCGTGAAGGTGGCAGTAGATTCGCATTTGTTTAGGCTTTGAAAAACTCCAAAAGATCCTTTTTTGGCCCTCTCTTTAACCCTATGTCTCTTTTCCTTATGAGGTCTTCCTCCACTAGCATGTTTTAGGAAAACTCCATTTATTCTGGTGTGGATGGCAGGCCAAGGTCATAAAGGCCTATATGAGATCCTAACAATGTCATGGAATTCTCAATTATCTCTTAACCTAGCGATGTTAGGCTCTTTAACCATTATTGTAGCTCACCATATGTATTCCATGCCCCCTCATTTAAAATTACGGAACTAAAATTAGGTATTTTTTGCATTTCTTTGTTTATTTCCCTTTCACGTTCGATCCGAGATACGTAACTAAGATCCCATTATGTATTACAGTTATGTGCATTAGTGAAGCTATTTTTATTATATGAAAATTGGGAGTTCTAAATTGTAATTCGATTGTGGTCTAATGACACACCATTTGGATCTACAAGATGTTTGGGTAAGACTCTAATGATTACTATGGATTATTTGTTTAGTCTATAAATTGCGCAGTCAGGTTGATATTAATTTTACCGTTAATAACATTTTTGTTGATTTCTGAATGGAATCACAAATAAGGTTATTTTCTTAATTCTAAGAATTTATATAAAAAGTATTCAAAATTAAAATGAAAAAGTAGACTTACTATTGTTGATTATAAAAAATGATTTTTAAATGGTATATTTAAAGTAAATTTCTAAAAAATAGGCTTTAAATAAATTTACAATTTGATTTTGAAATAAAAATATTACATAAAATTTTAAAAATAAAATGCAGATAGAATGACTCATTGAATGATATAATTAACATTATTTTAAACGAATGAAATTAAAATATGTAAGAATAATTTTTTAAGAGTTAGACAATAATTAACAAAAATAGAATAAATTTTTTTTATTATTTATAATTTATGGAAACAATAAAATCTTATTAGCTAAAAATAAGTTTTAAAAGATGGGACAAACATAATTAGATAAATAACTAATTAACGAATATTTCAAATATAATTATATGTTGACCGTCAATTCAGAATATCTAACCTTAAAATCATAATGAATTAAATCTATAACCCTAAATCCTAAACTTTTAGTCATATTTAAATCTAATATTTTATAGCTGTAATAATTATGCAACATAAATTAAAGAACTTATATTGATCTTCCCACTTTTATTTCAAATGCACTTAAAGTTCTTTAACTTTAAGTTTTATTAAATTAAACTTAAACTTATAAAAATTAGTGTTTGAACTAGTTTTATCCAACTTTCAGAAATTGACCTATACATATCATCCATGGAAGTTTTTTGTAATATTACTTGAAAAACCATAAAACTAAGCACATAACCCAGCTTGAGAAAAACAAAACCCACAGTAATTAAAATGCATTAAAGCTTGAAGCTATTGAGGCATTAAAATAAGGAACTCATTAAACTCATTACAAATATCCGGTTTGTTCTCGAACATCCTATAAAATTGGCTGAATATCAACAATTTTGTTAGGATGTTTTGTTAACTAAGAGAAATCTATTGAATGCTGCATTACTGTCAAAACACTATGTTGCTGAACTTGATAGAGAATTTTATTGCAATCTTGATAAGGGTGTTTTGGATGATTCTACATTGTGTTATCATACGGTTTATGTGAGATGAACTGTTATTAGATTTGATTTGAATTGGTTGAACACATATATGGTGTTTGATAATTTGATTGGTGATCGTGCTTATGAGGATGACTGGATTATGACAAATGATATGTTAGCTACTACTTTAACAGGTGGTAAATTGACTACTTGGCCATCTTTTTCTGCATTTCGTGTGTTTGAGTTGTTGCAAAATATTTTGTGCTTGATAAGCTTTTTTTGGTGAATTGGTTACCTAATACTCACAGTGTGACAGTTTATCCGGCTGAGGCTAAATTGGTTTATGCCATTGGCACTAGAGATAATTTTAATTTAGGAAGAATTATTATTGAGGCTATGATTGCAGTTGGTAGCAAACAACAATCTCTGCTATATTTTTCATGTCTGATTACGCAATTTTTGTATGCTTATGATATTCCTTAAACAACTTCTAGTGTTCTTGAGTCTATGTCTTTACTGAACATATCGCCTCATATTTTGAATGTCAATAAGCAAGCTTGGGTGGTAGACTTGCCTTATACATCTTTTGGACCGTCTGTACTATCTGTGACATCTACTGTAAATCCAAATGTTGCTTTATTTGTTGAAATTAATCAGATTGAAAGTGTTATTCAAGGGAGTTTGGATGGTCTTTGTCAACTCAAACAAAAGATTCTTCATTAGTCTTACTTTCTGGCATCTGTTGTCCCAAGGAGGAGAACATTGGATGATTGGCGGCTCATTATCATTTATGATTAGTGGCTTATTGTCATTTGGGATTATAGTTTCTTTGGATATTTTTTGGTTATTTTTAGCTTATGTGGATATTTGATAATTGTTTATATGAACTCGACGAACTTGATGTTATTTGGATCTTAATGTTCAATTAAAGGGAAGTGCCCAATTATCTTATTAAAGGGAAATTCCTACAGGTAACAAATAATGTTAAAAAGGGAAAGATTGCTATGGCACCCCACTCCCGCAAGGACCCCAACCTGACATCGTGGTGACATCCGAGTCCGTGCCCCACGAGGGTGGTGTGCTCTTAACACTCACTTATTCAAATCTTAGTACATTCTTTTTATTTTGAATATGCTCAAGTTAAATCTTAGTATGCGGAAATCAATTATTAAATATGGGCCACCTCCATTCAAAACATTTTCAATCATAAACTCTTTACATTACAACAAAAATCATTTATACA
>JAOSBN010000002.1:17442957-17489389 GCA_027563595.1 Erythroxylum suave | reverse complement strand
TCTAGAGAAGAAGTTATGGCCAAAAGAATCAAACATGTTTTTGTCCTCAATCATACTAAACCTGTTTCAGGGAAACAACCATAACTATCTCTAGAAATATTTAATTGAGGTGTTCTTTATATTTTTCGAAAGAAGACTTCAAGATCTACAACTTTCATGAAGACTTCAAGGATAGATTTTATCGTCTGAAGGGTCAAAAATGGGACAGCCCATAGGTATAGACGAAGCCAAATGAAAAGTAGACGCAAAATGGAAAAAGACAGACGCATTGAAAAAATTGCTATAACTTCCCCTACAGATGTCCGATTGAGGTGTTCTTTATATGGTTAGAAAGAGGACTTCAAGATCTAAAACTTTAATGCATACTTCAAAGACAGATTTTATCGTCTTAAGGGTCAAAAATGGGACAGATGATAGAAGTCAAACACAAAAAAAGTCAAATATAGACGATAAAGGTCAAATATAGATGATAAAAGTCAAACATAGACGATAGAAGTCAAAGTAGACGATAAAAGTCAAACATAGACGATAGAAGTCAAAGTAGATGATAAAAGTCAAACATAGACAATAGAAGTCAAAGTAGACGACAAAAGTCAAACATAGATGATAGAAGTCAAACATAGACGTAGATGACGTCATCATAGAAGAAGCAAAACATAGACGAAGAGAAAAGACAAAAGATACATCTTCCTTTATAAGGACCATAACTTTCAGCTCAGATGTCCAAAATTTTCATGCTATATATCGTTGAAAAGCTAAAAGAAAGATCAACAACTTTCTATAAAAATCTTCTCTATTGTTTTACGAGTCCAATGGTTCAAGAGTCAAGTCATTTGAGTGTCTAGAGAAGAAGTTATGGCCAAAAGAATCAAACATGTTTTTGTCCTCAATCATACTGAACTTGTTTCAAGTAAATGGCCATAATTGTCTCTACAAATATTTGATTGAGGTGTTCTTTATATTTTTTGAAAGAGGACTTCAAGATCTATAACTTTCATGAAGACCTCAAAGATAGATTTTATCGTCTTAAGGGTCAAAAATGGGACAGACGATAGAAGTCAATCATAGACGAAAAAAGTCAAACATAGACGAAAAAAGTCAAAGTTGAGGATAAAAGGCAAACATAGACGATAGAAGTCAAAGTAGACGATAAAGTCAAACATAGACGATAGAAGTCAAAATAAACGATAAAAGTCAAACATAGTTGATAGAAGTCAAAGTAGACGATAAAAGTCAAACATAGACAATAGAAGTAAAAGTAAACGATAAAAGTTAAACATAGACGAAGTCATCATAGAAGAAGTATAGACAAAAATGACGTCATCATAGAAGAAGCAAAACATAGACAAAGTGAAAAGACAAAAGATACATCTTCCTTTATAAGGACCATAACTTTCAGCTTAGATGTTCAAAATTTTTATGCTATATATCGTTGAAAAGCTAAAAGAAAGATCTACAACTTTGTAGAACACAAATTTACCTAAATCAGCCTAAATTAATTCAGATTTTCCCTCGAATACAGAACATGAATTTTTTTACCTTCATCCCCCAATGTACTACACCCAGTTCTCAACTTCATGACAAATTTTGAGATTTTTATAGACAGAATTTAAATTCTATGTCTTCATAAGAAATGTAGAAATATGTTTCTAGTTTAATCCAAACAAAGAATCGTCTCATTTGGATAACTAGAGAAAAAGTTATGGCTAACAGATCAAAGCACACTCAGTGCACATTTTCCATATCAACCACCACTTTTGTTTCCAAAACTTTCCATATTACAACTCATACCAATATCACTCTTTCTACTCCCTCTACTCCTCATTTAAAATAACAAAAATCACATTTAAAACAATCATATTCGGAAGTTGTCGATGAATGCATGTACACTTATTTTTGTACGTGTGAAGATTCAAATTCACTTATATTTATGCTAACATGTTGCTGGGCATGAAATGCAAACTTTTCTAACTCTCACATTGATATTCTCTCCATTATTGAAATATGGGTTCTAACCCTTAATATGGGGATGGGATGTTACAATTGTTAAGATATCTTATTGATTAATTTTGGGCATTATTTATAATTCGACGTAGTTGGATATATATGGAATATCATTGTGATAAGTAATCTACCTTGTGTGGGATTCTCGAAGACAAGATTGCATGAAAAATAAAATCCTTGTGAAGATAAGATTTATTTGGGATATGTTCATATCTTAATAAAGATAATGTGCATTTTTTTTGGTGATTTTGGTGCTATCATTGGCAGCTTATTTCGGTGATTGTAGCTATCTTTGGTAGCTCGATTTTTTGTGATCTGGTCTATCTTGGATGGTTATGTTTTCTCTATGATGTGCGTGAATTTTTTAGGAAGTTAAATTGTTGTTTTTGTGGGAAAAACGTGTTGTACGTGGGTGATGTGTGCAGTTGTAATTTTGTGAGGTTTTGGTTATTAAATATTGATCAAATTCATGACCTCTTGTAGCTGCTATGTATGGATTGCTTACTGATTATTCTTGGAGATTCACAACAGATGCCATTATATGATTTCCCACAAATTTGGTTGGTGAAGCTACATTTTTAGCGGAGTGTTTTATCTCAAGTGCTTCTTTAATTTGTGTTATTGTTTTAATAACTTGAGTAGGGATGGCAATGAATCACTCTCAGGCTAGCCTGTGGCCCTGTCCTCAGCTTGACTGATCACAAATAGGCCAAGTCGGCCCAACTTGACTTATTTTTTTAAAGTAAAAAAAATGACATCATTTTTGACAAAATGACATTGTTTTGCACCATCTCATTGGGCAATAGTCAAGCGCTCTCGGGATAGCCTCAGCCCGAGCACGGCTCATCGTTTTCATATTCATTCATTGTTACAAAGTTTTTTATCAAGGTTCAGACGAGATGATTGTGTTATTGAGAGTGAAATACATTCATAGAGTCTGAGAACGAGTGGATAGTGTCAAGTGGTGAGAGGTATTGGCTCAGTAAAGCCTTGTGTAAATCTGTTGCTCTTTGGTGAAAATGATTAAACTACGTGAGGACTCCATAGATATAGATAAGTTGTGCCTAGTTGCGTTACCAAATCTTGGTTGCCAATTTGTTTATTGCTTGTTTAATTTTTTTGTTTATATTTTTCTGGAAAATTAACAGTTGTTGACACAGTTGCTTTGTATTAAGCAATCGACATAAACGGTTCAAAACAACTGAGGCATAACAAAATTTTTTTGACACTACATCCTTGGAGACTTTAAAAAATATAATTGAATAACTCCTCCTCCTCTTCTCGTGTATGTTGTTAAAGGTAATCATTTATGAGTTTTTTTCTTTTTTTCAAAACCAGTGTTTTTTTATTTTCCTCTAAACTTATCAAAGAACGTGAAAGTTATTTAACAACCAAGAAACACTAGGGTCTCGTTTGATTGGCGGGAAAGTAAAGTGAATTTGGAATCTGATTCCTTGGAAAATAAATCTGTGGGAAAGTAAAGATATTCACTTGTTTGGATACTTATAAGAATTCTAATAGGAAAGTTGGGTGGATTCTTATTATCGTGTTTGGTATGCAGCAGTATTTCATGGAATGTAATTTAAATTTAACTTGTGTTTCGAATTATATCCCTACAAATCAAATAAAAATTGAAATCATTAAAATAATGTTCATTTATGATACAAGTTATATTTTTAAATGTTAAATTTTCATTTATGATATTCTAATCATATAATACTGTTATATCATAAAAATAGTATAAAAAATTAAAAAACCTCAACCGAGTACAAAGATAAATCTTAAAATTCAAATCAAATATCAAAATTTTTTCCAACATTGAAAATACAAATACAAATAATGTATTATTTCAAGTAGACAATTTCAAAATTAAAATAAAAACATGTCAAATATTTTCTAAACATCCTAAATTTAATAAATTTGAAAATCTTAAAAACTAATTACTCTTTAAATCTGTCTTAGATATTCTTCTTTGTCAGCATCTTGAAGAGTGAAAAAATAATCCATATGATTTGGATTATTTACAAGTTTTATTCCAGCTCTAATACGTTCAGCTTGTGTTAAGTCTTTCATTTTCCTAAGTTCTTCATCTACTTTCTGCCTATTGTCAGATTTCTTTTAATTCGACCCTGCAATAGATTTTACAACTTTAGCCATTTGCTCGTTAGATTTCTCCAAACCTTTAGTAAGCTTTTCAGTGATACATTCCAAACATGAAACTAAACTATCAGTACTCCTCTTCCTTTTGCGATGCGTTTTCTTTGAACTTCCTTCACCTTGAGAATTACCTCTGATTAGCTGATCTCTTTGAGGCTCAACATCATCCTCTTCATTAGATTCTTCATTCTCTTCATCCAAGTTCTCTTCTCTGTTTATATTTTCTAGCATATCTGAGGGTGCTTCAGCATTTTTTCCTGTAGCTCGATCTTATCCCCAAATAATAGCTAGTTTATCATAGTAGGGAAATGATCTATTCCTCATAAATGAATTATCGGGATGACTCTACAACAATCACAGTATCAATCATTATAAAAATATCAATAAAACATTAATACAAAAAATAGTGCTAAAAATTATAACATCAATCATTATATAAATCATGTAAAAAATATTTTTAAAATACCAAGTAATCTAATTTGTACTAACCTTTAGATATGTACTCCACACGTCAACATCTACAGTAACTCTTTTTTTTTTCATCATCCCAACCAAAACCACTTGTTTCTCCACTATTTCTCACATCATAAATAGCGTGATGTTGTTTTTTCAATGATTTACAACGAGATTCAATATGCGGTTTTTCTTTTAAACCATGTCCTGGTAATTTCTGATCTAATATCTTTTCCAGTTCTTTTTGATATCCTTTCCTTAATCCACTGCCATTTTCACCATCAAAATTTGCACTTCCTTTTAGCTCAAGCATGGTCTCCACTAACTTTTCATCCTCAACAATAGTCCAAACATGGTTACTACCTTTGCCTTCTGCGAGATCCAATATTACATTCCATACCTGACAAAAGTAGCACTGCATCATATCATCAAAATATGTTCAATGTTAAAAAAGATCACACCATACACAACCAGAAAGCGTACAACTTTTTAAAAGCAAGAATAATTCAATATTAATTAACATTAACAAAATGAAAAATAATCCAATAAATTGAAATGATGCATGTCATTAACAAAAATATAAACTACCTAAAGCTAATAAGAATAAAGACCCTAAAAATATGAAAGCCTATATTTTTATCCAATATTTCTATTTTGCCTCCATTCATCAAACATTTGATTGGCTAAAGTTTGTCTCCAATTTGTCCATTCCTCAGATGGTTCGACTGAAGTGATCTGCTCTCCGTCTAACTCAACTCCACCTTCGTTTTCTTCTTCTTCCTCTTCTGCATCTAAATCAGCTTCTGCTGGATCAATAGGCATATTTCTTCTTATATGATTGTGAAGAAGACAACAAGCCATTATAATCTTACTTTGCAATTTAATGGGATACCAATTTGAGTTCTTAATGATATGCCAACGAATTTTCAATAACCCAAAACATCTTTCAATAACATTTCTAGCTGAAGAATGTTTCATATTAAAAAATTCTTCGGCAGTATTTGGTTGATATCCTGGAGTCCATTCATTGAGGTGATATCTTTGACCTCGAAATGGTGCGAGGAATCCTTTTCCATTTATATATCCCGCATCCACTAAATAGTAATAACCTAAAATATTAAGAATATATTAAAATAAATTAGAAAATTTTAACTAATATATATATATATATATATATTACATTTTAATATTTTACTTTTTATTTTTAACTTACCATCCCTGATTGGTAGTCCATTTCTTCTACTTAATGCATCTCGGAGCACTCTTGCATCTGCAACTAAACCTTCCAACCCAGAGAGGACATAAATAAATTGCATGTCTTGTGAGCATACTCCTAGAACATTTATAGCTAGGTCACCTTTTCTATTTCGATACTTGGGCTTATTAGCTTCAAGTACCCTCACTTCTATATAAGTACCGTCTAGAGCTCCTAAACAAATCTACAAAATCAAATTCCATGAATACTTATATTATATAATTAAGAAATAAATATATCGATCGATATATTAAATATTAAATATTTACCTTAAACCATTTCCATTTCTCATCTGTGGAATTTTGAGGTACAGGTTCAGGCACTTTAAGCAATTCTCCTTGAAGTCTAAGAACCGAATTTAATACTCAATTAAAATGCCTTCTAACTGTTTCTCCTGAGTGTAAGAAGTTAGTTTTTATCGTACGATTTTTCTCGTGATGTCCAAGAATGTACAGAAACATTGCTACTTGTTCATCTACAGTTATGTTTCTGGTATCTATTAACGATCAATAGTTCTAAGCATATTTACTAATCTTCTAAATGTGAATCTATCCATACGCAACTCCGAACGACATGTTGAATCACTAGCATATATCAACCTATGAAGATATTAGGACGATAATATTCATCAACAAAGTACGGAGCTTTTAAACAATATTTTCCATGATGCAATACTACGACCAAAAGCATGTGTAATATGACTCTTAACATGTCTAATCGTTTCTTTTGCATATCCATTAATAAATAAAATAATTTCTTCTTCGCAGTCAAATCCATTCCAGCCATTCTGTGTCACCTATCAATTAATCATCAAATTTGAAAATAAAAAAATTAAACTTTATTGAATAGATATAAGAAATTACTAATTTTAAAGTATCAAAAATTACTATTACATAAATACAACATATGAATGTAACTTAAATATGATTACTTATGTCGAGGCATTTGGTATACCTCACAGACATAAGTTCAAGCTAAATCTGTGATTAGTCCCAAGTTTCAAGCATCGGTAAGAATTTATTAAAAATTAACAAAACAAAAGCAATTAAGTCATCCCATAGAGTGGCTGCTAGAAAGGAAACTAGATGTAGTAATACAGATAATGGAAATCTAGCGATATGCTGAAATCAACTTTTGTTTTTATGTTAGGAATAATGCGGTTTTTCTTTCACTCTTCAGTTTATTCTATGTACAACTATACTGAACAGCCAAACTAAATATAGATCCTCAGCTATATAAGACATGTTGGACACTAAACACCCAAAGACCAAGAGCAAAAGAGTAAGTATTTATAGTTATTGATCATGCCCACTGCGTAACTATCCAAAGATTGATCGTAGAACAAGATATATAAACATTTAATGCAATTTAAGGGAATGACTCTTCTTTTCATGGTTAGTTCTTCCATTCTATGACGTCGTGAAGAAATAACTCAGGACATGTGCTTAACTATCCAAAGATTGATCGTAGAACAAGATATATAGACATTTAATGCAATTTAAGGGAATGACTCTTCTTTTCATGGTTAGTTCCATTCTATGACAACATGAACAAATTAGAGGCGTCTTTGATCGAAATAAGAACCGCACAAAAATAAAGTAAAAACAAAACAAGCTATCCAAATAAAACCCACGAATATAGGAGAAACCTAGCTGAATCTTAAGTTTTAGGGGAAAGCACGAAAGGCCAAGTACGACTGTTTCTTTGACTGTAGATAAATTATAAGAAAAAGAAGACACCGAATGCACTTACTGGTACTAGAGAGGAGAATAAAGGTGGCGAACGCTGATGAATGACTACCCTCCAAGCCAGACGTTAATGGAGTTGAGAGATAGAGAAGTTGAACAGGACGAAGATGGGATTTGAGAGAGAGAAGTTGAAGAGAGGTAGGTTTTATAAAAAAGAGTTTTGAAGGTTTGAAAGGGAGGGGTTTTTTTGACTAGCATTTTTTTTAATTAAATTCCTGGAGAAAGTAATATAAACACCAAGGAGAGTGGTGGGATTTAGAATCTAAGGAAAGTGCTATTATTTTCCTTAAATTGGGAAAGTTTTTACTTTCCCAACTACCCAAAAAAATTAACCAAACAAGATAATTTAAATTTTAAGAAAAATATTACTTTCCCAATCAACATTCTATGCCAACCAAACAAGGCCTAGAACTTGTCATGTAATATCATGGAAAATGTTCTGGTAGCTGGAAAAAAAATAGTTTTTTAAGGTTGGGGTCAATATGACAAATCATGGTTAGGGATTTAAGTGGACAAAAGGTAAAAGTTGAAGAATCAAAATATTATTTTCAACAAAATGTGTTTGCTATGATTCTTTTGTAACTCTCTAAGAGCATATTAAATTGGTCCTAATTGGAAATAACAACCTTAGATCAACCCAGTCTAAAAGTAATGAATTGGGATTAAATTCAATTCGGACCAAACTAAATATTTAAATAATATCATTTTAATTAACAAAATAATGTCATGTCCAACTTTGCCTGCACATGGAGATCCTGCCATTGCTATCCTTAATCCTAATGTTCCAAACCGACTGGGAGATCATGCCATTTTCAAAACCGAAATCCCCAAATTAGTGGTAAGTAGTTTGAAATTTTGCATTAAAAATTAACATTTATTTCTAATTTTTTAAATCTCAAAACATCTTATTTTAATTTAATTTTTGATATATTTTTAAGGTCATATTTAACAACTACGAATATTTCTAATCATTTAACTGAATACTAGTTTCAAAATTTTTATTTCTTAATTACAATTTTCTAAAATTCATACCTATTCATATATATATATATATATATATATATATATGGGATTCTATTTGCGTGCAAAACCTCGGGAAATAGAATTCACGTGTTAAGTAACTGCACCCGCTGAACAGAACTCACTGAAGGGTGCTTTCGCGTTGACTTTCGTGATGGTGGAGAAACTCCATTTCTTTCTTGGTAACATATTCATGCGGAATTCTTAAAAAAAAAAAAATTCATGTGGGATACTGATCGTACCGTACTGCTATCACATGAAGATATGATTAAATCAAGGCCATCGAATTGGACATGCGCAGCAGCGATGATATGATGGGATGATCAGAACCTTAAAGTTCACGACGTCCTAATAATCAGTATCGCAGAACATAATAAATTGTTATTGATATTACTACCGCCAGTTCCTGGGTAATTCTGTTGATGTGTACGTACCTATAAGTTGTAGGGGAGAATCATAGAAGGATTTGGAAATTGGGAAAGCAAGAAACAGAGCATGTGAAGTAATAGATAGTGAGAAGATGGAGGTGGAGAGAGCGTCGCTGTGCAATTGCGTGGTGAATTTCCTGTTGGAGGAAAAGTACCTGTTGACAGCCTTCGAGTTGCTGCACGAGCTCCTCGACGATGGCCGCGACCACTACGCTATTCGTCTGAAGGACTTCTTCTCTGATCCCTCTCACTTCCCTCCCGATCAGATCTCCCGCTTCAACTCTCTTCGAGGTCCTTTTACTTTCTCCTGCCTACCTAAGATCTGGAAATTGATTACGTAATCTCAACGAATCCGTTCGTTTTAATTTTGTCGTCCTTTTCTTTGTTTAAGAAGAAACAGAATTGTGAGTGATTGTGATTAAGAATGAGGAAGATATTTTGCTTGTTTCTGTGCGTGAAAGCGCCCATGAGATTTGGGAAGTGATTGCCAATGAAAAATTTATGGTGATTATTGAATTTAATCAGTTGTTTTGCAAAAGCAGTTGCCGACCCTCAAAGTTTGCTAGAAGAAAAAGATGCAATACAAGAAAAATTGGCGCTTACAGAGTATGAACTACGTTTGGCGCAAGAGGACATTTCAAGGTTGAACGATGAATTGGAGAAGAAAACAGATTCCCAAGTTCAGCAAAGTGGTAATTTCTAATTTCCATGGAAATTGTAGAAGTTTTCGTATTGAGATTGCCCAATGTCATTTCCCTTGTGAAAGTTTGATACGTTTGTTAGGCAATTAATCATTAACCAGAATACTTAGGCTTTTTCTCCTTGTCTGGCTGAGGAAATAGACAGCATCCTGGTCTGACCATCTGCATAGATTTGAAATGTTAAATTGCTAGTGTTGTTTTCCCAGAATCGCAGTTGGACTAGGTTTTAGAATCCCGTGCTCTTTCTTTATGGATCATGTCATGTGCTTTTATTATCACACATTAATCCACAGGGTATTTTCTTATAGGTAGGTTGTACATCTGTAGTTTGCTCAGCTGCTTCAACTCATTTTTCTCTTGAGAAAGGCTGTTAGAACTCTATGTATGAGTCGTATTGTTTCTGCTCCTATCCTTCTTTCCATTTTTCAACCAATGCTAGCAGTGCATATATAAGTATATATATTTGAATCATTACCGCAATTACCTATCATCATACATTTAAGGAGTTTGGTAAATAGACAATGCCCTTGATTGGTAAATCACTGTTCTTGTTCTTTTGGTCGCTCTCTGATTTAAAATTGTTGCTTTTTCAATTTTTTGATTTATCTTGAATGCATTTACAGAGTCAAAATCCGATGTATCCTTAAATTCAGGACCTACCATTCTACGGGAAAAGAAGGATGACTCTATCTCTGACTTGGGCTCTTTAAAGGAGAGCGAGCGCAGAGATCTTAACTGTGCTGTAAAAGAGTATTTGCTTCTAGCTGGATATCGGCTTACTGCAATGACGTTTTATGAAGAAGTATGTGAAGCTTTTAATTCGTTAATCTCTTCTTATGCAGTAGCTAACCTTTTCTACTCCTATTTGTCAATGGATGTGCCATTTTTTTCCCCTCTGTTCATTATTCACCATTTATTGTGCCTCTTCTCATTCAAGAAGATGAATAAAGCAAATAGTATATTGTGTGTTGGTACTACATTTTTTTTTTTTTTGTAGCCTTCTTTATGTATCCATTTCAAACTTAAACAATGCATTTATTGCTTCCACAAAGGTTTTCATGAATGTTCTAAGTAGTTGAGCTAGGAATAATTGCATAAGAATCTTAGAAGCTCTGAACTTGGAGTTTTGTTGTTTCAAGGTCTTGAGGTGCTGTTAGCAATTTACAAATGTTGTGGATCTTAAAGTTTATTAAGACATAACATAAAGACATTCTTAAGACTTAATTAAGAGTAATGATTTTGTATATGGTCTGCTTGGTCTATCTCGTCTTCATCTCTGAAATTTGATTTAATTTGCATCAGTGGCATATATTAATGGTCTGCGGTTAAAAAGTTTTCTTAGCTGATTGTAATGGAAAAGAAGTTAGAAAGCTATTGAAAAGTTTACACTGGAGAGGTAAGCGGTAGTTGAATCTTTATTGCATGTAGGTGCCACTTTTAACAGCGTGCCACCTTGTATACACTTCATTGTGTTTATGGTTCCTAATATGTCTTAAGTATTCTATCAGGTGGATGGTGTTGTTATTTCTGTTAGATATTAGTAACATTGGCTGAATTCTCATTAACAATTATAATTCCTTCAAGTAATTTCCACTTCAGGTCACAGATCAAAACTTAGATGTTTGGCAGAACACACCTGCATGTGTACCAGATGCCCTGCGGCATTATTACTATCAATACCTTTCTTCTACAACTGAAGCTGCTGAGGTATGTTCTCCACTTAGCCTACCTTCTGCTGTTTGTCTTGTTAAGCTCTAAAATTATGTTTATGGAAAATGTATCTAACTACCAATCATCAGAATGTTTGATTTTTGGAGGTGAGTTATTATTTTTCAGTTGAAATCATTATGAGCTGTTTCTTATGGATTGTTAATCTGTAGTAACTGATCAAATCACTTTGAGCCCATGAAGAATTCTTAGAAGCTCACAAATGACTGAAAAAATGCATGACAATGGAAGCAAGGCTCAAGTTTGAACAAAGCCCATCTTCAATTTTTTCTCCTTTGACAGTTGCATTTGTACCGATAAATTTCATCTCTTAAAACCTAACAAATGACCTTTTTTTTTCTTTTTTCCCGTTAACTGCATAGTGACGCTACCAGTATCTTGAGTTCTGACTTTCAACGTTCCTAACATGGCCCCAAGTAGTATCCCAGTTTAGATTCCAGTCCAGTTCAATATTCTAGATTTGTTATGGTGAACTGTCAAACTCTAGTTGAATTGACTACACATGAAAAACAACAACTTTCATATGTTTGCAGGAGAAGATTTCAATGCTTCGAGAAAATAGGTTGTTACTGAAAGAAAATGATAAGTTGAACGATGAAAAGAAGAAATTGCTGAAAAGTAAAGATTTGGCTGAAAGTCAAATAAGTGGATTGAGTAAATCTTTAGAAGCTCTTCAGAAAGATCTGAAGGACAAGGAGAATCAGGTATGCCTCTCGTACAGTCTTGTTCCGTGATCTAAGAGTTGTTTCTCTGGTTTTAGTGGTAAATCACATTCTGCTACATTTATCATCAGTTGCTAACTTACTTATGCTTTTCAGGTGGTATTGTTGAAGGAGTCCTTGGAATGCCGGAGAAAGGAACTGAATGATTGCAGATCTGAAATCACTTCATTAAAAATGCACATTGAAGGAGCCCGATCTGCAAAAAGCCTTCTACCCAGTGATATTGATGCTAATTTATCCCATCCATTAGAGCGATACAATGAAGAAGTCAAATTTTTACCGACAGAACTGGAGAGTTTGAGGGGAAAACACACTAATTCTCCTGAATTTTTGAATTCAATTAATCATGAGAATGATTATCTACAGACTGAAGTGAGAGTTGTTGAGATAGATGAAGAAAAAACTGTAATTTCTCAACCGGTTGATGGAACTGTTGTTATACACAGTGAAATTGTTCAGCCACCCAATGATGAATCCAGTAAACCTGAGCAACGATTACAAAATCAATTTCAGTCAAATGGAGGTGATGTTTTTGATGATGGAGAGCAAGTTACCGAACATACTGTAGAATTGCCTTTAGAAGAAAGTAGCCTCACTCTAAATTCAGACAACTTAACTGGTGATGCTACTCCTAGGAACACGGCAAGTTGTTACTCCTGTTATAGACCATTGTAATGTTTCGACCAGGGTGGCTATCTTTTCTTGGGTGGTGGGTGCTTCTCCCCTGCAAGCCATGAACAGCGAGCCACTCTTTCCCCACTTGCCTTTTTGTAATCCTAAATTACTTCTATTTTCCAACTTTTAATGTCAAGTAAATATCATTTTCTAGTATATTAGAATTGACTTTTCTCATTTTCAGGGGTCAGAAACAATTCAGATTCTTGCGGATGCATTGCCCAAGATTGTTCCTTATGTTCTAATCAATCACCGAGAGGTCTTTGTCTGACCTGTCTTTGGTTGTTTTGCCCTTGGGCCTAGTAAAGGATTCCTTGTTCACTACTTGGTGCTGTTCACCTCAGGAACTTCTTCCATTAATGATGTGTGCAATTGAGCGTCATCCAGATAGCAGTATACGAGACTCCTTGACACACACATTATTTAATTTGATAAAGCGTCCAGATGAGCAGCAGAGACGAATCATAATGGATGTAAGGCTACTGCAGATTCCTTAGATTTACATTTTTGCTTGTAGCTGAATCTTTGGGTGCTTTTTTTCAGGCATGTGTTACTCTTGCCAAGAGTGTAGGAGAGATGAGAACAGAAACTGAGTTGCTTCCTCAATGCTGGGAACAGGTAATATGTCATGAGCTATTTGATAGAATTTCAGTTTCCTTTACCACACCCTGGTTCCCCCTTAAGGACCATTTTCCTTTTTTTTTATTTATAGATAAACCACATGTACGAAGAACGTAGGCTGCTTGTTGCTCAGTCCTGTGGAGAGCTTGCAGAATTTGTCCGCCCTGAGATCCGTGATTCTCTGATTTTATCCATTGTACAGCAACTAGTAGAAGATGCTTCAACCGTTGTTCGAGAGGCGGCTGCTCATAATCTGACTTTGCTACTTCCTCTTTTTCCAAATGTGGAAAAATATTTCAAGGTCAGCCTCATAAATATGCTTCGAGGCAATCATGGAGAAGAATTCTGATTTGACTGGAACTGGCTACAATGTAAGCCCTAGAACAAGTTGGTAGCACATGGTCTAGGGATTGGAGCCTTTTTCCCTTGCCATATTAAGATAACAAAAGACGGTGGAAATAATAGAAAATGAAGATTAAGTGCATTGAATAATAACATGTCTGTTGACAGGTTGAGGAGTTGATGTTCCAATTAGCATGTGATCCAGCTGGGGTGGTGGTGGAAACTACACTTAAAGAGCTGCTTCCTGCAGTGATAAATTGGGGAAACAAATTGGATAATATTTCATCACTTCTGCTTTCTCATATCCTGAGTTCTGCACAAGTACGGTTAATATGCTTTTTCCTCAGTTGACCTTTCACTTTAAATCTGCTTTCTTTGGTATATGACACATTTTCTTCAAAATTTTAGCACTGTCCACCTCTTTCGGGAGTTGAAGGCTCTGTGGAATCACAACTACATGTTTTAGGAGAACGAGAACGTTGGAATATTGATGTTCTATTAAGAATGCTGCTGGAAGTTCTTCCTTTTGCGCAGAGCAAGGCAATTGAAACTTGTCCCTTTTCTTCAGTTTCAGATTCAGAGGAATCAATTTTCTCTACCCCATTGCTTGAACTGTATTCAAAGTAAGTTCTAGTGTTGTTTCTTCTTGGCTATCCCTGTCCTTCTCTTTCTTGTTATTTCTTTGACTTCATTTTGAGTATCAACTGTCAATACAGTATTGTGGTAACACTGAGAACTTCTTCATTAGATATTTTATTATGTCACCAGGGGCCATGTTCCTTGGCCTGCATTTGAGTGGATGTATGTAGATTGCTTTCCTGCTTTGATTCAGTTGGCTTGCATGTTACCTCAGAAAGAAGACAGTTTAAGAAACAGGATTACAAAGGTAGCCTTTCTGCCTGAAATTGGTTCTTCTTGGTGTTCTTTCGATGTCAATAAATTTGGAAACTATATTATAAGTTTTATTAACTCAAGTACCTACTTGTAGTTTTTGCTGGCTACTGGTGAGCAATTTGGTGATTCGTACCTGTTACACATTGTGCTACCTGTGTTCTTGGTAGCAGTCGGGGATGATGCTGATTTAACGTTCTTTCCTTCTACTGTTCATTCAAGAATAGAAGGTATTGTTTGTAAGTTACTGTAAATTTCTTCAACATTATTATTGTTGCTAATTGTTACTCTGTAGCAGGTTTGAAACCAAGAACCATTGTTGTGCAGAGGCTTGCTACAATGTGCGTTTTGCCACTTCTTTTAGCAGGTATTTTAGGTGCTCCAAGCAAGCATGAGCAGTTAGGAAGCTATTTGAGAAAGTTGCTACTTGATGGTGCCTTGAAAGAGAATCGTTCCCTGATGTGTAATACTGAGATTGTTGATGCTGTTCGATTTCTGTGGTCAGTAGGCTGCTGAATATTTTTGTGATTTTTTCATTTAGTTTCATTTGAATAAGATGTGCTTGATTCTCCATTATGCAGCACATTTGAGCAGCACCATGGCATAATATTCAACATATTGTGGGAGATGGTTGTTAGTTCCAACATGGATATGAAAATCAGTGCTGCCCATCTGTTGAAAGTTATTGTAGGTCATTCTTCCCCTTTTATGTTTATTTCCAGCCCTCCAGACTATGGTTAAATTTTTTTTCTTATCAATTTATTTGATAGGTAGCTCATGTTGATGCAAAAGTAGCTTCTGCACATGTGTTGCCTGCCCTAGTTACCCTTGGCTCTGACCAAAACCTAAGTGTTAAATATGCGAGCATAGATGCATTTGGGGCTGTGGCACAACATTTTAAAAATGATGTGGTATGAATGTCTTCTCTCTTGAAAGTAATATGGTAGTCTTGTCAAAACAGTTATTATGTATCTCAAATTGCTATCATCAGATTGTTGACAAGATACGTGTTCAAATGGATGCATTTCTTGAAGACGGATCTCATGAAGCCACTATTGCTGTTGTTCGTGCATTATTGAAAGCAATACCACATACAACAGACAGACTAAGAGATTATATCCTCAATTTTCACTTTAAGGGAATTTTGAACTATTTATTTGACGAGTGCTATTAATCTAGTTTATGGCACTCATTAAATATGCCTTTTTATTTAAATGATACTAGTTGAACAAATGGGATTGTTGCTTTGTCCTTAATATTTCACACATCTTCTTTCCAAGATTTTTCAATTTACCTCCTTGCCAGTTTCTGCTAGTGATGTGATTCGTCGGCGAGAAAGAGCCAATGCTTTCTGTGAGGCAATCCGTGCTCTGGATGCAACAGGTGTAGTGTTATTGCTTCCATTGTAAACTGTTCCCCAATTTGCTTTTAGATTAACTAAAGAGTGGAGGACTGGGTGCTGGAATGTCTACAACTGTTAATATCAAGGTTGAAACTTCCACGATTTGTACTAAGTCCTGGGTAAAAGAAGGGGAAGTAGTTTATTGTTGAAACTTGTATTATTTTCTAGTCGATGGCAATTTTGTTCTATCAGATTCACATGATCGAATTCTATTGACGTCAGAACAATGTTAAAAATGTCTGATCTTCTGAGCGTACTGTGCTTGAACTGCATAAACTTTTTTTTTTAATGTTTTATATGCTTTTTAATGCCTTGTCTTTTTGTTCTGATCACAGATCTTTCTGCAACAAGTGTGCGGGATTTCCTGCTACCTACTATACAAAACCTATTTAAAGATCTTGATGCATTAGATCCCGCACACAAAGAAGCCCTTGAAATAATAATGAAAGAAAGATCTGGAGGAACTTTGGAGGCCTTCAGTAAGGTGATGGGTGCTCATCTTGGGATAGCGTCATCAGTCAGTAGTTTATTTGGAGAAGGTGGGCTCCTGGGAAAGAGAGAAGTAACGGAAGCTCCACCATTACAGCCTGAGCCTCCAAAGCCCGTGGCACCACCACCTGCAGAAGACACGAGATTCATGCGTATCATGAGGGGTAATTTGACAGATATGCTTAGGGGTAAAGCTAAAGGCCAAGATGAAACTCACTAAAATCATCAATGCCATCCAATGTCAGAAGCTAGTTTCTTTCCATCTTCTAGAATAGTTGTTTGATTTTCCTTCTTTCATGAGTTGGTAGTCCATATTTGGAAGTAACATAGTTTTCTTTTCATTTATTTCACGTGAAATTTTCCTTTCTTTCTTCCTTTGAGCAGAAAAGAAAAGTAGAGAGGGGAAAATAATTTACACACAGATTAGCCGAACGAAACACTTTGTGAAAGAAACAAAGAACTTAATTACAATTAGCAAATACACTCCTCGTATCGGTCGACATTATTTTAATTTATTCTATAAAGTTTCCATGCTTAAAATGAAGAATTGCGGGGAGAAAAATGCAGTACAGTTAGCTATTTGAGCATACTGTTTTCATTTTATTGCTTGCTTAATAATTTATTTATTTAGCGTGCTTGATCGAGATTTTCAATTTTCAGCTTGAGTGAGACAGAAACGTTATAATCTGGAATCGGCGTAAATTTGTACAAGGTGATGGATTTTGGACTGCAGGTGTGGTATGCTCATGTTTTTACACTTCACCGAGGCTTTTATAGCCTTGGCGTGTCATTACGTTCCCTCCCAAAGAAAAAAGAAGTTGTTCATGCAAGTTAATCCGAGCGCACTACAATAAAGTAGATATTTAGTTACATTTTATTTCGCGACATTATCAACATCGTCGGTAAAAGTTGATGTATTGCGATGATTTAACACAAGCATCATTAAAACTAAGTCTTTAGCGAGTAATTAAAAAAACGTTAAAAAAGGTTCAACAATTAGTGATGAATAACATAAATCGTCACAATTGTTGAACATTTGGTGACGATTACAAAAAAAGTCACAAAATGACCAACAATGGGTGACGATCTAAGGAATTCGTCGCTAAATAAACTTTTGGTGACGCTTTTTGAAAATCGTCACCATAATTTATGAAACGTTTGGTGATGAATGCCTAAAATCGTCGCTAAAGTTTTTACAATTGGCGACGATTATGTAAAATCGTCAGTAAAAAGACGTTAGGTTTTTGTTACATTTTTTAGATTGTCGCTAAAAGTGATTATTTGATGACGATATCTAAAATCGTGACCAAAAGATCAACATTTGGTGATGAATTTTGAAAATCATCACTAAATGTTACACATTCAGTGACAATTTCTAAAATCGTCATTAAATGGTCCACATTTGGTGACCATTTGCCCAAAATCATCACCAAAGGGTTAACATTTACCAAAATTATTAAACTAACATTTTTATAATCTATCATAGTTAATATATGTTTTATTGGATATTTGTTTTGAATGTTTACAACATATTGTTGAAAAAACACACACAACATAATTTTAAGTATTAAACAGTAGTTTTAATTAATCATTAGTATTTACTAACATTGCAAAAAATAGTTATAAAAATTTAAATAATTGTATTAATATAATAATATGATATATAGAGTATTACGAACTTTAAATTAGAAGTTTAATAATTCATACAGTCATAGAATAAGAATAAGAACAATAACAGCTCACACTCAATAGTACACAGCTTGACCCCTAATAGTAGAAAGGTTGTTTGACAAATTTTTACAGATATAACAATAAATTAACTTTAAAGTTGAGTCCAATTAATTGCATCGATAAATAACAATGATACAATTATTTTTTTGGGTTCCAAGTGACATGAGAGTTGGTAAAGGTAAATAAGTCCCTGATGTCTGGATTCCCAAGAAGGGTCCTTACACGTTCGAAGACACTAATTAAAACAGTAATAGTGCTTCCCTTAGGTGTAGGGTTTTTCACACCCTCTTACAACAACTTTTCCGCTATAGCTAAACATGTAGAGGATACAATGAATGAGTCGCTAGATTTAGTATGAAAGGCAAGTTCGCTAGATGAACTGCCAGTATGAAACAACTTACCTAAAACACAATCAGTATGGAACTTAGATATTGTCAGATTAGTAAATTATTAAACGAACCGAAATTGGAGTGACATGCATAAATGAATGAGTAGACGAAGTCTGTGGAATTGACAAATTTTTCAAAACAAGTGATTTCCCTAATCTTTTATGGACTATTGTGACATCAATCCCCCTTCCATAGGCAAACTTGTCATCTTCGAGACTCAAGGAAGTTTAAAATAACATGTAGTATATACCATCAAATGTGAATATATATAATAGCTTCATAAAAGGAAATGAGATATACATAATAAGGAAAATGACATTGTTCGGATGATACTTAATATCTTGAAGTAGGAGATTGGCCATGGAAGGCAAATGATGATTAGTGTATGAAGAAGGGATTTTTTCTGCATTGTTTATTTTTCAGTAGGGACAATTTTGTCACATTCCTCCTAATATAATGAATTAGGGTCATCTGGAACTAGTATCCATGTCAACATTCCTTGATTAATAATGTTAAGAGGTATATTATGCAAATGTCGATTTAGAATAAAATGATGATATGTTCAACCCGAATTTTGATGATAACTGAAACTAGTCCAGTTTAGCACTTATACATCTTCAATTTGCCTAATGATATGAAAATTACCCTTACTAAAATTTCAAAAATCTATTGTGTAGTTTTTATCATATGCAAAATTTAGAATTTAAAGTAGAATAGACATGACCATGTTCTTGATGTATAGAAATATAGTATTATCTATATTGGGTTATATTACTATTAATGGAAATGAATAAAACTAAAATACTCTTAAAGACCTTTCATCAAATTGTTACGAAGCTTTAATGAGGGAAACATTAAAGGTCGTTGGGAAGATTGACATAAACAAATAATAAAGATAGACAGTAAATCATCTTCAAAATGCAACTATAAACTCAACTCATACATCAAATGCATAATTAAGAACTCAAAATAATCACCTAAATTTATAAGTTAAACTTAGCATAACTTCGTTGATGAAATTAGAAGAAAAGAATAATACCGATTTAGTTAATAATGGTTCTTCGACAGTGATGAGCACAATACAAACCCAAGCAAAACCCAAATAGAAGAGAGGATTTTGAGAAATGTTGATAGCTTGAATGAGAATGGAGTAGCCTTTTATGTTTTTTCTTTGAAAACCTAATACAAAACGACAACGTTTTTCTTGTTTAGGTAAACGATGTCGTCTATTATTTACTATAGTTGTTTTTAAGTAGTATTAATTGATTTGCTACGATCTATTGTATTAGGTCGACAAACTTTAGATGTAGTGACTAATACATGGTTCATCGCCAAAGCCCATGGGTTCATAAATAATTTAACAAATGACATCATCCCACCTTCTCAAAAATTAAACCCAAAGCCCTCCCCCCACCTGCCTTCTACGTTCTTTCTTTCTTCTCTCTTCTCGGTGAATTTTTGCCCTTTGTACTCTCTTCGTTTGTTGTTCTTAGAAGCTTCTCTTATTATCTTGGGTTGTCCTCTATTGTCTCCCTATGGTTGTACTCAACCTGGTAAGTAGTTCTTGGATTTTTTGCAGGTTTTTTTTTATTATGATGTTTGTTAAATGGTTAGTTAATCATCAATTTAGGATTAGTTATTGAGTTGTTTGCATGGCTTGAGATTGTCAATAGTTTAATTTGATATTGTTTTGTGTTAATGATGGTGAAGAAAGGGAACAAACATAATTAATGGTTGAAGTTTCGATTGAGTTATGTTATGCTTATAAGGTGTTCGATGAAAGTCTTCTAGGGTTTGCATTGTTATGTTTTAATAGGGAATAAATCACCTAGGAGCAGAAACATCAAAGGCAAATTCCAAAGCATGCACCTTCTATAAGATGAAAAAATAGTCTCCATTCCTACTCTTGATCTTGCGAATATCAAAAACTTGGCAATGTAATATGCAAACTTGGCAATTGCTCACATTAGTTTATTACTTGTAGCATCACAAGCCCATGGCTACCAACATTTTTTATCCTTCAGAGAGAATAGCTCAACCTTTACACAATGAAATGCCTGGGATTTCAACTTAATTACATCCACAAATCATTCAAAGTATGCAACATTTATTTGCCAATGTAGCATTTCATTGCCAATATAGCATTTATTCTCAAACACTTCCATCAAGGCTCTATTGCCTCATCCTAAGAAGAGAAAGATGTAAAAAGTAATCATAAGTATGACATGTCATTAATTAATAAACCACCCGTTAAGGTGTGATAATCTGCACAACTTAATATTTCTTAAGGAAACCCCTTTCCACCACAAAATCATTTGAATATGCATAAGAGATAGCTTCACCAATTAACTGATGCCTTCATGCGTGAAGATTGAAACTATACGAGTTTAGTATATAGGCTGAACTAAAATGCTAAAGCAATTGTTGACTGGGAAAGGAAACTATATAGAGTTATTAATAACCTAAAATCCTTGGTTTTGCATAGCAAAAGACATCTAGTAATTCATAATAACATATGTAATTCAAACAAGTTTTCTATGTTAAAGATACTGTATTGGGTAGTAATTGGAAGGTTGCTCAAAAGTTTCAACAAAGGAATGTCTTTGAGTTTCGTGAAAGGGATATTGGTCAATTGGATGAGGATGTAGGTGAAGTCTATCAAGGTATTGGAATGGAGTTCAATAACGAAGGCATTCCAATAGAAGATGCAAGCATATCATCATTCTATAGGAGAGATATAGAGCCCAACTAGTTCAACTAGATGAAGTCCAAGCCCATCTTATCTTACAAATAGAAGAAGACTATACTTAGGATGATTTAAATGACAATGACAATACTTGCTCGAATAAATTAGTGTTGAAGAATCCAACGATAATGTAATTAATGATGATGATTTTCAAAATCTTGATTATGATGATTAGATGTAAATCAATTGTTTGTACTGTTTCAAATGTTATGTTCATAATAGCCTTATGATGTTAATGTTTTACTTATGTTAATTTACGATGACTAGATACATATTTTTAATGTTTCACTTATGTTTTTACAGAATGTTATGCCAAATGTTTAGTATTTGACTGCTGATCTCTTTATGTTCATGTGAAAAATTAATGTTTGAGTTAAGATTATAAGTTGTGTTTATATTTCTTTTTACACAGGTTCATTATGATGGCACATGGCAGAAACAGGGGAAAGAGGGTGGTAATGACCGAAGAAGTTCCTCCCATAAAACAACCGACAATTGCATCATCAAATGAAGAAAGTCAGCAACAACCTTTATCAACATCGTATATTAGTCATGAGGGATCTTCAGGTCTTTTATTGTTAACCAAACATATTTACATTAATGCTGAAATTACTCATTACATGTTTTGTGTGTTTTTCTTATTCTTTTTTTTTTGTTTTCAAGTTCCAATATTGGCATTAGAAAACGAGGTAGAGGTAAGACAAAAGGAGTTAAGCTGTAACGGATGAATGTTGCAACGAACAGCAAGTTGTCGGTGACCATTGACCCCACGCAACGTCGCTTGCTGGATAAGATCCAATCTACAAAATTGACCAGTGAGTTGGGTGTCGTTGTGAGGAATGAGTTACCTTGCCTTCAATATGTCAGGCAGTTGAAGGAAGATAACTTGCTCCATAATGCTTTGGACAAAGTTTCGGTAATATTTCAGTTCATTTGATTATATATATTATGATTTTACTTAACAAAATTAATAATTTAATTTATACGTGTTCTTCACAGGTGAAGCTCGATATCGTTGATATCGACACGCCTAACATTTCAAGTAGTGTTAGTCACTGTTGAAAAATGGTGAATGCTTGTCGATATAACTTTCATAAATATTACCAGTCTTTTCCTTCTGATGAAAAGACAAGGGGACATGTTTTGGAATAGGTGACTCTAGAAAATTGGAGTGAAATGTGTGTTTATTGGTGTAGCACCCCACTTTCATAGGGCATATTCCCGAACATAACAATGGTGTTCGAGAACATAGTCTACGAGGGTGGTATGCTAGGACAATCAAGCAACTCATTGCAAATTTTTCACGCATCACATACATGTTCAAAAAATCACTAATTATTTTCAGCCCATTTATTTCATAAATATCACTAGTCACAAAAGTTGCGAAATACAAATCCTAATACAAAATGACTAAAGATATATGTAGGTGCAAATTGATCCCGACCCTTAGCTCATGTTTGGCTTCCATGGCTATACTCCAATTAGTTTAACTAGATATCTCTTTTGAGTCTGAAAGATAACGTTGTAATGTTGGTGAGTTTTGCAAACTCAGTGAGTGAACCATCATCGACGTTTCCACTCAAGTTAGGATCAAATATTGCAAACACATATAATTCAAGTTCTCAAACACATCATATTATTTAAACTCACATCCTAATCATCACATCATTTAATTGTCTACCAAATCACATTATATGTGTTCACATTTTAACAAACACATTGGAAACATAAACATTTTATATTACTATTTCAACATAATTCAATAAATTCCTCACAACAGTTCATATAACACATACATGATATATAGATTTATATATGCAAATGCACACGTGACTCCACTTTCTTTTTTAGTTTTGTTATAACCAATGCCTATTTAACTATCTCGTATTTGTTACGAATATCGGGCTTATTTTAGATGTTGTCTTGTACCCATTGTGGGTACCAGACTTATTAATCATTGAGCTTGTGGCTCTGTGCGCACATTTTTTAGCTTTAAACTCATTTTACACTTTGAACGCTTTGGTCACAACTCCTTTATCTGATCATACATATCAATGTCATGGCATACATCATTTCACATAATATACTAGCAATCACTTCCATATAGAGTGCATAGTCATTTATCACATTCGTCGAACCCAAGTCCGACATTCGACATCCAGTTGATCATTTATTTCCCACATTCACATACATGTAATTAACATTCCCAATACAATCTCAACTATTGAACTCCTAGGACAATCATTTGTCCGAAATCATCAATATCTCAATCATATCCAAATCATTTCAATATATATAGATAAGAGGATTAAACAAAAAAAGAAAGCAATTCAAACAGAAGCACATATCTAATTGAGATCACACATTTAGGTTACTCACAGAACACTCCAACAAGCTATTGCTAGACTTGTTGACAATATTTAAGTACTAACAATCACTCTGAGAGCCTATTAGGTGTGCATATGAACATTGATCACTGATAATGAATAGCGAGAACTATGTATGCAATCCTTAAGTGAAATGTTTATATCTTTTTCTTCCTAATGTTCCTTTATGAACAAGCTTTCTTCTTTTAATCATAACCCTTTCTACAAAAATCCAAATACTGTGATTCTTATGCCTCCTGAAACTAGACTTCCATTTGTCTTAATCCATCTAAAAATTACATGAACAACATATCTCTTTAGAATACAATCCCCATCCAAATTCTGTCCTATTTTCTGGTAAGAAAAAGGGTGGCAACCAATGCTCAAATAATAATAAATCATTATCAAGACATCTTCTAGCCAAGAAGTTTCACACAAGAATTAATAAGACATTAACAATCATTTTTCATATTTTATATTTTGACTAATTCTGGTTCTAAAGACCTCAAAAATCAGGAAATACTACAAGGATCCTGCACCAGGATCTGTTACAGGCAGTATCAGGAAAACAAGCATAACTCAAGCTATAGTCACTATTTTATCAAGAAAATTTCTCAGAGGTCAAGCTAAGACTTACATCTACAACTTTTATTCTTTGAGTTTCTTCAAATTCATGCTCTAAAGATATGTAAAACAGATCAAAAGAGGAAGATGAAATTGAAACCAGAATTTCGACTTACCTTGGTAACTTATTCCTTCTCCTCTTCTCTTCACCTTTTTCTTTCTTTCCTTCTCTCGTTTTTGTTTTTATCCCTATTCTAACCTCATGGAATACCTTCACTCTCTCTTATGTTGCCTTTTACCTCTATTTTCTCTAGAACATTCAAAGAAGGTCAAACTAATCCATATTTCACCATTTCATTAGTCTATATGTCACCATTCTATTGGTCCATATGTTATCCTTCTATTGGTCCATATGTTAACATTCTATAGGTCCATGAGTGAATAACTTTAGGCTCCACATGTCACTCATTTAAGCCTCCATATGTCACTACTTGTAAGGCTACACATGTCACTAATTGCAAGGTTACATACGTCGTCATTTGTAAAGCTCTACATGTCACCATTTTAAAGCTCCACATTTCACAAGTTTAAAGTGCCACTTGTCACAAATATAAAGTGCCACTTGTCCCCAATTCTTAGGAATTTTATTAAGCCAATTTATACATTGACTCCTCAAACTTCCAATTTTTAACAATTAACCCCAAATTCCTAACTTAGATCCATCAATTTCTAATTTAATTCTAATTTATAAAAATTATATCCAAGCATCCCGAAATATGTCAATTGATTAATACAATATGCATGTACTTAATCTTCTAAACCTCTAACCCTCACCATTTTAGGAGACAGGAGTTTATAATTAAGCCTCAGCGAAGGTTTAGGTTTGTTTTTTTTCTCTTCATATTTCTCGCCATTAATTTTGTTTATACATTTCATGACTATTTCTCTTAAGTTAGAAAAAGTGTGAGAAAGCCAAGGTGAACATAGCAAAAATAAAGACTCCTCATAATACCGACTTCAGATCATTTTTCGTCGTCCGATAAGAATTTGTAAGTGTAACGTTTTCTATTTATTATCCTATTTCTTAATACAACAAATTCTAACTGATTATAATTTTTTAAATTCATATAATAGAACCAAACACAACTCCTAGGACAGGAGTGTGATAAAATTACATCGTACAAGCTAACATACTACAAAGAAGGTCAAGGTTGGACATTTGAAGAGGCACAAAGTAATTATGTAAGTACAAAGAAATTAATATTACAATTTATTTTTCTATGTAACACTAAGTAATAATTTTTTACTTAACTTGATTTTGTCCTTTAAATTGTAGGACAAGATATAGGAGTTGTTGCAGATCTCATTATCTGAGGAGAATCAGCCTAATGTCGATGACATTTGTAACAATGTTTTTGGTACAAAATCGGGCTATATCAAAAGTCTTGGGTATGACCCTAAGCCTGTTAGTACATCTTTGTCACGACCAACATATGTGACGGTGCTTCAAGAGGAGAACTAGGAACTAAACACTAAGCTAGATCGTAATACAAAAGAAGTGAACAAGTTTAAAAAGATGATTAAACAATTACTAGGTGCAAGCTATATTAGTGGTAGTGACAACGATGAGGACCTTAGTTTTTATGTGAAGTATAAATATTTTTTTATATAAAATGCATTCCATTTTATATGTTTAGTTTATTTCAATTTATTGTTATCTAAAAATATGTCACCAACATTAATTATAAAATGTAATATATTTATATTTAAAACTATCTTAAAAATTGTAATAAATTAAAATAAATTTGTTTTTAACAATTATAATAATATTTAAATTTAAAATAAAATTTTGTCACTAAATAATATTAGCTACAAAAATAAAATCGTCAGAAAAAGTTATTACCTACGTTTATAAGAATGTCTCTAAAAACATTTACCTAGAACAAGAAATTAGTAACTAAAACTATTTTGTTATAAAAATATAATCGTCACTAAAAACTATTACCTACCAACAAAATTGTTACAAAAAGGTTGTTACCTACATTCACAATGTCTCTAAAAACATTGACCTACAACAAAAAATTAGTAGCTAAAATTATTCCACTACAAAAAAATTGTCACTAAAAGTAATTACCTATGACTATGATTTAGTGGGTAAAAACTTTTATCTACGAAAAAATTGTCACAAATCCTATGTACGACGTTATTAGTTATTGTTGGTTATATGTTTTATCGACAAAAATATTGTGCGTGTAAAACCTTTTTGTAACGATTGAATATGTCACAGATATTGTTTTGCTGCCAAATTTTAGCGACCATTAGGATGACGATTATTTTTCGTCGCAAATTAGTATTTGTGATGATATTTTAATATTTTGCGACATTTAGTTTTGTCGCCAATAACTTTATCTGTTGTAGTGACAGGATGGTTATCCTGCCTCGAGCAAATTGATGACCGTTCTTCAATTTCACCCAATAACCTCATTTTACATATGAAATACTGAAGGGGGTTAATTGTTTCGCAAACCTTCCGTAAACTTTTTTGACACAAGCAAAATAAAAACTAAGCAAGAACAAAATAATAAGAAGACCAAAAATTAGGTAACGCTGTTCGACACTTCTTGCCTACGTTTGCGGGGCCCTCACCCAGCTTAATTACTTTCACTGAAGTACAATAAAATTATTCAAGGATTTACTAAATTGTCATCACTCAATCCTTGACACTATCTCTAAACCTCACTTCTCGTGAAAGATTTTCACACTCAATAGTACGACCGCCTCGTACTAACTTCAACAAAGGATTTTCTCAACACTCTTTTTAATTAAAAGACAATTAATAAAAAAAATACTCAAGTGATAAATCAACTAAACATAAAAACAGAAAACACTAGAGATAAAAGAAAGACTTCCCTATGATTTTATCTTCTCGAAATAATCCAACTGAATCTCTTCGCCGTAGCTAACTCTTTCTTCACAAAAGTATGTCATAGTGTTTCTTCAATTAATAACTAATGCCCACTTCACTGTAGCTGACATTGACTGCATCATAAACTCACACCCACACCCACAGTTCCTCCACAATAGAGATTCAATACAATTTACTTAATAAGAAAAACGTGTGCGTCACCAATACCTACTCACCAACCCACTACACCATTTCTCTCTACACCCATCACGCATTGTTCAGCAATCTTCCCATACACACAACGCAATCACAGTTTAATTGAACAACTAACTCACATCAAATCTATCTCACACACACACATGCACCTAGTTGCCGCACACCTCCACTAGAATTCTTCACCTGCATGTTTTTAATAGACTTCTATTATAAATCAAAGATGTATGCAACACACCCATCAAACGTTGTTTAATAATCTTCCTTCCCAATGCACAACGTAATCAACACACCATTAAAACAACACACCCACCAAGTTTATCTCACAATAAAGACACACATCCCACACGAAGAAAGACGTAGGCAACGTATATCACCTTCTATTGTCAATCAACCAAAAAAAATAATCTCTGCCTATGTTTCCATAAGGATTATCTTTAATTCACCAAGAAACTTGCAAAAATGCCCTTAACCCTTCAGCCACACTTTTACGCAGAACTACTTCGTTCACACCAAAAAAAGTCCAACCATACCCTTCTGCTACTTCATACATGTAAATCAATTTTTATTCAAACTAGAATTGCTTCAATATCCTTTATCCTAAAAAATCTGGCAGTACACATATGAATAACCAACATGATAATGATAGACTTTCACTTTGTGTAGAATTCTTTTTCAGCTATAAGTGTAGCAACCACATCACTTTGAGTCCAATTCTAATTAATATCTTATATGTCCAATTAATAAATAATGTCAAAACTAATTAAAAGATATATAACATATATCCTAACAACATACATTTCATTTCGGCCTAGTGGCTATGCTTTTCATTTATCTATTTGGTCAGGGCACTTTACATATATTTGGTTTCCACATGGGAAGGCTAATTTAATTAGTTTAGTTTATTTTGCTAGTGTGGTTATAATAAAGAAACATCGTTGGAGGTCATCGGCTATAAGAAAAATGAAGGAAATATTAAGACAAAACTTCAATTCATGAATTATCTGATTCCAAGCTGAATAGGATTCTGCTATGATATATTATACGAGAGATTCGCTCAGAACTGAGCTGGTAGAATGTTTTCAGGAACATTAAGAGAATGGTAAGAAAATAGGGTGAAGAAGAAGAAAGATAAGACAATACAGTAGAGGAGAGAATGACAGCTAAATCACTCGTGATTTTTCATCATGTAGCATGGTCGTTCCAACGGTTAATAAACAGTACAGGTGGCCTTAAGATGATGACACGTGGTCTATCTATTGTTGGATTGTTACAACCATTATACATACGATACGTTTCTTTTTATTTACTAATACTTGTTCTTCGATGTCGTTCTTCTTCATCGTCCTCTCTTGGCTTTTATGTGCTTAGTTCTTACTCATAATATCCTCTTCTCCTTCAGTAACCACCTTGTCTATCAGATTAACTCTGGCAAATCTCTTCTGTAGCTCAAACATGGTTTCCTACATGGAACTGTCCTCAGTCTCTCCCCTTGCCATTGCACCAACACCTGTGTTACTGCTCAATTATTACTTTTGATCATTCTTCTTCCTTGTATAGCCACAGGTATGTTTTCCATGCAGGCTGATGGTACTTTGCCACCTTGTTGATCTTAGTAGTGATCTGGTGTGGCCCGTAACAAATGTTTTAAAAGCTGGATCAGATATTAAACTATTCAAAGAAAATATTTAAAGTTTAGAAGTTCAGTCAGTATTAAACAATTATAAAACTAGTAAAAATTATAAGGATAAATATAATATAAAATAAATTACTTTATTGAAATAAAAATACACCAATAATGCCTATTAATATATAATAAACTAATAATAAATATAATGATTTAAACTAAGATTGAATCTAACATAAATTTAATAATAATAATAATAATTGTATTTCTATATCATCATTTATTTAAAGTCTCGTAAAAGTTAAAGTATATTTAAAAAAAGTCAATTGAAATAACTCTAACTTTATTCTAACTTCTTTTTTAATGTACTTTAAATATAACTTTTTATAGTTTAAATATTATTTTTAACACACTCTTAAATTATTTAAAGCAAAATTACTTATATATACTAATTAATAATTTAATTCATTAAACAAATTCATAATAAAATAAGGGTTAGTTTTTAATAATAATATTTTAAGAATTTTAATTAAATATAATAAGATAAATAAGAATCTAAAAATAAATAAGAATCTAAAAATTAACAAATATTATATATTAGTGAGATTAAGTAAATTTACTACTTTTTAATAAAAACAATTGTTCATTTTTAAAAATTTTAAATTTAAAAAATTTAATTAAAGTATAAAGAGATAAATATATAATATAAAATTTAAAAATATAATTTGTTATTTAAATTGTGTGAGAGACTTGAAAAGAAAAAAATTCATAACAAATTAAAAAATTTATGAAATATATCAGCTACATCAATGATGCATTTTGTCAAAACTCAAAACTAAAGATTGACAAAAGGAGCTACATGGGTTAACATGCGTGGCTTCACTTGCAGAGGAGGAAGAAATTTGTGGTGGGTCCACATTCTCAAAAGGTGGCTCGGTTATTACTTAACCAATTTTCTAAGAAAAGTGGCTGATTTTTTCAAGAAACTGACTGTTTTTTTTTTTAATCATAGGGTTATAAACACAAACTTGACCAAAAATTAGGTTAGTTTGTATTTATTCCGGTTGAACCGGCAGGTCTGATCTAATTTTAGAATCATTGTCCATAAAATAATGAAGCTAAATTATGGTTGGCTCTTCTTTGCAAGGAATGTTATTTGTACGACTGAAGTTTTATAAAAGCTCAATATCCTACTTTAGATTCACTTTCTGATCTCTTCTTATATGTTTGTTGTTTCATCCTCTATTGTGCTCTATTAAAAAAAATTTCACTCTTTAAGGCATCACTTGTCTTTCCTGTGGTGCCTAGTCTATTAAAACGTTATGAAAATCTCCCGCTATGTAAGTTACATAAAGAGGTGGCGGGTAACTATAATGAACTTCAAAGGAAGTGATGTTTATGGTGATATGGTGTTAACCATCTTCTTTGCAAGGAATTGCCTATTTCTATAGAGCATTGCTATAAAAAATATTTGAAATAGGTTTCTAGTGTTTTGCTGATAGCTTCCAATTGTCCATCTGTCTGAGGATCATAGGATGTGGAGAGTTTTAAACTCATACCTTACAACCTGAACATTTTTCCTTCCAAAAAGTGCATACCATGTAGCTTGAAGATATAATCTATGAATACTTAAGCAGTATCCTAGGCTATATAAGGATGTTTTATCGCCATAAAGTGCGAGGATTCGCTTAGTAGATAAACCAATATGTAAATGGAGAATTTGCCTTTAGATAGTGGTAACACTTTGATAAAATGCATACTTATTTCTTGTTAACATCTTTCGAGTCTTAAAAGGGATCAAAGTAGTCCCGAATATGCTATTTGATCATGTTTTCTTTTCTAGAAAGTAACAAAATTCTTCACATGATTCGTATGTCCTTGGACAGTTGCTTCCAATAGAATAAATTCTACACCCTCTTGATAGTTGTAGTCACACCTGAATGACCCTTTTGTGGGCTATCTTATACGAATGGTATGATTTTCTTTCGAAGCTCCTCATCGCAATTGATGATAATCCTCCCTTTCTATCTTAATAATCCATCTTTCCATTTATAGCATCCAGACTTTACCTCTTAGTTTTCCAATTTTCTTGTAAGGCCTCAAATGGTGGCGTCCTTTTTCCAACCTTCCATAATCTCCTCTGTTAAAGTTGTCTAGATATGGGATACATTCATTGTCAATAGCTCTTGACTTGAAAGTCTAGATAAGGTATCTACCGTAATGTTCTCTTTCCCTCTTTTCTACACAACTTCAAAATAATACCCGATTAGCTTAGGTACCAATTTTGTTGAAGTAGTATAAAAATGCTTTGCTCCACTGGGTATTTCAAGCTCCTATGATCTGTTTGAATTCTAAAAAATTACCCATTTAGATAGGGGTGCCATTTTTTTTATAATGGCTAAGAACTCCTTTTTATAGGTTAAGTCACTGGTGTTTAGGGTCCAACGCCTTCCTTAGAAAGGCTATAAGATGCCCTTCTTGTTGTAGCATTGCCCTAATTCCCTTCTTACATGCATCTACTTCCATGGTGAAGGGGTGTGAAAACTTTGTGGGAGGTAAGATTGGAGTTGTCTTCAACTTCTTTTTAAGTAGTTCAAATGTTCGTTATCACTTTTCCTTCCATCCCAACTTCCTACTACCTGTTTCTTTAATAGTGCATTAAGAGGCTTGGCTATAACCATATGGTGCTTTATAAAGTGTCTGTAATACCTTGTCAACCCTAAAAATCCCCTTAGCTCTTTTAAAGTTTGAGATTATGGCCACTGATGAATAGTGTTTCCTTTTAGACATTAGTACATACTCCTTTCTTAGAGATAGAGTGACATAAATAATAAACTTGTTTGGCTCCTAAAATACACTTGCTTCCCTTAATGAAAAGTTATTGCTTGCTATAAAACAAGTAAAATTTGCTGCAAATCTTCTAAATGTTGGAAGAAGTTATTGCTATAAGCTAAAATATTATTAAAGAAAACTAACTAAACTTTCAAAAATACGGTTTGAAGATTTTATTCGTAACAATTTGAAACATAAAAGGTGCATTTATAAGAGCAAAAGGCATCATTAGAAACTTAAAATATCCATTATAATTTCTAAATGTTGTTTTTGGTATGTCTTTTTCCCTCAAATCTGGTGATACCCAGATCTTATATCTAATTTGGAGTACCAGTTAGACCCTTTTAGTTCTTTTAACAACTCTTCATCAGTGGGATAGGAATTTTGTTTTTAACAATATGTTTGTTTAGCTCCCTATAATCTATACACATCGTCCATGTACTATCTTTTTTTCAAACAAGTATCATTAATGAAGCATAAGGGCTAACACTCTTCTTAATAATTCCTTGTTCCATTAATTTTTGCACTAATCTCTTGGTAGTGTCTTTTTATTGTCCGTAATGCTTATTGTAATAGCTGGTTTCCAAAACATTACTGAGTGTTAGAGCCTTAGGCTATTGAGTCACATGAGTTTTATCGTTTGAGATTTTATGAGGTGCATTACATTCACATGCATAACATGAGCATATACACACATGAATGTTGATTGAAAGACATTGCAAAGATAGTATATGTACTCAATTAACATGTTCCAGGGTATGAAAGGTTTGACATGACCATTGTGAAAATTATGAATTGTTATGTCTTGAATTTTGGTTTGATGGATTACAATTAGTAAATTGAAATTTATTGTTATAATTAGGAGATTATGAATAATATGTACTTTTGGACTAGAAAAAATGTCAAGTGGTAAGACAAATTGACACATGATAGTAGAAATAAGTGACACCTAGCATTAGGATTAAGTGACGGTTGGCTTAGATAATTGCGTGACAAATGGCTTGGAGATTGAGAGACAAACGAACTAATTATTAAATGACATTTGATACCATAATTAGAAGACATGTGGCAAGTCTCTTTATATGACAAGTGTTATATCACTTACCATATATCTATCTCATGATACACGCACATGAAAGACCATCTTCCATTTCTACTTTTTGTTACATGCTTTCTTCTTCTTCTTCTTCATTTACGACACTCTCACACTCACCCAACCCTCACAACGTTGAGTTTGCTAACATTCTGCACTTTGCCACTTCAAAATTTCCTTATCTTCTTCTTCTTGATGAAAACCCAACTTATTCCACCTTAAATTGATGATGATCGTGTAAGCTAGGAGAGTTAGGTACTTGATGATTTAAGGTTTTTGGATCTGAAAAAGTACGTAATTTATTAACCCTTTCCAATATATGATAGCATAACATTTATGATGATTGTTTAGGGATGGATTGATAATGATAATGGTGTTTTATGAGTATTGGAATACTGATGAATGAATGGATACATTTATGTTCTGTTTTTGTGTTGATGATAAACAATAGTTTATGAGGTGTATTGTGGGTGATTTTGAATTATAATAGAGGTGAATTTGATGAGGAATTGAGGTGTAAATAATGAACTATGAAGAAGATGTTTTGAGTTTAGTATGAAAGGGTTAAAATCTAGAAAATTTTGAAGGAAATGGAGAATGAATTTTCAGATAACACATCCAATGATCATAGGAAGTCTTCCATGATTGTGGGCAATGCATTAGAAATGAGATTTTCTCTTTTATGTGATTGTTAAACAAACTAAGGATAAGTTACTTTAGTGCATTTAGACTTGATTGAGATTTGAAATGAACCTAGTTTAATGCTTGATTAATTGCTTAAAAGTTTGATGAGTTTAGGTTGTTAATGAATCTAAATCTGGAAATTAAGAGTTATCAAAGGAATAAAGGTGTTCTTAAGAATACAATTATGATCCAAAGGATATGAGTGAGGTGTAGTAGGTACGAACAAATAAGAATTAGGATATTGTGTGATTTTATGATGCTAGAAAAGGATTGATGATATTAAAATAATCAAATCTCTTCGAGGTATTAACCTAATTGTAAACTATTTATATCCAAGCTATAAAATTTGAATGATTAAGAATTGTGAATAAGGATATATACCAAGGGAAAATTAGTTGAACATGACACATATAAATGTGCTTGATTAAATATATGCTCGATTAATTTAGTAATGTGTGAACACTTTGCGTGTATTGCATGATTTTAGATGCATAAGTTGAATGCCAGCATCCAGACATTGCCCGGTGGTCAGAGCAATAGCTAATCTGTAGCGTACTGTGAGTTAATCTAGATGTTTTCTCACCATTATTGATTTGTTTCTGTTTAAAATTCAGTTATTGAACTATTATTGATATGATTGTGATAATTTCCTACATTGATGGACTAAGGAGTTTGATATTTTTGGAATGGATTGGGAGTGTTTCCTAATTGTATGTGAGTCTAGAAAAATACATGTACTCAACAAAATGTTGAATGTCGGACCTAGAATATGATAAATGGTTATGTGAAATGAAGGAAATATATCGATAGCATATTATGTAAATTGATGCATTTCATCACATTATTATGCATGATCAGATAAAGGAGTTGTGACCAGAGTGGCCAGTTTAAAAAAGAACTTAAAGCTCTTAAATGTGCACAAAGAGCCATAAGCTTAGATAATAATGAGTCTGGTATCCACAATGGGTATAGGATAATATATGAAATAAGCCTGGTATCTACAATAGATATGTGATAGTAAAAAGGCGCTTAGCCACAACAAAGTAAAATGAATGGAGTCACATGTGCATTTGCATATACAACTTGGTATGTATCATATGCATGATTGAATTGAATTATTGGATTGTTCTAAATATAGGGAGATGAAAATTGTACTTATTAAAGCAAGACTAAACGCGACGATTTATTCAAAATTGGATTATCAAAATTACTTAAGAATTTGATTGTGAGTTGTCCTTGTGTTTTGATATGAGTGAGCTTATTGATGATAGTTCAATCACTGATTTCACAAACTAATCAAAATTGCAAATGTTGATTTTTAGGTACAAAGGAGACCTAGCTTATAAGGTGATAAAGTAGAAGTATAGTACTTGCATTTTTGGAAATCAAGAATGGCTTAAAGGTTTGGTCAGCTAATACTGAGAAATTTAGATAGAATGCTTTTGTGTAGTTTCTCATCTTATATAGAACATGTTGTAAAAGAGTAGTAAACTCTCAGATGTTTTTAATTATGTAGATATATGTACTATATAGTGTGATGCTACAGTATAAATTATGCTTGTGAATGAAATGGCAAAAGTTGATCTTTTGACTATTTATGTTTTGTATGATGTTATAATAAGTGAATGTGATTGCTCTAACATGCCATTTTCATAGGGTATGTTCTTGAATGTCCTCTGGATATTCAGGCAAGTGCTTTATGGTTATGGTATGCTACAGTTTTTGGTATCAGAGCATAGTTTAGCACCCTTATGGACATATAACAATATTTGTGCATGATATATAGTGAAAGACTAGTGACCATGATTATTGTTTATTATAGGTCATCTACTATAAGAGATTAAATCATAGAGCCAGCTGACCTAGAGTCAATAGGAGTCAATCGAGAGTCTCCAGTACCTCGGTCTGACAAAATGCATCAGAGAATTCCTAAGAGGAGAGAAAGGAGGTATGATAAACTTAGGAAGCAGACAGTTGTAGACTTTTATAGAAGTACATACCCTGTTGAGGCAGAAGGTTAGTAAGAGAGAATAGAAATGGTATTTGATCAGATGGACTACAAGTCTGATGAAAAGTTTGACTACGCAGTCTAGCTACTGTAAGGTCCGGCTTATTGATGGTGGAAGACTGTTCCTGGCAATATCACCCAACCTTGTAGGTTAACATGGGAAGACTTCATGAGGGTCTTTAAGGAGAACTTTATGCCAAAGATCTACTTGGATAGGAAGATGAAGGAGTTTCTATATCTAAAGTAAGGAAGTCTCACTATAGCTGAGTATAAGATATAATTTAATGAGTTAATAAGGTATGCTACTGCTTTGATCCCGACTGAGAAAGATAAGTGTAGGCAATTTGAGGATAGACTGAATATGGAGATTAGAACGAGGTTGGCTATCACTAATTTGAGTAGTTTTACAAAACTATGAGCTGCCTCAATTAGAATTAAACAATTATTGAAAGATGGACAAGGAGAGTATAGGCAGGAGTTCAAAATGAAGAGACATGGTAAGTCTTAAGTTGATTCTGGGAAAAGATTTAGTAAACTCCAGAATAGATCATTTCAACCATCGAGAAAATCGAGACAGTCGGGATTTAGATCGAGAGACAATTTTGCATAGGCTGGTGGTGGTAGAGGTTATGTGTCAAGAGGACAAACACAATAGATACCTAGTTGTGAGTACCGTGGAAAGAAACATGGTGGTAAATGTTGGAAGATATCAAGAGCTTGCTTTCATTGTGGCTCTTTTGAATAACAACTTAAAGATTGTCCCTTGACTTTCAGAGTACAATCTGGAATGAGAGGAGGATCAATAACTGAGATGACTGCCCAGCAAAGTAGAGCTAGTGGATCATAACAGAGAGGTAGAGGTAGAGGTAGAACAAGCTCAGTAGGTCCTAGTATTAGGACAGAAGTGCGGAGTAATCAACCGTAGTCTTAGGCCAAAATATATGTTATTACAAGATAGGAGGCACAAGATTCCCCAGATGTTGTTATAGTTGTATTACATGTCTTTAATTTTGAAGCATTTGCATTGATAGATCCAGGATATACGCATTCATTCATCACAACACTTCTAGCATCTAAACTGCATTGTGAGAGAGAAATGTTGAAATGTGGTACATCAATAGGTACTACTATAGTGATTGAAGAAGGGTGTAAAAAGTGTATTGTTTGGGTTGATCAGATAGAGTTGAAAGTCGATCTGATAATATTGCAGTTGAAAGAGAAAGACCTTATTTCAGGTATGGACTGACTTATTGCACATAGGGTTGTGATGAACTGCTACACTAAGGAGGTGATTATTGAATCTCAGCCGAGAGTAATATTTTAAGGTGTTAATCAAGTAGTATCAGCCAGAATGATCTCCTCAATGAGTGCTTTAAGACTGATTTGAGGTAGATGTGAGGCTTAGCTAGCCTATGTAACTAATACCTGAATCGAGTAGGCAATACATGATATTCTTGTTGTTAGGGATTTTCTGGATGTGTTCCCTACTGAATTACCGAGATGACCCCTAGGTAGGGAGATATAGTTCATTATTGACTTAGTTCCAGGTACTGCTCCTATATCTATTACTCCATATAGGATGACACCTATGGAACTTAAAATACTTAGGAACCAGCTGTAGGAGTTGTTGGATAAGGGTTTTATCAGACTTAGTGTATTACCTTGGGAGCTCCGATTTTGTTTGTGAAGAAGAAGGATAGGAATTTGAGATTGTATATTGATTATAGATAGCTGAATCGGGTGACAGTGAAGAACAAGTATTCTTTAGCAAGGATAGATGACTTACTTGATCAGTTACAAGGAGCTCAAGTGTTTACTAAAAGGAACAACTATCCTTTTAGTGTCATTCCTTTTCTATAGGAGAATCTTTCATCTCTTCTAAGCTCAGTTTCATAGATCATAAGATTTCCTCGTAGCCAATTGAGTGAAATAGTGTCTAGATCCTTTATCGTTTCTAGAGCTATCACCTTAAGTCTCCATCCTTTGGTAGTGAGCTCAGAATCTTCGTTACGAGCTTATCATTGGGATATATTTTTCCCAAGTTATTTAAGGTTGTGATGATGTTGTTGAAGTGTCTGAAGAATTTTTCTATGGTCTCCCCCTGCTTCATGCTAACAGTTTCATATTTATGCACTAAAAGACTTATTCTATATTTCTGTACCTCAATCATCCCTTCAAAGGTAATTGGAAGTATGTCCCACACTTCTTTTGCTGTAAAATAATATAATATCTTTTCACATTCTTATGAGATAATGCATATATCAGGTGATGTTTTGCCTTAAAGTCCAGTTATACATTTCTCCTGTCAGCATCACTCCATACTTTTACATTATCGAAAGTGGGAATTGTAGCTCCAACTCTAATTGCTTTCCATACTTCGATATCTACATATTGGAGATATATGGTCATTCTCTCTTTCCAATATAAGTAGTTGTGTCCATTGAAGTAAGGAGACTTTGAGACAAATTATCCTTCAAAACTTCTGACTGTGTTTGCCATGATCTATCATGTGCTGTAAAATATAATAAATGTGAAACCTCGCTCTAATACCAAATAATAATACAAAACACACGTAAGAGGGGTCTGAATTGTGTGACCTAAAAAATTTTTGCAAGTTACTTTCAATTTTTATAAATGTAGGGGTCTGTTAAAAATTAAAATAGTAGGAGTCTGTTATACGTCAGTAGCCTGTTAAACGATAGAAGCCAGCTAAAGTATAAGTCTTGTTGAAACAATAAAAAGAAGGTGCCTGTTAAAATGAAAGGAACCGTTAGCAAGTCAAAAATAAAAGAAACCTATTATAAAAGTTAAGGAGTCTCTTGCTGAAATGAACACAAACACATTATAATAAGGAAATATAAAAGATAAGGAGAGAGAGATGAGAAGGATGCAGTCAATTTATACTAGTTCTGCTTACAACCCAAGCCTACATATAGTCCCTACATATCCAACTTGAGTGTTTCACTATAAAAATTCGAGTATTAAATTTGACGAATATCTCCAAGCTCACGAGTATATATTTTTAAAGGTTATCTAACCTTCCACACTCGAAGTATATAACAAGATTTACATAAAAATAAAATAACAGTTTCTCTCTTAATATAGTGATTTCACTTTCTAAGACACAATAAGAATGATAAGACTCTCAAGAATATAGATGCTGCTCAAATATTTCGACAGACTAAATATGTTCATTACTTTACAAGTGTTATTGCTCTTCCTTAAATAGTCAATTTCTTCGACTAGTCATTGCTTCACTTGTGCCTTTAGTCAACTGGATGGATCTAAATCGTGATCTTTGCCAAAATTCTTCCAATAATCGTTAGGCTAATATATGACTTTCATAATTTATAGGATCCTTTCGAACAAACCATTTCTTATAAGGTAAGTTCATAATAAAGATTTCTGCAAGAAAGAAAGCATATTGCTTATAATTTTATTTCATTTTAAGAATAAGACCGTTAATTGTATAAAGAAATAAATCAATTTTGAATTTTGAAATATTATATAATTATCATCAAAATCATTAATCATAATCCTTGAGCTAACAAGAATTAACGTCAATGCTATTAAAATTTTCTTCTATCAATATGATGTTCAATCATAAGAGGATCAAGTGAAAGTTAGCAATTTTATAATTATAAATAAGAGAGTTATTTTATTATTTAAGCATTTGGCAACGGTCAAGCATGTTGTGACAATTAACAAAATCGTCACCAAAGGCTAACCCTTTGGCGACAATACTACTATACCATCGCCAAAAGATAAGCTTCTTACGATGATTTAGGAAAAGTATCACCAAAGGCTTACGATTTGGCATAGATGTTACGGAATACTCACCAAAGGCTTGCCATTTAGCGATGATTTTTCTAAAACACCGCAAAAGGGTAAGCCTTTGGCGACAATTTGCAAAATTATCGTCAAAAGCTAACTTTTAGCTAGCATTTTGAAATCAACGCCAATTAAAACATAGCTAAAAGGTTACCTTGTTATAGTGAAAAGCATTGAAAAGACACAGAGAATGAAAATTTTCAATATCAGAACTTAGCTAATCATATTACAGGAGGAAATTTAAGGTAAGTTTAAAATCTTGAAATAGGATTATTATATATGTACAGAGTAGGGTTGATAACTTGCCCCACTTCTAAAATTTTTAATAAATTTAAATTAAATAAAAGTTTGATTGTGCACTTTATATTTTAAAATTTTAAGTTTTTTATTTTTATGAATCTTGAATTAAGTTTAAGTTCAAATAATTGCTACTAAGAATTATAGCAATATATTTTTAAAATTCAATTTATTTTTAATTTTACAATTAATTTAACCAAAATTGTTTGAAAAAATATTTTAAATTATGTTTATAAAATCTAAAATATTTTTAAATATATAAATTTAAAAATTTTAAATAGTTATTTATGAAATATTTTGTAATATCAAATATATTATCTTGATTTAACACACAAAGATATATTAAAATAAATGTTATTTTATAAACATAATTTAAATTTAAATTTTATTACCAATAATAAAAGTATAATTATGTTAATATTGACAGTTAAATATTTGTTAAAAATAAATAAATCAAACTAAAAGACAAACAATAAAAGAGTGCAAATGAAGTCAAACTAATTCAAGACCATAAAATTGGTAGGAGACGGATCATTAAGGTTGCCAATCTTTCCTGTCATCTAGCGGATCTAGAAAACTCTTTGGCAAATTTTCAACGAAGAAAATTAAATATTAAAAAGAAGTTTGAAGCCTCCCCCGCCAGGACCCCCGCTTAGTTGCAAGTCTCAATCAATCATTAGTGCTTGATATTTTTCATTTCCTTGAAGGATATCTGTTTAGCGTTTATTGTACCGAGCTGGCTTTTAAGACGATGATGTGATATTGTGGTTCAAACCCCAGTACACTTTAACTTTGAGATATCGTATGGCTCATCGATGACAATTACGTGTCCAGGGTTTACTCTGCATCAGTTTCTCAGGATGTCAGACGTATTCCAGCAGCGTCCACATTATTGTAGATGACCAGCTCTGTCTAAATATTAACATCGAAAAATTGTTCCAACTTTTAATCCTTGCTAAAATAGTATATTCACGGTATTTGGTTCTCCTCCCAAACCTAGGTTTACCGCCAGAAAACGATTTGTTCCATCTCCAAGTTGCCTGGATATGGTTCAGTTACTTTGTTATTAACTAGATGAAAGATCGAAACAAGAATAAACCGGTGAGCTCGATCTCATTGCAAGCCAATTCTCTTAAACGGGCTCCTCAGTTGCAAGTTAGAAACTCAAAACTAGAACGAACATGGTTCAGCAACACTTGGTTACCATAATTTGATGATAATTAACATCTTAAATATGTGTATATGATATTTAAAATTATTTATAAAACAAATATTATATTATTAACAATATTATAAATCTATTCTCTAATCTTTCTCAAACCTAATTACTAAATTTGTTGCCTACCATAAAATAGCATGTAACCTGATTGATATATTCTTTGTCTATTATTACGAAAATGTAATCTGATGGTGCTTAAATAAACAGGTTGAAGGACTAAATTTAAAGAATCCAAATTATTTTTGTGTCGTGTTTGTTCTTATCTTACAGCAATTCATTCAACAATGATGGCTTCCAATTATGGGATCTCATTCGATTGGCTATAGTATTGAATTTATTATTATTATATATAACGCATGTTGCTATTATTCATTTAATGCTCTTTGTTACAGCAGCTTTCACAAGTTCTAAAGTTATTATTTTTATTTCTCATTTTCTCTTTGAGACCCATTTTCTGAAAAATGATTGTTAACAATTATGACCTATTTTTGGGACGCATCGACATCTCATGTTCCATTCATACAAGCGTTTACATATGGCATAGGATAAAGATTTCCAAACAAAAAAGGTACAGAAATTTAGTTCTTTTAAAACCTCCCATAATGACCAAAACTTTTTATTTTTTGATCTCCTTTTAGGTGTTTTTTTTTGGCTTAAATTGATGCTAATGATCTTTTAACTTTTGCAAGAGAAGCAAACTATATGAATCGCCGGAAATTGTTTTCCAGATGACGAGATTTCTACCAAGTCAGAGCATGGATCATATGCCCCATTTAAAAGTTGAGGACAATATTAAGGGGCCTATATTTACAGTTTCACATTGCTAAGTTTCTATAGTTTTCCATTTATAAATATTTACATTTTTGCCATTGATAAGTATCTACAGTTTTGCCACCACTAAATATTTCCAATTCTGTTGAAGTATTTGCAGTTTTGTAACTCCTTTGTATTTACAGTTTTTTTTCCCCATACTTAAGTAATTACAATTTTGCACAAAAAATTGTGTCGCTATTATTTTGAGAGGGATGTCTTGGCATATTTTATTTATAATTTTTGTCTTGGAGATAATATTTTATAAATTTGTATGATTACTTTGATCTTCTTTGGATAACTTCACGTCTTTTTTTATTAGTTGTCATTTGTTTAATATAGCATTTAGGTTATGTGCTTATGATCATGTTTTGAATACAGATGAATATTTCGTGTTTATGAACTTACCTCTTGTCAGTGCAGGTCATTTTATATTTTCTCGAAATATCGATCAATTTTCTGCTAACATCTATATAGGCAAAGAAATTGTTCTATTAATGATTTTTTATTTAGTCATATTTTGAATCATCACCATTTTGCTAACTTATTGATAGTTGATTGATGCATTTAGCTGTCATATTTAATGTATTACTCTCACTTATAGACGAGTCTACTTTTTTATTTCAACGTACTCCAACATTTGATGTATAACTTTTGTGGATCATTTAACGACGATAAAAAAAGAGAGAATAAAATGATATTATATTATATGTTTATTAATATTGCTCTCATGATTTTTATTTAGCTATAAACTATCCCCAATTCTTTGTTTTTAAAACTTAATGGAACTTCATAAACTATAAGTTGAATCTCTCGTAATGAATTTAATGATCATGAAATTAGACTTGGCCTTGAAAGAGGACTCCCTTAGTAAATCCACTACTAAAACTTCCATTAGTCATAAGAAGCTTTATGACAAATGGAAGTAGTCGAACTGGTGTTGTTTAATGATCATGAGGTATCACATGGAGGGCTCAATAAGTGAACACATTCTAAAGACTGAATAATAAAGAATTTCTTGTAGTCATCAATAAGAAATAAAAGAATTTCTTTAAGAATGAGCGCTACTTTGCATTCCACTATTTATGATGATGTTAGTAGGATTGGAGAAAAAATTGACAAGATTATGGTCCGTTATCATAAGATTAAGGTAAATGGTATGGAATTTGATAAGGACTACATTATGTGATTCATCATAGTGTCTCTTTCGTCTCAATTTGACTTTAATAGGTTTAGCTAAAAGGTTTGGAAAGAGCAAAATCTATAGAAGAGATTACCATTATTCATGCCAAGGAGAAGGATGGCATAAAGAAAGGAAGGATAATAAGTGTGATAATAATGACAAACCACAATTATAATGGTCCGAAAAGAAAACTTCCACCAAATAATACCAATAAAACCTTTCAATAAATAACATATGGCCAACAAAAGGAATGGTCAAAAGGTGTCATTAACTTCTAAAGCTTTCAAGAATGAGGGGTTAAAAAAATGCAATTCGACGTAAGAACGCATATTTTAGGAAGCTTAAGGATGAATTAAAAAGGAAACCTAATTTTTAGGTGAAGGTTTGCATAAAATCAACTTCTATTGATTTACCTTCAAATATTTGGTGGTTAGACATTAGTGTTATAATACATGTTAACAATTCATTGTAGGAGATAACAAATAGAAGAAAACCAAGTAGTGTGGGGAAACATGTATATAGAAGAGACAATATAAGAACCAAAGTTGAATTTTTAGGGACAATTGAATTATAGCTTACTATAAGATATCTTTTGGAGTTACATGAAGTTGCATATATGCCCTTAATTAACATGAATTTAGTTTCTATATTTGCATTAGACAGCAATGGCTATAGTTTTTTTTAGAACTAGAAAAGTAACTTCATACTATAACTTTATTTTGATTATAAATTGAATTTTATTGATAATCATTATAAGCTTTATTTTATGGATTTGTCTTATCTTCCGAAAAGAGGTTGAGGATAAATAAAAATTTTAATTCATGAAACAAGTGATTGAGCCATATTTTCTCACATAATTGAAAACTTGATAAAGGATGAGATTATATAGGATCTTGATTTGTCTAACCTTAACACTTACATTGACCATATAAAAGGAAAGTTGACTGCAAAGTCAAAAACACTAAAGTTGACATGTGTAAAGAACTACTCGGGTTAATTTATATCTATATATAGGTGGCTATAAGTACTTTATCAACTGTTTTTAATTAATTTACCCATTATGGTTAAATTAAGCCTATCCATGAGAAGTTTAATTTTTTGAAAACCTTTGAATCTTTTAAAGCAAAAAGTGGAACTTCAATAAGGGAAAGGATCAAAATGATTTATTCTAATAGGGGTGATGGTCTTTATGGGAGATATGACGAGATATATAATCCTAGACCTTTTATAATGTACTACAGGAGTGTGATATTGATGCTCAATACATAATGGGTGGTACACAGTAGTAAAATAGAGTTGTGAAAAGAATAAATTGCAAATTTCTTGATATGGTGTAATGTAAGTGTAATGTAAGCTAGGAGACTCTTTCTTATTAAAATTCATAAAGGGTGACCTTTTGAGAGAACTATAACTTATATTTTGAACTAAGCGCTTAATAAGTTTATTCCTACAAGTTGTGGTCACAAAAGAAACCTACTATACATCACTTCCATATTTGGCAAAAGTAAGACCCTATAAATCACAATGTACGAAACTTGATCAAAGACCACTAATGACCATTTTATTGGCTATTATGTGGGATCAAAGGGTTTGTTATTCTACCATCCATCACATACCACTACAGTTATTAAATTAGATTGAGCTATCAATATAGATGATGAAATTGGTGTAAGTTAAGGATATAGGGATATTATATTCAAAGAACACCCAATTATTGTTCATATGATATAGCTTACGCTACAACAATTAGTCCTTATGGTTGATAGTATCTCATGGCCATTTAAGATGAATCCATTAAGAAAGTAGCACAAAAAGATCCAAATGTAGGTACAGAAGATATGTCTTTAAAAAGATCAGAAAGGGTTCGCATACTTGCTAGAGCACGAGTGTGATATTGGTAACACCTCATATCAAACTACCTACAAGGAAATCAATTATAGTCCTTACTTCCATATTTAGATGGATGTTATAAATCATAAGATTAGCTTTATGTCATAATATAAAGAGTGGAGTTTGATAGATTTACTAAAAGGATGTATGTCTATTAGATGAAAATAAGTATTCAAGAACAAGCATAATGCTAAAAGTCAAGAGAAGAGGTATAAGACAAGGATAGTATGTAAGGTATTGACTGCAAAAAGGCATGCTCTCCTATTTTCACTATAGACTCATTGTGAATCATTCTAGAAATTTATTTTGACTTATATCTTTATCAAGTGGATGTAAAAATAATTTTCTTCAATGGAGACTTAAATGGATATGCATACATGATTTAACCTACTAGTTTTTATGTAACTAGGAAAGAAAACAAAGTTCATAAGTTTCAAAAGTCAATGTATAGATTGAATCAACGTTCAAAGTGGTGGTATCTTAAGTTTGATGAAATTTCCATCACCAATTGCTTAAAGAAAATATTAATGGTCAATGCATATACATAAAGGTTAGTGAGTGTAATATATATTTTTAGTTTTATATTATGATGATATCTTGCTTATTGCAAGTGGCAATGATATGTTAATTAAGAAAAAATAAATTGTTTGTCCATGTTCACATGAAGGAGCTTGGTAAAGGATCATATAAATTTTCTATACATATTATTTGTGATATGGAAAATGGTGTTCCCAAATAGTCTTAAAGTGCTTATATTGATCATAACTTAAAACGGTTTAATATACAATTTGTTTTTATAATCTAGTTGTGAAGGTTAATAAGTTCTCCAAGACACAATTTCCTTATAATGAATTTAAAAGAGATCAAAAGAAATTTCTTCCGTAAAATTATATTGATGGCAACCTAATGTATGCTCAAGTATGCATATGTCAAGATATTTCCGTTGTGATTGATGTGCTTATTAAACACTTGAGTGATCTTGGATAAAACTAGTAGGAAGCGGCTAAAGAATTCTTGTTGTATCTACAGAGTACCAAGGATATTAGGTTGATACATCAACATACTAACACTCTTAAAGAGGTCAGTTTTAGTGATTCTGATTATATAAGCTCTAGGGATGATAAGAAATCCACTTTTGGGCATATTTTTATGATCATAGGAGGAGTTGTTCATAAAAAAAAGTGTCAAACAAATAGTTAAAACTTCTTTGGCCATGAAGGGAGAATATATGATGCGTTGTAATTCTATTTTTCATGTAATATGGTTTTAGAAATTCATTTTATCATTAGGAGTTATAGACTCTATTTTAAGGCTTTAAAATTTTATTGTGAACATTTCACAGTTATATCTATCCAAAAAAAAGAGGGGGGGGGGGGGGGGGTTCTTTAATAATTTTTTTAATAAATTG
>JAOSBN010000002.1:17397901-17417779 GCA_027563595.1 Erythroxylum suave | reverse complement strand
TCGAGCTTTTATTATATGAGATATAATGGGCCGAAACTTATTGGGCTTTAATGGGATTAGGTTTTCTCTATAAATAGGGAAACTTAGGTCTCATAAGGATGAGACACCATTGTAACACAAAACCCTAGCCACCATCCGAGAGAAGTGCGTGCGGCATTCGGAAAGGGACGTGCTAGCACACGATAACTGTAGCCCAGATCATGCATGCTCGTGTGGATACCGGTAGAGGGCATTCACGTGTAGCAGTGTCTACGAATCTGAAAATAACAACCATCAATCCGTGTCAATCCGTGTCAAAAGGTACTTTTGCGCATCCTATATTTTCTGTTATACATCGTGTTGTGTTATGGTCTTTTCCGCAGCGTATTGTGAATACTCGGGCCATACGTGATCTAACAAAAATTACATAAATAATGCAAAACACCCAATTAAACATACATAAACAAGTGAAATCGTTAAGATTACTTACTTGGGGGTCAATAGATTCCAAGAAAGATGCAAAAATTAGGGTCTGGGAATAAGAGTGCAATGGTAGGGAGTGAGTGACGAAGAGAGGAAATGAGAAAAACGAAAGGGTTAGGGCCTTTTTAAGGTATACCGCAGACTTACACAGTCTGCTACACAGCTGTGTGTCTGACCATATTGATCACTAAAATGTAGCTTTTAGTGGACTAACACGGTTAGTTACACTAGCGTGTATCTAACTATGAAAGTCTACACCAACGTGTCTACAGAGCGTGTAGCTCTCTATAAACATATGCAACTTCACAATTAGATAATCAAACATAAAAATTTTGCACTTTAGTGTTATAATACATTAACATGCATACCCTAACACACCAATTAGGCACAGCCTCATTAGATGCTCAATTTTTTCTATCCTAAAACACACCAAATTTAAAAACTTAAATAAAATCTATACTAGCATTAAAAAAACAAAATAACATTGAATTGAAAAGAAAACTAAAATGAATTTAGCGTCGTTAGCTTGACATTCCTTTTAAACTCAAGGTGGCTTAGATAAACTATGTTTTTATAGCCTTACCATGGGTTCTATGACCTAAAAGTAGGCAACCTTTTAATGCTTGATGCCACATTTCTCTTTCATTTTGTTCCCTTAAACTTATGATGGTTCAGGTGGACTTTTAACTGTAGAATCTTGCAAATTATTATAACAAGCCTCATCAACTTCAATAATATCCGTAAATTCAAAAGAATGATTATTGACATTAGAAATTCTAAATATGACCTTTTCATTCCCTACCCTTAATGTTAACTTGCCTTAGTCAACATCTATGATTGACTTAGTAGTAGCTAAAAAGGTCCAACAAAAGGCTAGAGGTACTTTTATATCCTCCACTATGTCAAGAATAAAAAATTTAGTGAGGAATATAAACTCAACCGGGATAGTAAACCTTATACAATTCGTCTAGGATATTTTAATGATCTATCAGCTAATTGCACATATATCCTAGTTGGTTTAAGTTCTCCTATTCTTAATTTTCATGCACTGATAAAGGATCATATTAATACCGGTCCCTAGGTCACTTAAAGTCTTTTCTACTTTTAAACCACCAATTTTATAAGGAATATAGAAAATCCCTGGATTTATTTGTTGCTCTAGTAGTTTGATTTTCTTATTTGAGCTATATTAGCTCAGTTTACTAGTTTCCAACTTCTCTTATTCCTCCTTTTTTAATAGTTTCTCTTTTAAAGATTTTGTACTCTTTGGCAGCTACATAAGAGCTTCAACAAAAGTTAAGTTATCTTGAAGTTGATTTAAAAGATCGAAGATTCTACCTAACTTTGAGTCTAACATATCTCTCTTCGCTCTTACGAGATATGGGATGACAAGTCAGTATTCTTTGACTCTATCTAGGTGATGTCCACCTTCAGCCTTTGATTGCATTATTGATTTATAAATTCTAGTATTAGGTTTGACCCTAATTCAGAGGATTTATGTCAACTTATCTCTAGCTTTACAATCAAATCTTTTTAGTTATGATAGAACTATTCATAAAAAGGATTTCTTCTTCTCAATTATATGAAATCAAATCATGCACTAATATTTTGGATATATTAGGACAAGCATAGAACACATAATTGAATCATAATAAATCAATCAAAATAATTGTATTGAATAAAAGGATTAAAACATATTATCTCACAAATTAGGATTTAACACACTTAGACATTGAAAAGCCTTTAATTACTCATAATAGAAAATGAAATCAAATATAAACATGCAGAAAAACTAATAGAAAACAAAGAGTTCATAATTATAAATCTTCCTTTCTATTTTATTGAATCATCTTGCAAGTTTTGATTTCATGTAGCCTTCTATTGGATCTGTTTTGATGTTAACTTCGTGTTTTCCTCATCTTTGGATCAAAATCGTCACCTCTCTAGATATTTCACTTCTCAAGTCTGCTGCGTAATAAGGCTCTCCTTTGTTTGCCTCCACTGACGTCTTTTTTTAGTAAAATTTAGGATTTTTGGAACATACACGATATATTACATAGGCATGTAAAAGACCATGTATAATCGAAAACACTTGAATTCATGATTTTACATGTGCATTAAGATTTACACACGTAACACATGGTTGTGTATCTTTAAGTTGTTTCAAAACTTTGTTTTGTCATGTTTTCACTCGAATTCTTCTCCTTTTGGTCCATGAAAACAATTATAACTTATAAATGCACTTGGAGAAAATTAACTATCAAAAATATAACAAAACTACAAAATATCAAGCAAAATACTTCAAATATGGGTATATAATTATAGTCAAATATTCATCTATCAGAGTTGTTTATGAATAAGTACATATGAACAAAAAGTCTTCATAAGTTCTAGAAATAAAAGATACAGACATTATATATATCCTTTACTCTTATTTATTTATTTGCTAGTACAACCTCTTCTGTTTCTCTTAACCTTGTCGAAATGTTAGATCTCCCAACTTTGGTTGCCTTCCTCTTTGTTTTAGTTTTTTGAATAGGTCCCTTTCCTTTACTTTTTGATGCATCTTCTAGAATGCTTTATTAAGAAGGCATTTGCACTTGACCTTACATTGTATAAATAATATCCATCATCACTGTCACATAAATTCCTACTTTAATATGAAATAAATAATCTTACCATCATTTCACCTATGGTAATTGACCAAGGTGTTGGCATCTTACAACTTCTAGAATTATGTCTAGCTTATTTACATTTCTTACAAGTTATATGGCTACTAATTCTTGTTAAAATAATCATGCCTAACTTGCCTTTACCAACTTCCCTTATTTTATTCTTCTTTAGCCTTCTAGCTCTTTTCTTATATGAGGGAGGATTTATATTTTGTCCATATTCTTCTCAAGGTATGGACTAAAAATGTTCACTTGGTACTGGATTAATTCTTTTTCAATAACACCTTATATGCCTTTTTTATTATATTACTAGTGCACATAATCCTTAGGTTCTCTCTTCAAAAAAATCATTGAAATGACATGGCTACAAAGGATCCCAATTAACTCCCATCTCCTATATTTGCCTTCATTTTTTCAAAGGTTCATAATATGATAGTCATTTATATAGTTATCAATTTCAAATGTTTCATCACTTGCCATAAATGAGTTAAGTTATTAGTAATATTTGTGTAAATAGATTTCTAATGCAAATAATGTTATTACCTAAAAAACTGAGCTAAATTATTTGTAGTCTTCTTATTTTTCTTTAGCATTAATGCAATGTTAGGACATATCTTACCATTGTAAAAGACAATTCTGTAGTTTTTTTTTTTTTGATGAAATCTCTTCATAATAGCTCCTCTCATCACTTCTAACAAGTCAAAAGTGGTATGTCATGTGTTTTTCTCAAACATGTAGAAATAATCTACTGTGTTGTTTAATAACAATAACTTTTGCATCATTTATGAAATACATATCTAGACCATCTCATCTCAGGAATATTTGCCAACCAATCATAGGCATCCTTGTTCATGCTCTCCATCTTACTCATTTGCCACTTATAACCTTGTTATGTACAATTTGAAGTAATACTCTACATATAGTCCTTGTAGATGATTGATAGTTTATCCTTTCTTTATAAATTAGACCACAAATTCCTAAAGCAATAATAATGGTCAAATGTTCATACTCATGCTTAAATTCTTGTAGACTTTGCATCGTATGATAAAGATATAATCAATAAGAAATATGGGAAATGTGAAACTTATATTAAAAATATTTCATTGTGTTACCTTATGTCTATCACTCATGAACACTTATGATATCACTACCAATATCATCAAGTAAGCATCCCTAAAACCATTTTCAGCTCTCTTTATTCTCAACTTTTGCAACGGCCCATGCCAATGGAAATATATTATCAATTGGATCCTTTACAATGGTTGTCAATAGCTTCCCAACATAGATTATCTTTAATTGATAACCATTAATGCATATTATTGGTCTATAAGTATTAACAAAAATCGATATTTTGTTTGTTCAAGCCATATGTAGTATAAGTTAAACACACCCTTATAAGATCTATTGCATAGCGATTACCCTGTAGTAATCCATCACCGCTAAGAAATACCCTACAAACTTTTCATATTGTGCCCCTTCATCTCTAACTAACAAAAACAAGGCATACCTCTTAGTTATATACGCTTTAATGTATGTAATTTCTTATCAATAATCTCTTAAAATAGCATCCTTTAACCTAAATATATACCAACTAAGACAGTCTCTGAAGTGTGCTAAGTACTTACAAGCAATCCACTGGTAATCTACTTTTTTACTATCAAATGACCTCTAGCAAGAATAGAATCATAGAATGTCTTGATCTAAAATGCATTATTATCTTGTGTAATGTTTTCATATATTCTCCATCCACATTTCTTTTATGCATTGCACTAACTCTTAACTTTTAATTATTTATATAACTACATCAAAACTCATATGAATACTCATGTTCTTTAAAGCTTTCATAAATTTGTCATCAGAATCAATTATCATTCCGTACTTTAAAACAACTATCCCATCATCTAAACTAGAAGAGCAAAAGTGCAGATATTTAAGGTTCTTATTCCTCTCCTCATTAGAACTTCTTTCCAGGTTACTACTATCATTATCATCAACAACAACAACATCAACCTCATTATCATCTAAGTTAATATTCTCAAATCTAGTACACAACTCACTCATGACAGGTAACTCTTCTTCTATAGCTCATTTGTAGATATCATCAAGAATATCTTCATTTGAATATCCTAAATCACCCATATCTGTTGATTGGCTTTCATGGTATGATAGGTCATTTGAATCATTTGATGCTTCATGTTCAACTTCAAATGTTACTGGAATATGTGGATTTGAGGGCGCATCTATGGGTGTTGGAATTGGTGTACCTTTAGGTGTTAGAATCGATGTATCTGTAGGTGTTAGAATCGATGGATTTACGGCTTCTAGTAAACCTACCTCCCCATCCTCATCCTCAATTACATCAATTAGAATATTAACCTTAGGGTCAATAAGTTCGCTTACCTTAGGGTACTTCTCCCCCTCCACAAACACTTCTACTATCTTCATTTTTATCACTTAAATCGTACCTGTCAAGTTCGTTTTGTTATTTTCATTTTGCAGTGGCCTCAAACCATCTTCAAAGGACTACTGTGGGAATTTATGTGTAAAATCTAATGTTTTAAAAACTGAACTGGAATTTAAATAGATAAGACAAGAGGTTTAAGGTTTAAAAAGTTATTAGACTTTCATAAAATCGAGTAAAGATTGAATAAAATTAAAGAATTTGAAATATGATTGAAAAAGATTGTCCTTAACTATCAATTTATTTGAAATTTAATTGAAAAAAGATATTGTTAAATGAAAATTGATTTATTTATTTTAGTTGATAAGAACTTATTAATTTACAAAAATTGATTGATTAATTAATAAATTGATCAGTTTTAACAACAAAAGTTATTAAAGTAAATTAAACCGAAAATTTGAAAATAAATCAAACCGAAAATTACAAAATCCACGATTAAAGATTACAATTGAACTAGTCAAACCGATTAGGTTTTTTAGTCATTCATAAAATCCCATGCTTCTCCATACCCTAACCTCTTAGCATTAAACATAAAATCAACCAATATAATCTTATGTACCTCACAACTAAAATAATCATTCTCTCCATCTTTATATACTATTTTCTAGTTTAAATTTAAAGCATTTACCATAGAATCACTCATACCGAATTATGGGAAAAGTACTTACAATTCCTTAAACATAACTTTTAAAAATTACTAAGTATATGCGATTTTGATATGTCACTAACTTAATGTAATAATGCAAATATTGTATGAGTTTCTTCAATAATTCATATAAATACAGTTTATCTTGTAAGTAGAAATAGACTTACATAGGATTATAAACCAGGCTTTGATGTTTTAGTTACAAACATCACTCCTAATATCCCTTAATAATACTCTTTAATTTGAGAGTAAATTTCTTCAAACATCCCTCTCTAATACCCGTTAAGAAAGTGACATTAATATAATATTTGGATTAAATAACCCTTTCCATTAAGGAATTTAGAATTTTGATTAATGGTATGAAAAAGAGTTACCTATCATTTAAGAAAGTGCTTAATGAAATGAAGGAGAGTTTCTTTCACTTATCATTTAGTTTAGAGCATAAAATTTTTCGACTTCTATTGGAATGTAAGAACATGCATAGTAGCCTTTATTCATTAATACTAGGAATTTAGGATGCTACTAGATTGAACAGAGAGAGTTCTAATAGTGGCATATAAATGGAATCTAAACTTTATGAAGAGCTCTAAAGATAGGACAAAGGCCTACTTATATTGAAAAAGGCTTAGGTCCAACTAGCCAATATTTCTATCCTTTCTTGGTTTCCCTTTTAACCATGTAAAGAGAACAAAATCAAATACAAGCAATCAGATATTTCATGAAGGAAAATTCCCTAAGAGATATACACCCGTATAGTGTCACCTATGGCAATTATTGTGTATTATTTAGTTAAGATAATTGGAAAGCAAAGAGACACTCATTAAAAGCTAACACAAGAGCACTTTACATCATATAAATTATGTAACTTATAAAATAAGCCAATGAGACAACTTTGAGAAGTTGTTTGCCTCTTCATGATTTATAGTAATTTCAGCAGGGTTTGTATTAGCTATATTAGTTATGGTGATTTATTTATTAATCATACTTAGTTTTGTTAGTTAGTAGTTTTGTTGTAATTACTGTAAGTCGGTTTTCCCATTTCTGCTTCTCTGTATACTATATATAAACACAATTAATAGTTGCAAATAGAAACAATTTACAATTACCGAAAACACATTTTCTACATGGTATCAGAGCGAAAATCGTTTGCCAAACACTCTGTTTTCTCTTTTTTTTCTTTGATTTTCTTGATCATCAATGGAGAATGATGATCCTACGCTCACTTCCAGTCCATATTACCTTCATCCTAATGAGAATCCAGCTTTAGTTATCGTTTCTCCAGTTTTAATGAGCTTGAATTACCATTCTTGCTCTCGAGCAATGAAAATGGCTCTTACAACCAAGAACAAGCTCAAGTTTGTAGATGGTTCCATTAAAGCTCCGCCTGTCACTGATTCGTTGTTTTTTTATTGGGAAAGATGCAATACAATGGTGATTTCATGGTTGCATCATTCTATCTCACCTTCGATCACAACCAGTATGCTTTGGATTGATTTCGCTTACGAAATCTGGAGCAATCTCCGTGAACATTTTTCTCAGGGAGACATTTTTTGCATTTCTAATCTGCAAGATGAAATCTCAGCCTTCAAACAAGATGATCGATCGGTCACTGATTACTTTATTGAACTCAAGATTCTTTTGGATGAATTGATGCATTTTCGGCCAATCCACTCTTGTTCTTGTCACACTCCTTGTTTTTGTGGTGCAATTGTTATTTTTAGGAATTATCATGATAATGATTATGTGATTCAGTTTCTAAAAGGATTACGTGATCGTTTTACTGCTGTACGATCTCAGATTATGTTGATGGATCATTTGCCTATGATCACCAAGGCTTTTTCTTTGTTTATTCAACAAGAAAGACAGTTAGCAGCTGGTTCTTCTCAAGTGTTTGTTAGCAACATTTTTCGCCAGAACTCTCAGCTTTCTTCCAAGAAATCTCAGGCTAAGTCTTTTGTTGATTCACGCTACTGCACATTCTGTGGTAAATACAGGCACAGTGTTGATACTTGCTATAAAAAGCATGGCTATCCACCTGGTTATAAGTCTCGTGGGCAGACTTCTTATACACATAATTTGTTTGATGATAATATTGCACGCTCCTCTACCTTTTTGTCGTCTACTGCAGTCTTGCCATCTGATCCGTGTGCTAGTTTGACACAAGAGCAGATACAACAGTTACTTGCATTGCTTCAATCCTTAACTACTCTCTCTCCACCTCATGTTACTAACCAGGTTCTTACTGCGTCTTCCATTCCACCTTTAGCTTAAGGTAAATTTTTTCCTTCTCCTAAATCATTTCCTTCTCATTGTTGGATAACCGATACTGGAGCCACTAATCATATAACACACTCCTTGTCCTCTTTTGCTTCTTACACACAAATTAAACCTATTAACATCACTCTTCCCAATGGTTCTAAAGTTTGTGCACAATTTTCAGGTACTGTCATTTTTAGCAACAGTTTCTATCTCAATAATGTTCTTTACATACCTCAATTTACCTTTAATTTGTTGTCTGTTACCAAGTTCACTAGTTCTTTGTCTTGTTCTTTTCTTTTTTATCGATCTCATTGCTCCATACAGGCCCAACCCTCTATGAAGATGATTGGTACAGCAAAGGTTTTCAATGGTCTCTACATTTTGGGCTCTCGAGTACACACTTTCTCTGTTTCTCCTCCTACAGCCTTATCTGCTATCATCGGTTCATCTCACCTTTGGCATCATCGTCTTGGTCACCTTTCTGATTCCAGACTGAAGTTGATGTCTTCTTATATTCCTTCTTTGTCTTTAACTAATCATTCTGCTTGTAAAGCATGCCATTTGGCAAAGCAAAAGAAAACTTCATTTCCTGTAAGCACTTTAGTATCAAATAACATTTTTGATCTTGTTCATATTGATATATGGGGACCTAATCCTGTTGTTTCTATTACTAGTCATCGTTATTTTTTGACTATTATTGATGATTTTAGTGGTTTTACATGGAAAATCCTTATGAAATCTAAGTTCGAAGCTCGTATGCATGTTTAGAATTTTTACTCTCTTATTGAAACTCAATTTGCCACCAAGATCAAAGTGTTTTAAAGTGATAATGGTTCTGAGTTTGACATCCCAGCTTTTTATCTAAAGGTGTCATTCATCAAACATCATGTGTTGAAACCCCACAACAAAATAGTACTGTTGAATGAAAACATCAGCATATTCTCAATGTGCCTCGAGCCTTGTTGTTTCATTCTCATTTACCTGAGCATTTTTGGAGTTATGTTGTTCTTCATTCTGTGTTTCTCATTAATCGAACTCCAAAACCTCTTTTGGCCAACTTTACTCCTTTTGAGAAACTTTATAACACAAAACCTGATTTTCAGAATTTGAAAGTCTTTGGTTGTCTCAGTTTTGCAACCACTCTTTATGCTCATCATCATAAGTTTGATCTTAGAGCACGGGAACGCATTTTTCTAGGTTTTAAACCACATATCAAAGGTTATGTTCTTTTTTATCTTTCTTCCCATGTTATCTTTGTTTCCAGAAATGTTATATTTCATAAGTCAATTTTTCCCTTTTTTCAAAAACCTCTTCCTTCTTCTACTCCAACTTTGATGTTTGATTCCGCTCTCGTCTATGATCCCCCATCTAACCCATCACCAGACCCTCCTCCTCAACCTCCTTCTTTACCAGCTTCTTCCTTACCATTTTCACGGCCTCTCGTACTCGTAAGTTTCCTTCTCGTTTTGATGGCTACTATTGTTACCTATGTTCTATTAATGCCAATCATCTTCATCGTCATACCACACCATATCCTTTGTCTTCTTATATTTCTTATTCCAATCTTTCTTCATCCCATTTGCATTTTAACCTTGCTATAACTGCTTCCACATAACCTAAAACTTATTTGCAGGCCAGTAAACATTCCCATTGGAGGGAAGCAATGCAAGCTGAAATCGCTGCTCTTAAGCAAAATAATACATGGATCATTATGGATTTACCTCCGGGGAAGTCTGTAATAGGTTGTAAATTGGTTTACAGGATTAAACACAAGGTCGATGGTTCTATTGATCGTTACAAAGCTTGTCTGGTTTCCAAAGGCTACACACAAACAGAGGGGGTTGATTATTTTGCTACCTATTCTCCTGTAGCTAAGATCACTACTGTTCGTTGATTGCTTGCTATTGCTGCTGCTAGGAATTGGTTTCTGCATTAGCTTGATGTTCATAATGCATTTCTGCATGGTGATCTCCATGAGAAAGTGTACATGGTTTTACCTCCTGGATTTGACTCATCTAGTTCTACTTCAGTTTGTAAGCTACAAAAATCATTGTGTAGGTTTAAGCAGGCAAGTAGGTAGTGGTTTTCTAAGCTTACCTCTGCTGTCCTTTCTCGTGGCTATATTCAATCCACCTCTGATTTTTCCTTGTTTGTCAAGAAGGATGTTGTTTCTTTCACAGCATTGTTGGTTTATGTTGATGATGTTATCTTAACTGGTGATAACATCACTGAAATCGCAAGAGTGAAGGTTTTCTTAGATTCTTCCTTTAGTATCAAAGATCTAGGTGACTTAAAATACTTCCTTGGACTTAAAGTGGCTCGTACTTCTTCTGGCATTCATCTTTGTCAACGAAAGTATACTTTGAATATCTTGACAAAGACTGGTTTCTTGGACTACAGGCCTGCAAAAACTCCTATAGTCACTAAGGTGCCGAGAGATGCTTGTGATGATTTGCTTCCTGATAATTCTTCTTTCTGAAAGCTTATAGGTCGCCTTCTCTATTTGACTCCTACTCGACCAGATATTGCTTTTGCTACTCAGCAGCTGAGTCAATATTTGGATAAGCCCACAGTCATTCATCTTCAGGCGGCTCATCGTGTTTTATGTTACTTGAAGTGCTGTCCTACTACTAGTTTTTTCTTTTCTGCTACTTCACAGCCTGTTTTTAAGGCATTTAGTGACTCTGATTGGGCTGGCTACCTTGAGACTCAACGCTTAGTCACTGGCTATTGTTTATTCTTTAATGAGTCTCTCATTAGCTGGAAAGCTAAGAAGCAAACTACCTTTTCCCACTCTTCTTCTGAGGCTGAGTATAGAGCTCTTGCTTTTACTACTTGTGAATTTCAATGGCTTCACTATCTCTTCCTTGATTTGCACCTACCTGTTTCCAGTCCTACAGCTTTATTTTGTGACAATGCTTCTTCCCTCCAACTTGCTGCAAATCTAACCTTTCATAAGCGGACAAAACATATCAAGATTGACTGTCACCTTGTTCACGAGAAGGTGCTTACTGGTATTATCAAACTTCTACCTTGCTCCTCCAAGGATCAGCTCATCGATATATTCACTAAAGCTCTTGCCACTGCTCCTTTTCAACTCAACCTGTCCGAGCTAGGATTGCGTTCTGGCTATTAGCTATATTAGTTTTGTTAGTTAGTAGTTTTGTTGTAATAACCGTAAGTCAGTTTTCCCATTTCTGCTTCTTTGTATACTGTATATAAACACAATCATTAGCTGCAAATAGAAACAATTTACAATTACCGAAAACACATTTTCTACAGTTTAGGGCATTTGTTTTCCTTAACCTCCTATCTAAAAGATAAATTAAACTATCTTCCTTGTGTATCACATATATTTTTTCTGTCTCTCTCACACACATACATATTACGTCTCTGATTTTCTTTTTGGCAAAGACAAGATAAATGGTTGCTCTTCATTACCTTTCCAACTTCTGCACTCTCACAAGAACATGAAGCAGAAGAAAACCAATGCATTTGATTTTGGTATTTCTTTGAAGAAGAATTTATTTCAGGGAAAAAGAAACATGAAGACGTGGTCGAGGTTTTCTGGCAGCATAAGGTTAACCCAAAGGAAAGAAAAAATTGAATCAAACACTCAAGTGAATATTATAAATGTGGCAAAAGGATGATGTAACTGCTAATTGAAAAACTAGGACTGGTGGTAAAAGGGAGGGTTTATGGGGTTGAGACTGAACAACTTTGAGCAAGCAAGCAAAATTATTTTCATCAATAAGCAATACTCAAAGAAGTATTGTATGCCACTATATTAGATTTAGCATTCTAATGTCAATTGGTTTTTAAAAGAAACGAAGCAGCAATGATACTTTGCTAATGTTTTGTCAAAAACAAAAATTATTTTAAGCTTATACAATAAATCCAATACAAAGACACTCAATTATCAGGAATGAACTTGTTCAAAAAGGGAAGAATACTCACTAGTATATTATCGGTGCTTGTGTACTTTTTTATCCTCTCTTTTGCTTCAATTCACAACAAGGTCTTTTTACAGGTTGAATTGATAACAACAAGGTCTCCCTACTCTTGTTCCTTCCTTTAATCGCTTGCCAGTCAGCTGAAAAGGTTTAGTTCTATTTAGGAGACAATAGAACTAGACTTCTTTGCTTCGTGCGACATTGTGTGGATTGTCAAAAATGATGTTGCATGATTTCAATCCATACAACATCGTTGGTATATTACAAGAGTATATTATGTAGACGCCCAAAACTTTAAATAAATCATGTATGAATAGGTTTTTATTGGCATCTTGATGGCAGGGGGCGAATGGTATACTAACTCAAACCAATAATTGGAAAATTCAATCGATTCGACCAATTCAATCATAATAACTTTGAATCGTCTAGTATTTTAGTTCGGTTTTTAAATTTTCGATTCAATTTACTTTTGTCACTTTTGTTGGCAAAAATTGATCAATTTACTAGTTAATCGATCAATTCTCATAAATTAATAAATTCTTATAAACTAAAACAAATAAATTAATTTTTATTTAAAATTTTCTTTTTAAATTAAACTTCAAATTCCTCAATGGATGAGGACAATCATTTTCATTTATATTTCAAATTCTTTCATTTTTTTCAATCTTTAGTCAATTTTATGGCGATCTAATATTAGTTGAAATTTTTAAACTTTAAACCTCCTGTTTTACTAATTTAACTTCCGGTTTAATTTTTAAAACATTGACTAAAACACATGAGTTATATTTGAAAATTCTGGAAAAATAAGGGACTAATGTATAGTTTGTCAAACCCTCGAAGAATCCTATGAATTTAATCCTAATCACAAGTTGAACTGCTAGAAGGAATTTAGGTTTTTTTGTTTGAGGCTTGCATTAGTTGTGACATGTAGCCTTGTGTAACCTTATGTTCCTTAGTTGAAATACTTTCTTATTAGTGCATTCTCTTTTCTTCAAAAAAAATTTTATTTTTTTAAAAGCACTATTATGTTTTAGTTGAAATTAGAATAAGATAATAATGTTAAGAATTATATGAAATATTTACAAACAAGTGGGATAGCATTTAGTAATTAAATTATAGTATTTTATTTGATATTTTAACCTATAATCAAATGTTATATTCAATTTAAACGTGAAATAATAATCACCTCATGATTTACATGCAAATCGTGGAAAGAAGAATCAAGGTTTTGAAAATGTCAATGTTCAAACAGCTACACGAACATACTTTTGGTTTGTTCTTCGGTGCGAAGCCCTTTAAGTGCGTGTAGATTAAGAAAGTAAATAATTCCACGAGGACAGTCCGGATCGAGTGGCCGCCCAGCTTTGATCTTGAAGAAGTGCACAGTTAGTTCCAAATCAAGCAACTTCATGTTTCACAAACACTAAACTCGCAGCCTCGTTCAACTCAAAGCCAGCCTTACCTATATCTGTGTGTATGTCCAAGACTTGGTCTCAGCGTGAAATATGAAGTCCAGGTGCCATGCCACCAAAACATGTAAAAGAATGTAACATGGTTACTCCTCTGACTTCCTTTTCACATTTTTAAGTGATTTTGAAAGAAGACGTTAAATATTTCACAGTGGAGGATTAATGAAGAAAAATATAAACAAAAGACAACGCATCCATACATAACGCGAAAAGTGCCGTACAGATGTCTTATACACGGGACATGTCAGACAGGGAACATATATAACATACGTCATAAAGCATGAACCACTTAAACAACGCATATAACATGCGTCATAAAGCATGGTCCACTTGGAAAACGCAATTTACGTTTTCCCTCATCCCACTTCCACCTGAACCAGATAAGCAACTCGCCGCCTTTCCCAGTTCTCAGCATCCGTATCCGTCTTCCATTTATCACCCACCGACATCAGTCAACCTTCTTCTCTAAATTGCCGGGCCAATCTTTGTCGTCCCAGTAATTATTCTCCATTTTTGAACCGAAGATGAGAGGCTTTTCAATGCAATTTCAGCACCTTGAAGATTAGGAATTCCATTAATCAAGTGAATTTCTTTTATTATACATTAGTCTATAGTTATTAATTGAATGAATTCAAATTATTAATTTATTTAAATTACTTATTTTTTGGGAACGAAAGAACCCACAACTGTTATCCTTTGAATACGCATTAGGTAAACCTCTTGATTAATGCAATAGCCTCTAAATCACGCCAACCGGATACTCCGCACTAGGTAAGTCCTGTACAACAAACTCGATTGAGAGTGGGTAAGAGATTCGAACAAGGATCTTTTGGTCCTATGTTCTTCACTTTACCAACTTGACTATCCTGTAGAGACTACTTAATTTGTATAATAGAGGGTTATACATATATATAACTTTTATTATATATAATTGTGAAATTTAGTTTTTATATACTACTAATATATATTCTACATGTTTTCAATACTATTAAAGGACAGAAAATAGAAAGTAAGGAGTTATTTGAATAAGATTTAAATATAATTTAAGCAAAATTTATAATTTTCAATAATTTTTAAAATAAAAGAAAATATACTTTTAATATATTAAAATTTTATAATCTTTTATTAATGTTAATTATCATAATTAATTTATTTATAATATCTCCTAACACAAATTTATTAGGAAAATTTCAATAGTGAAATAAGTGTGAGAGCAATTGAGTTTTCCAAGTATAACCAACAATTATTCATTTTAAAAAATCCTATATAAATTTAAAAATCTTCAATTTTGATTTTGAGTATATAAAAATTTCAAGATACTTTCAAGCCAATAAGATCCTACTAAATAAAATAAATGGAAGAGTCATATAAATGTTCAAAAAGATCTTGTCAACGTTGAAAAAGAAAGGAGTCTGTTAATTTGAAAGGAGCCTATTAACGCTCGAATAGAAAAGAGCTAATTAATCGAAAGGAGCCTACTAACACTTAAAACGATGACAGTTTGTTTAATCGATAGGACCCTTCTAACTTTTAAAAGAAACCTCTTCTGATATAAAAACAAAAGGAGCCTATTGCAAAACCGAATGAGCCTTTTGAAAACTTATAATGTGGAAATTTAAAAGTAATGAAGAGAAAGAGAATGATACAGTAGATTTATACTAATTTGGCTAATAACGAAGCCTATGTCCAGTCCTCAAGTATCCAACTTGAGTACTTCACCATAAAAACAAATAGTAATTTGAGGAGTCTCTTCAAGCTCACAAATGTATATTTTTCAACCTTCTATAGTAGTAGTATTTTACTAGCCTCCATAAGTTCTCAGCAAGAAATGTATAAAGGATTTAACAATCACTCTTAATAGAGTGATATCACCTTTTAAAGCACAAAAAGTTTGATATAACTTTCAAGAATATTGATGCTTTAAGATATTTCACAAGTCTCGTGCCTGTGTCTTGTGTCTCTTTTACAAATGCAGTAGCCCTTCCTTAAGTAGACAATTTTCTTCAACTAGTCGTTGCTTAATCTTCGATATTCAGACATTCTGTCAAGTCTTCTGGAGCTGATTATTCAAATTAGTAAAATCCTTTCGGATGTCATGGAACCATTTCCAAAAAGGTGAGCTTATATAGAAAGTTCCTACAATGGAAAGCAATTATTTCATGATTTTATTTCCTTTTAAGAATTATATCTTCGCCTATATAAGGAAATAATTCCAATTTGAATTTTGAAATATTATATAATTATCATCAAAATTGTTAAACATAAACCTTGAGCTAACAATCTCCACTTTTGATGATGACAAACAATAATAAACATATTTTCAAATTTCAAATAATGATAAAGGGTTTCGAAAGATACTTACAGACTTTACTCATAGTTATAATTAGAAGGAGCCTGACTTCTAAAGAAAGAGCCTATCATTTGTTTATCATAGATTTAAACTCCATAAGTTCAGCAGCATTTTAATAGGATATATCATCAATAGCAAATATATTATCAATGCAATATTTGAAAACATATCATCAAGGCAAAGTATATCATTTTAATTCTCCCCTTTTGTCACTATAAAAAAAAAAGGAAAAATGACTAAGGCAACAAACAAGATCATAAATATGTAAGAACAGGCCAAGCAAAAATATTGTCGTTAATCATACGTTTTTCTAAGCATCATTTGCAAGTCACAAATCTGAGTTTGCATGATGTCTATTTGGTTGCACATTTGATCTTGATTGGATAAAATTTCCTTTAGATATTGAAGGATCACATCATTGGAGCTCTAGAGAGGAACAAGAGTTGACTTTTGTGGGGTAAGACCTAAAAGATTTGCTACTCTTTCTGTCTTCTTATCTACCCAAATATTGTCCTTTAGCTTGTAACCGAATTGGTGGGGAATTGAAGAATGGAACTTTGAAGGCTCATACCAATTCAAGATGTGAAAAGGCACTCCAAAATAAGCAAAAAAATTTATCAACAACATCCCATATGGTAGGACACCAATGGTATTCTTATGACTTCCCTCATCCATGATAAACTTTAGAATCATTACTTGAAGGTTCATCTTATTACCCTTCAAAAGATTGTAGGCCACTACGTATCTGCATCTTTTGATTAAACTACTCCTTAGAAAAATTGAGGTAGCCAAAATGGATGCAAGACATCTTAGCAGTAGGTTTAAATGTCTACACCAGGGTCTCCCTTCATGAGCTTTCTTAATATGTAGACATATAAAGTCCATAGCTTCTCCCAGATTAATGTTAACAATATCCCACTTATGACAGGGAACATCAGTCCTACCAACTAGAATTACAACTAGAATGTTTCCTAAGATTTCCTCTGTAATCAAGATCTCGCACTCAAGTGCCCACGAGATGATTGTCAGCTTTCCATCAATTTCTTCTCTTCTCATGTGTGTGTAAAAGTATCTTAATAATTCATCACACATTGTTTCATCCAAATTTAAAAAGTTTTCCTAACCAATAGCAAGAAAGAAAGGTGTGATGAGAATACCGATATCATCAAATAGGTTAGAAGGCAAGATGAGTCCTACTACCACCTTTTTGTAGCACATCTTGTATCTTACTTCCGCTTCCATCGACTGGAACGATTTACTGGAGCTGAGGATTTTCCCTTTTGGGGTAAAATGAGTTTCCTTGATTTTGTTCTTTTGTCCTTAGGGATTTCTTCAAATAAGGTTTCTTTAAACACTGATTCTTCCCTAACAATTTGGTCATCGATCTTTTCTTCAACTAAAGGCATTTTGCCTTTTCTTATTTCTTCTCCTTTTCTTTTTCTTGATTCTTCTTCTTCTTTCATTTCTTCCTCAGTAGTTTCTTCTTGTAGAGCTTGTTTTGTGATACTTTCCATAGTATGTAGTCTCTTTATTAACAGAGTCAGTTCTTCATTTGATTCATCATTGTTTACAACTTAGTGCACTTCAAGCACTTTCTTATCCTCATGATCAGTTTTAGAAGTAGTGGAAGGAGTAGGAGTAGAAAAAGTAAGAATGGGTATATGAAATCTTATTTTTCTAGAGCAGCAACTTTTACTTCTAACTGACTCACCTTATCCGAATCATTCTCATGCAATGCAATTTCTAACTTAGCTACTCTTTCTTCTAGAATCTCCTTTTGAAAAACATTTTGTTTATAATCAATCTCAAGAGACATAATCTTCGTCAACAACATCTCATTCAAATACTTTATGATTTAATCTTACTCATTAAGGATACATCATTGTTCTTAGACTTCTCAACCTCTTTGAAATACTTCATAGTTAATTTTTTATATCATACAATCCATAATATGCATTTCTTAATTCACCAACTTTAATATCAAAGTCAAAATAATATACCTCATTATCTCCCAATTCAACTACATGACATATGTTGTTGACCTTTTCTTTTTCAAAGTCCTCATTTGTTTCTTCAAAGGTCGCTTGAAGTTTGTCCCCACATTTTATTTACTGTAGAGTACTAGCATATCATTTCATATTTTTCAGGAGGTAATGCACAAATCAGATTATGTTCTACTTAAGCATTTATTTGTGCATTTCTTATGTTAGCATCAGACCATACTTTTATGCTTTCTGTAGCAACAAGTGTAGCTTCAACTCTGATGGCTTGCCATACTTCAATATTTTCATATTGAAGATAGATTGTCATTATCTCTTTCTAGTATAAGTAGTTGTTTTCATTGAAGTAAGGAGGCTTTGAGATATGTTGTCCTTCAAGGCTTCTCAAATTATGTCATGATCTAGTACGTGTTGTAAAAGACAATAAATGTGAAACCTCACTTTGATACCAAATAATAAAATAAACACACGCGAGAAGGAGGTGAATTGTGTGTATATAAAATTTAAGATACTTTCAAATCGATAAAATCTTACTAAATAAAATAAACAAAAGGGTCCTACAAACTTTCAAAAGGATTATGTCAATGTTGAAAAAGAAAGAAACTTACTAATTTGAAACGAGCCTATTAATGCTCAAATAGAAAGGAGCTAATTAACCGAAAGGAGCCAATTAATGCTCAAAAAAATAGAAGCCTGTTTAATCGATAAGAGCCTTCTAGCTTTTTTAAGTAACCTCTCGCAATGTAAAAACAGAAGGCACTTATTGTACACTAAAATGAGCTTCTTGAAAACTTATAATGCAGAAATTTAAAAGTAATAAAGAGAAAGAAAATGATAAAATAGATTTATACTAGTTCAGCTTATAACAAAGCCTACATCCAATCCTCAATTATCCAACTTGAGTATTTCACTATAAACCAAGTAGTAATTTAATGAGCTTCTTTAAACTCAAAAATGCATTTTTTAAAGATTTTTCAACTTTCCACAATAGTAGTATTTTATTAGCTTCTATAAGCTCTCAATAATAAATATGTAAAGGATTTAACGGTCTTTCTTAATTTAGTGATATCATTTTCTAAAATACAAAGAGTTTGATATAACTTTCTAAGAATATTGATGCTCAAAGATACTTTCGCAAGTCTTATGTTTGTGTCTTGCATCTCTTTTGCAAATACAGCGGCTCTTTTTTAAGTAGACAATTTTTTTCAATTAACCATTGCTTAATCTTTGATATTATCTTTGCTGAAATCTTCAATATTTAGACATTCTATCAGGTCTTTTGAAACTGATTATTCGAATTAGTAAGATCTTTTTGGATGTTATGGAATCATTTCCAAAAAGGTAAGTTTATAAAGAAAGTTCCTGTAATAAAAAGCAATTATTTCATGATTTTATTTCCTTTTAAGAATTATATTATTGTCAATATAAGAAAATAATTCTGATTTAAATTTTAAAATATTTTATAGTTATCGTCAAAAACATTAAATATAAACTTCAATCTATGAGTTACACGTACCAGAAATTTTGAACTGCAGTTTAGAGAATATTAATCAAAATTTGTGACTGTTAAGACAACAGAAAAGGAGATGAACGAATAGATAATTTG
>JAOSBN010000002.1:17311572-17333052 GCA_027563595.1 Erythroxylum suave | reverse complement strand
TTTTTCTGTATCAAATTTGGTATGGCTATTTCATCTCTAAGCATCATCAACTCAAGTTGATCATCACTTGATGATGATGAAGATGAAGATGATAGCATGTCTTGGAATTTGATATTAGAAGGATGTCTAATATCATAATCCATTTCAATAATTAGATGCGTATTTGATTTAGTAAAGGATGAAATTTATAAGTTCTGAAATGGATAAGGTTGTACTCCATCTAACGGTTGAGATGATGATGAAATCCAATCGGACGGTTGAGATTTAGATAAAATCTATCAATTTTATCTGTCGTGGATAAGGTTGAGGATAAGTTCTGACATGATTACAGATGTAATCCATCTAACAGTTGAGATGATGATGAAATCCAATCATACGGTTAACATTTAGATGAAATATGTCAATTTTATCTGATGTGGATAAGGTTAACGATAAATTCTGACATGATTACAAATGTAATCCATCTAGCGGTTGAGATGATGATGAAATCCAATCGGACGTTGAGATTTGGATAACATCTGTCAATTTTATCTAACGTGGATAAGGTTGAGGATAAGTTTTGATATGATTACGAATGTAAACCATCTAACGGTTGAGATGACGATGAAATCCAATTGGATGGTTGAGATTTGGATGATATCTGTTAATTTTATCTGACGTGGATAAGGTTGAGGATAAGTTCTGACATGATTACGGATGTAATCCATCTAACGGTTGAGGTGATGGTGAATCGAACCAAGTGTTTCACTCTTCTTCATCCTAAACATTACATTTTCACAAGCACATCAACTCTTAAAGAAAAATGGCTTCTTGATCCACTGGATATAGCACTAGTGAATATATACTGTTATGTCAGATTTGTATGAAGATTTTGCAAGATCCAATTGTTTGGAGGCATTAAACTTCTAACCACTTTTGGGGTCAAATTGAAGAGGCATATAACAACGAGTCGATTGATGGTGGGAGCAACGTAACAAGAGATCTTTACAAGAGCGATGGCGAAAAATAACATAAGCTATTTAAAAATTACGAGCATGCATTAGACAAGTAGAAAATATGAATCTTAATAGTGCATTTGATCAAGATATTGTGAGTTTCCAAAATTTTTAATTCTTGGAAATTTATATATACTTGGTGGCTGAATAACTAACAAAAACATATACATTGTTTGTAGATGGATCGTGCAAAGGTGTTGTTAACACAAGATCCCAATTGCAAAATACGTTTCAAATATGATCATATATGGAACATTGTTAAAGATTTTGAAAATTTTAATGATGATGTCGTTACACCAAGACAAATTTACCGGAAGTAAACTTTCGGCTATTTATCATCAGAATCTGATAATCTAATACTTGAATCTCAGGTACTAATATCTTTTGTGCTTTTTAATTTCGATATAAGTTTGAACGATGATGAAGTCGATGACTTTTCATCTAAAAGGTCTACTAGGGTGAAGAAGGCCAAAGCGAAGAGAAAAATGGAGGAAAAATCTTCTTTTGCGATAAATAATCTTAGAGCTGAAAACTGAGAGCTTATTGAGTTATTCAAAAAACAAAGAGAAGATAGACAAGTAGTGACTGAAATTGACCAGACAAAAGATGGAGATTCAGAGACAAATATTGGTTGTGAAGCAATGGAAAGAAGAAATTAAAATTATGTGTCAGGACTTGAATCAAATTAGAAATCCTGGTCGTCGTGCTTATATTGTAGCTGAACACGCACGGATTCTGGAACAATAATCGCATGAACTTCATCAACATCATCCATGACCACAGCCACAGCCACAACCACAACTAAACTTATTAACTAATATTTTTGGCGAATATTTTCCTAATATTAGTAGAGATGAAACCGATCTACCTAGTTATTAAAATTTCCGATTTTATATTAATAATTAATTATATTTTACTTGTATTTTATTTATTTAGTTATACTGCTTGACAATTAATATTCATGTATGTGTGTTTTAATTTAGATTGTCTTTGTTTGTAATTTATTATGTTATTTGACTATTAATATAAATATATTTGTGGTTTACTTATTTGAAATTTTCTAATGGATATTTTTAAAATTTTTATTTAAAATATTTATTCGTAAGTAAATAATTATAAAGTTATGAATATATAATGAAAATTTTATAAACACGAGACTAAACCTTAAAATTATTATAAAGTTATAGTTACTTAAATAAACATATAATAAAAATATTGACATATTGTTTAAATAAAAAAATAAAGAATATAAAATTAAAAATAAATTAATAAAAAAAAGAAAAGGGAAGAAATACAAAATTGAGAAAAAAAATAAAAAAATAGTGATACATATTAGAGTGGAGGAGAAATTGCTGTTGGATTAGAGTTTATTTTTCCTCTAGAATGACGTTCCCAAAAACATTCCTCCATTTTGGGAATGCCATTTTGGAAGCGAATTGGGGATGCTTAGCACTTTGTAGCCAAAGTCAAACCTTTTCAGTAGAGCCAATTAGTTTCTCCATTCCTATGTTATTTTATGTCATCCTTCCTCTAGAACCAAAGTGATTTTCCTTTTACCAAACCATCCATGGTGGTCATCGCCCTTAACTTCATCTCCTCCAGAAATCCTCTTGCCTCACTCGGGAATCGCTTTTTGGGCGTCCCCACCGCTACAACAATATAATTTCTCAAAGGGCATTTTGTCAATTCGAAGAAAGCGGGAACTTGGAATGGAAAGCACACAGGCGACAACATCCCTGAGTTGAAACCAATGAGATGGATTAACGTGTTTTTTGGTATGGAGCAAAGCATACGAAAATATCAATGACAGAAAGGTCTGATCTTGCTTTTGGGTTTCCGAAGAATGAGGGATTCCAAAACTCTGTTTTAGCACAGAGAGGTCAGTCTCAGTCACTCTCTTTATAAAGCAGAGCTTAAGAAGATCAAGATTCAAGAACAAGAATCCACGAAATGGTAAATCAGATGTCACAAGTTATTCCTCAAGTTTTGGGGGCAAATAAAATTTATTAACAATGTTAAAGTTAAAATATATTAAATTTGATTTATTTTTAAAAGTATATTATTGACAAATAATTTATAAATTGTATTTAAGAAGTAATTTACATATTTTAAATAGATATATTATCTAAGCATATATTGATAACTATTTCACAGTTTAAAATGTAATATATATTAGTTCCGTGACAAAAGTTGAAAAAAAAAACGGGCGAAGTGATCTTAATTCATTTAACAAAATATGTGAAGATCATTTTATAAAAAAATTAAAATAATAGGAAGTATTTTTAAAAAATCTAGAGGTAGTCCTTGTCTTTATATTTATAAATTATTTGATTTGAGCTTCCCGTCTTCCATATATCCAACCGACGTCGTATGGGTAAATCAGCATTAATTATCCGACCATCGAGCAGAAACGAGATAATGGGGAAGGACAAGCGAGTAGAAGAAAAGGGCGATGACGACGAGAGAAGAGAAGAGGCAATAGCATCAATCTCTACTTTACAGCCCAATTTCAAGGTCACTCGGGCCTCAAACCTCCAGCTTTCCAAACTTCATGTACGTTTCTCAATCTCCTCCCATGGCTTTTCATATAGACCCGTGGATTCAGATATTCTAGTTTGAATGATAATCCACTTCTGTTTTCCTTAATTTATTTTACAAAATGGGTCGAATTAGTTGGTGTGTACTAGGTTTTCTTAATGAAATTGTGAAGTGTCGAATGGGTGCTTAGTTTTATGAAATTGTACTTTTTTGTTTTCTTCGATAGTGGTTCTTAATGTTTATTGTTGATTGTGATACATGATTATTGGAAACCCTAATTGCAATTAGTAATTCAAGAAGAGAGAGAGAGAGAGAGAGAGAGAGAGAGAGAGAGAGAGAGTTATTTGTTGAAAAATCCGTTGTTTCCCCATACCTCGTTTTAACTACCTTTTGAGCCATTACATTCAACCATTCATTGTATTAAACATTTCGCTCACTCTGATTTCATTAAAACAATCTTCTTCATTTTTACTTCAGCTATCTCACTCATTGATGATGTTGTTGCTTGTTCACCTTAAAACTCCCCATTTTGATTCCTTAGATTGTGTTGGTGGTATGGTTGCAATTTTACATAAGCTGAATCACCAAGTTGAAATTGTCTATCTATTCTGCATTTGTCTACGACCTAATTCATGCAATTTTGAGTACGCCTCGTGTGAAATTGGATAAGTTTAATTGCGGCTTCTTGATCTTTCATGGCTTGGTCAACCTCCAAAACACTTGTATCTCCAGCTAAATATGGTATATGCAGAGGAGAAGAGTAATCATATACCCCCTCAAAAGGGGAAGCACTGAATGGGGGAATGGTAGGTAGTATTGTACCACTATTCTATCAATGATAATTAGTGATGCCATTAATGAGGGCAATCAGAGGTCATGCAATGTAAATAAGTCTCCATTGTGCAATTTAACACTTTTGTTTGACCATCCAACCAAGAATGTTAAGATGTAGAGTGAAGTAATGTCACTTCTCGGATTCGAAAGAACTCAGTCAAAAAATTGCTCAAGAAGATAGGATCTTTGTCAATCACCACCCAAATAGGCATACCATGCAACTTATACACATAATCAACATAAGCTTGTGCCAATTTAGCCACTAAATACAAATGAGCTAACAAAATAAAATGGCCATATTTACTTAACTTATCCACTGCTGTTAAGATGGCTGAAAATCCGTTCGACTTGGGAAGGTCTTCAACAAAATCCAAACTAATACCAATCCACACCTTGTTTGGAATTGGTAATTGATGTAAAATAACCAGTTTAGCTAAGGCTCGTATTTATTGCGTTGCCAAATTTAATATCTCCGGACACGGTCATGAATATCTTTCTGCATTCTTCTCCAAAAAAAATATGATTGAATTCTCTTGGAAGTTCCCAATATATTCGAATGGGCTCCTTTAGTTGAATCATGAAGTAGTGTGTTTTCTTAACTCAGGATCTAATGCCACTACTAAGCATCCTTTACAGTACAAACTGCTGTTGATCCAACTATAAGAAGATTTGATGTGAATATTTTGTTGTAGTTGAGAAATGATATCTTGCCAAGATTTGTCCTACGGCCAACTTAATTTGATCCTGTTTAGAAGATCAATATGAATATCCACAATCATCAAGGAACATAACTCAACACTGGAAGATCGAGAAAGAGCATTCATAGCCTTGTTATCAACATCTTTTTTATACTTAATCTCAAAATCAAATCCCAAGAGCTTCGGCAACCACATTTGTTGGAATGAGGTTGTAATCTTTAGTTCTAAAAGATAGAACTAGGTTCTATGATCCGTCTACACCACAAATTTCCTACCAATGATTAATCTCAAAGTCAAATCCCAAGAGTTTCGGCAACCACATTTGTTGGAATGAGGTTGTGATCTTTAGTTCTAAAAGATAGAACTAGCTTCTATGATCCATCTACACCACAAATTTCCTACCAATGACATAAGGAGACCAATTCTCGATTTCCAATACTAAAGATAATAATTCCTTCTCATATGCCAACGAATGAATGCATCTTTGGGACAATATTTGCTGAAATATGCGAACAGATGTCATTCTTGCATCAGTACGCTCCTATCTCCTTTCTAGAGGCATCTGCTTCAATAACAAAATGTTTGTCAAAATTAGGAATAGCCAAGACTAGTGCATTCATCAATGCTTCTTGAAGCTTTGAAGGTTGATGTAGCTTTCCTCGTCCAATGGAAAGCATTTTTGTGTAACAACTGAGTCAAAGGTTTGACAATGACCATATCCTTTGATGAATCGTCGATAATACCTTGATAATCCAAGAAAAATTCTAAGTTGCTTCAACATCTTAGGTTCTGGTCACTCTTTAATGACGTGGATTTTCTTAGGATCAGTGGACACTATCCATGTTGATAACATGGCTAAGGTACTCCACTTCTTTAGAGGCAAAAGAACACTTCAACTTTTTAACATATAATTGCTGGTATCTCAACTTTTGTAAGACCTTCCTCAAGTGAATCGTGTGTTGTCCTCATTCTCTACTATACACTAATATATCATCAATGAAAACCAACACCGATTTACTCAAATAATCTTGGAAAAGGGCATTCATCGAGCTTTCAAAAGGTTGTTGAAGTATTGGTCAATCCAAATGGTTTCACCAAGAATTCATAGTGACCTTGATGGTTTTTAATATCGTTTTGTGGATATCATTGGGATTCATCCTGATTTGATGGTATCTAGACCTTAAATATAGGTTTGTGAAGTATTTAGCTCCATCAATTTCATCCAACAAATCCTCAATCAATGATACGCAAAATTTATCTTTAATGGTACGTTTTTTCAAGGCTCTATAATCTACACAAAACCTCAATTTACCGTCCTTCTTCTCAACTAGAATAACAAGAGAAACGAAGGAACTTACACTTTCTTGGACGATTCCTTGCGTTGACATGTCTTCCACCAATTCTTGTACAACCTGCTTTTTCCACACCAACATATTTGTAAGGCTTTAAGTTCACTCCACTCCATCTTTCAATTGGATTTTGTGGTCAAGTTCTCTGGTAGGTGGTAATCCTATGGGCTTTTTGAAAACGTCTTCATATTCCAACAACACCTGCAACTCTTCCTTCTGTTGGTCCAACAATAACCTAGGCTGAATTACCCTCACCATATTAGGATTCATTTGTGGATTTGTTTCCCACTTCTTGTATTTTGTGGTAATAACAGGAACTGGCATTTTCCTTCTACTCCTTTTTCCACATTCCCTCCTTTTACTTTAGTGATTCTTGCATTCCCTCTGCTATTCAGCTCAACCGATTTGCGTTTCCAATTAAATGTCGTCACACTAATGTTGTAAATACATACTATATCATTGAGAGTAGACAACCATTGCACCCCCAACATCATATCACTACCTCCAATGTCAATGACTGTGCATCTGTAGTAAACTCCTGCTTGCTCATCATCCAAGTGAACTTACATCTTTAATTACATTGAAGTTGTAATCCTCCTTCCACCATAGTCATCAATTAATCTATCTCTTTTGTGCCATTTTCAGTTGCATTCATCAATTTTCTTTCCACAAAATTATTTGTACTACCCCCATCCACCAATATATGAATGATATTTCCTTTTATATCATCTTACTGCCTTCATTTGTTGAAAGTCAGAAGAGGTTGTACCAGCCACCACCTGTAATGAAATTGTTGGTTGCTAACTATCCTGTTGTTTTTGTTCCATCTCTTCTTCTCCTACATCCATTACACACGTCTACATTCTTTTCTTACATTTGTGGTTCAGACTATACTTCTCTTCACGCCAAAAGCACAGGCCTTTAGCTCACTTTTCCTCCAACTCTTTACTGCTAGTAATTTTTGTCAATCTTTGTTCACCATTTTTGATCTAATTTCCTCCTTTAGGTTGTGGCAATAATCCTTTTCCTGGTTTTTGTCCAAATTCTTGGCCACTGCCCACTTCAAAGGTTCTTATTCCGCCATATTAGCCCCATAACACTTTTGTACCAGAACTCCATTTTCTGCATCTGTAGCTTTATATTTTCCTCCGATCGCTTCAAATCATGGGAGCGTGTGCCTTTTGTCATCTCTGATGATTTGTGAACTTTGATACCTCTTTGATACGTGATTATTGAAAACCCTAATTGCAATTAGTAATTCAAGAAGAACTAACAGTAGGGGCGATAAAGAAGAAAGTAGGATAAAAAGTATTTGTTATTCTTTGAAAATTTTGTTGTTTTTTGTTAGATGGTTTTAACTACCTTCCCATGCGTTACATTCAACCATTTGTTGTATAATATGTGTCGCTTACATTAATTTCATTAAAACAAGCTACATCATTTTTACTTCAGGTATATCACTCCTTGATTACGTCATTACTTATTCTCCTTAAGCAGCCTTCCCCTGTTCATCGTTTTCGTCCTTTCATCAATTCTCTAACTCAACCTCCTGTAACAGATTGCGACTAAAATCTTTGGATTTTGTAATCTGAATTGGGAGTTAGTTACTATGATAATTGTTCTTAGGCTTTGAAGTTCTTTTTGGGTCGTCAAGCATGAGCTTTCTGATGTTGGCATAGTTAAGATGTAGGGCTTCGGTCCTTTGTTGTTGACGAATAAGTTTCTGTTAGCATCAAACAATGGATCATCTATTTTAACCCACATTATTAAAACTTAGGTGGTTATTTTCAAGTGCTTCATGATTTTTAAATTGGTATGTTCTGTAACGCTCTCTTTAAGATGTAGTTCAAGTTCTTAGGGGTCGACATCTTCTTCTCCCTATGTTTATGGGCACCACATTTTACCTATGATTTCTCCTTAAGCCAGTACATCTGCACATTGACATCTATGTTTCTATTCATTAAGCTTGGAAACAATGTGCATGGTACAACTACTTTGGTATTGGGCCAACTAGGAAGTCTGACAAAGTTTTGCCAAGATTTCTTTTCAGCATTGCCAACCCTTAGAGATTTGAACTTGATTCTCTTAAGAAGTACTTGCAAAATTATTATGCTAGATTTGACTTTTTGTTCATTGACTGTTGTATAAATCTAACTACTTACGCATGCGCATTCTACAATTTAATTAGTTTTATCAAGTCTTCTTGTCTAGCTTGTTCATGCTACTTTTTCAGTTGCCAGTCCTTAAAGATTTGAACTTGGTCCACTTGATGGTGTTACTTGGAATATAAATAGTTTTGGGAATGATTGGAAAATGATTATGATAGATCTGACTTTGGCCATTGAGTGTATGACTTCCTCCTGTTTGATCCTATATAACTGGAACAATTTTCTTTTCCCATTAATTTGAATCCTTTTTTTTTTATAGGAGCTACATAAGAGGCGCTTAAAAATCAAATCAAAGAATTATAAGAAAATAAAAGGTAACTTATCAATAAATGGCCACATCCTATTGCAAGGCTTGCTACTAGTTATCTGACATCTTTTTATACCTTTCAGATGCAAAAGACAAATCTGTTCATGGGCGCTGTAAAGATTTAGATGATGAAGACTCAAATCCATCAACTGAGGACTTGGGTGCTCCTAACTTGAACAGAAATGATCAAAATTTGTTTGCAAGCCAAGACATCCTAAAAGAATATCATGCACCAAAGACACGGCATAAATTACATTGGGGGTATGTCTTCTTCTGTTATCAACTGGCTATTGTCGCTCGTGCATACAACCCTAACAAAATTCATGAGCAAGTATGAATATCTGATTATTCTACTGTAAATGCATTCTTGATGCGCACATTCTGCCTTTCCTATCAGTCAAATGAAACTGTTAGTAATATCTATATCAAACAGGGTACAACAGGATCTGGGATGGGTAATGTAAGAAGTGCAATAAAGGGTGTAAGAAAGTCGCACAGGGAAAAGTCAAAACTGGTCTCTGAAAATTGGCATCGAGTTTCTAATGTGTTCTCACAAAGTACTAGCTGAATCATGAAAGAGATTGCAGGTTATGAGTGCCTGCTTCTGTTTGACGCGAGTTAATAATGAGATGGTTTCACACTTTTAGAAAGAATATTACTTATAGCTAGATCCTTTAAGTTCCCAGAATGATCACTTTTTCCCGTATAATTGGACACACGTTGTGTAGGCATTGTTCTTTCTTTATAACTGCATTCCATGTTAGTGGATGGCATCATCTTTGAAATATATGTTTACACTGGGAGGAAAGCGTTCGAGTGTTATAGTAGTATTTAAGAATCGAAAAAGCTGTTCTTTTGCTTTGTATTTCAGTATCTATGAGCAGGACTATATTCTCGAGTATGCTTTTCTTTTATATTTGGGTACTGGTGTAGAGTTCACCTTTTGAGTTGCGTCTGATACAATTTTTATCTATCGCATACATGTGGGCATCATTCACAGGCTTGACACGAAGGAAAGGTGGGAAAGAAAAGCCAACATGTAGGTAAAGATTATGCCGGCTGCAGCTTTGGCTTTTGACATTTTGCGAGGTTTTGAAGATATTGTCCAGCACTTAGTTCAGTCTCTCTTGGATGCTGGGATTTCGCATGCACAAATAACATCGATGGGGCGCGGTTACCGTTTTATCGTTTTTTCAAAATGCTGATAGGAAACTTCTTTTGAGTTTCACTCAAGAATTGTGCGACGTGTTTTGAATTAAACTGTTTATTTACAAACAAAGGGCAGTTTCACTGAAGCTGGATACACTCGTCATTAACATTGCACAAATCAAAATGAGGGACAAAAGTCTCACGCGGGCTGAAGAAGTGAATATTGGCAAACATAAACAGTACAAGCCGACATAATCTCTCCGAAGCTCACTAAACGTAAAGCAGTAATGAGATTATTATCACAAGCATTTTCGACCAATATCCATATTAAATGGTCGGGTTAAGGGCGCGCTCTATTTCTTCCAATGATCGTCCCTTTGTTTCGACAACATTACCTGCTATGTACAACACACCAAGAAGACAGACGGCTGCAAACCCCAAATACACAGAGCTGATTCCAAACTTGTTTACAACGCTCAAGAAATAAAGGCCGATGACGAAATTGGAGATCTGTTAACCATTAAAAACCAAGGCCATCATTATTCTTGAATCCATACGATTTTGCGCTTCTTGACAAATAGATAGCACACTCGATATGTTTCTAATTAAACTAACAATTTTCATGCATGTATGGATTTTCAAGTGAAAATTGTGATTCATCTTTGTTATAGGTCAACAACTTAGTTCAATAATTTTTTTTCTTTTCCTCTTCACCTACAAGTGGTTTTTATTCTATGAGAGATCAAAACGTTAGAAGTAACACATCCCTACCGTAGATGAAGGAAACCACTAACAAAAGCTTACATCTCTTAGTACTTACCCAATGCATGCCCAAGGATAAGGCAACTGCTTTTGCTCTGATCCGAGATGCAAATATCTCTGGCAGAAGAAGAGCAGGAACAGGGCCGGCACCAAGTGAAAAGGACAACACATAGCTGCATTTATGACAATATAATAGTACAATTAAAAATCAACGTGGAGAAAGGAATCATGTAGCGCTGGAACTCAACGGCCATGAAGGGCTTCCAGATTTCCATTACGCATCAATCACTAATATGTGGACAAGATTTGTTCAACGTACCAAACGGTGCCAAGAACAGCAAGGGTTCCAGAATATGGTGCCAGGACCTTCCAAGTCAAGGACAAGGACAGCAACAACATTGAAGCAGCCTTTGCAAGAAAAGACACCATAGGTCAATATCTATTATTAAATAGAAGAAGCTGCAAAATGACAGACATGCCAAGGCATAGTTGACATGAAAGGCATTACAAAACAGATGCCAAGGCCAAACCAGGGCATTTTGATGAATTTAACAATGTCTGATCAGTGCCATGTCATTAAAAGAAGACTTGAGAAGAAATAACTACATCCCGAGATACAAATAAATTCACAGAACTTTATATGCATACTGCATAAGCAGACACTGAATAACCTACATTGCAAAAGCCCAACAAATTTGACAGCTGAAGCAATCCTAAACTAATGATTTAAATAATAAAATAACGTCAATATTCTTTAAATCAAGTCAACAAATTTTGCACCAGAAACGTCCCTACCATTCCACAAAAGCTTGTGATGAGAAGACTTTTCCTCCCCTGTTTGTCCATTAGAGACGATGCAATGGTCGTCCCTGAAATTGATTGCAAAATAACAAGTTATGAAGAAGAACTGGTTTCTGATTTATTTATTGCAAAAGAAGATAAAACATTACCGAAAACATTTGATGCACCAACAAGAGCACTTGCTGCAACATCAGATACGATTCCAACACTTCGAAAAACAGCTGTTGAGTAATAGACAACAGCGTTTATTCCAGCCATCTGTTGGAAAAAGAAAAGTGCTACTCCAACACTAACAACTGCATCAAAGTAAACAAGATTAGAAAAAGATAATTACCAATGATATCATGAAGTTGATATTATACAAGTATATGAAATTTGTAAGGACTCTTTACTATAAGCAATGATATCCGTTTATGAACTTGTAAGAAACCTTTTACAATGGAACTATGACATAATAGAAATTTAATGTTAAAAAAGCACAAACATAAATTCTGGTGCAAAAAGATATAGAAGTTCCAGGCAGTTACTCCCATTAATCAGCAAACCGCTGTTAGTTCCAACAAATGGTTGTTTGTTTGGACCAATGTGTCGAGGGTAATTCAGGAAAGGGGGAGAATAACAAAGACGTAAATAAGCCTAGGATATGGAGAGTATACTCGAGGAGAAAGAAAGAGGAGGCAGAGAGGAGTGAGTGAGTTAGTTAGTTAGTGGCTGAGTTGGCACAAGGGCTGGGTTGTAACAGAATAGCCTCAATAGGTAGTTTTGCGGTAAAGAGGGAGAGGGGAGAGGGGATTGGAAAGTAAGAAGAGAGACATTGTAGACAAAAAGAATTTCCTTCTTTCTGAGGAGCATTTCAGGTCTGGAAGGGCTGTCCTGTGGAATAACCCTTGTAACAGCAGTAGAGTGCCTTTTATCTGTTCAATAACATACACTTTCTCTAGTTTATAAAGCTAGAGATCTATCATTGGTGATGGAGAGTAATTGCTTTTGCACCTTGAAGACAATCATGCAACCTAATACTATCAATTTAGAAGCAAATGACTCCTGTAACTTAGATTTCAGCCCATCGAAGGCACAAAGTCCCATCTTCAAACTCAAAAGAAGGAGAAGACTTGGGAAAGGCAGGTCCCATTTAAAACCAGAAGTAGAAACTATTCAGATGCAGCATAACCAACCAAGTACTTACTTCTGACTAGTACAGAATATTGCAATGTTTTGGATTTCAAAGTAGCATAAAGATCAACATAATTGCATTTTACAGTCAGTTTCCTGACTTTCAAGTACCTTTCCAATAGCGACTGCTAAACAGATCAAACCATCTGGCTTCTGCCTCCTCAGAACCTTGACCAGCGACTGACAAATCAACCATTACTCCAGCAACTCGTTCTTTACCAAAAAGGGTCTTTATGGACTTTTCTGCTTCAGCTAGTTTTCCTTGCTACAAGAACACTCATTGACAAATCCACAGACAATATAGAAAAGCAAAGCTTAAATCGGGGTCAAAATGCATAAATTATCAAATATCAGGAATAACCTCAGAGAAACCTGAAAAAGCCAGCGAGGGCTTTCCGGAGAAAACGCCATTCCCACTGCTAATAGAATTGCTGGCACAGCTGCAATACCAAACATTGTCCTCCACCTAAAGGGAAATACATGTTGATAATACATACAATGACCGGGTGAAAAAAGAAAATAAAATTCATCATAAAAGACAGCCCCTACTCAATAGCATTTCAACTGATTATTCAATCTAGGAATAGCCCCTAAATAGCAGTATGATTCCTAATAGCTCAACTGGGCATTCCACATACATTATTGATATTTCAAAAAAGCATGTGTTTTCAAATCCATGTTATTAAAGAAAAAAATTATCCAGCAATGGATGTTAAAAGTTGCTTATCGCAATTTAACATGGATAGCTAACTGTTCTCCTACTGCTACAGATGTGTATCATTTTGATTCTGAAAATAGAATATGCCCCTAAAAGCATCTTTCTGTAACAACTCTTTCTTTCTAGCTATTTCCTTCAACAAGGGAAGCATATCTTTGCAATTACAATTTCTAGTATTCTACATCCTCCTCCTTAGTTAGACACAAATTCACAAATGACGCCACACATCAAATTTGATGGATCTGTCCAAGGTAGAGGAGAAAAAATTTTTACATGGAAAACTCCAAGAAGGAATGAAGGCCCACAGAAACAATTATTTAACGTCATAAGGGCAGGCCTCACTAATCACAGTTTAGTCCTTTCCTACAATTGCACTGAATGACTCCAAAGCTTTCAAAGACAGTGATGAAAGGAGCATAGGAGCTGTTCAACTTCAGTTACCCTTTCCCTAGTATACTTTCAACTGGCAAGATGATCCTTAAGCTTCAAAGAGGAAACAAAAAGGACTACATGCCCTAGCTACGTTACTCTATCTATTCCCACGAAGCTCATTTCACCAGCTATCTCCAACAAAATCAACATCAATCTAAGAGATAAAAATTTAACAATTCAGAATCTCATAAATTTACATCTTAATAGCTGGTGCTTCAATCTGCTTGACCTTCAGCAGGTCACTTTTTGTCAACATGGCAATTTTAAATAGTTTGCACATATGTTTTGTCCCTCCTAGATATTTAAAACAACCCAAGACCCTCCTATATCAGCTTCTGACCACTAATAAAAGCCTTGCCACTCTCAAATTGGAGAACATGCGAATGGGTATGTGCTGTGCTCAAATATCACACCAATGAAGGAATTACAAATTTCAACGAGAGATTCGTGATCCCAGCTTCCATGTCCTTAACTGAAGTTGTTAATCGAATTGGTGTTTCAACTTTTCATATGGGCAGTTAAAAGAGATCCTATTTTGTGAGAGCTTTATGAGCAGAACTAGAGAACCAATATCACTGTTATATTTAACCTGCTCCACACTCATGGATTCTTAGTGTGGTGAAAATTGTCCAATTCACATAGACATTTTCAGCAGAGTCCACAATACATTCTTTTTTCCCTCATGCATGAGATAATAAAAAGAAGAAAAATGAAATGTAACGATACAAAGCGGTCAAATTATTAAAGCGAGTGTCATCTTGCATACACTGACTTACATGTGTTTGCATTTAATAGAATGCTTAATATTTTCTTCACATAAATGGATGCAGAGCTGGGCATTCCATAGGATTAGAAATGGAGAAAGCACGTCTTTTGGTATAATAATTGGCACTATGAAGGTCCTCTATATAAGTGGAGGAAATATAGGGCCTGAAATTGGTGGTGAATCCAACTTCCAAAGTAAGTATGCTTATTCGAAATAATCAGTGGATATGGCCCTTCCACAATAGTAGGAGTGCTAGTTTCATCATGAAAGAGTTGCCTTGACGTCAGGAAGGAGAGCAAGATGAAATTCAGTGGCTAGCTGATAACTCAAGGAAATTCAACACAAAAGCCTGTAAAGCACTGTTACAGCCTACACAGAGCACAAGGCAGGAGTGGGCATCATTAATATGGGATAGTGATCTTGGAAGAGTTGCCTCAATGTCAGGAAGGAGAGCAGGATGAAATTCAGTGGCTAGTAGATAACGCAAGGAAGTTCAACACAAAAGCTTGTAAAACGCTGTTACAGCCTACACAGAGCACAAGGCAGGAGTGGGCATCATTGATATAGGATAGTGATCTTAACCCAACTTACTCATTCATCTTAAGGATGGGAATCAATGAAGGGTTGCTTACAAGGGATAAGATCAGGTTCTCCATTAGCAATCCGAATTGAGAGTTAAGTAATGCGGAATTGGAAAGTTTGGAATACCTCATGATTAGATGTAGATATATCAGACAAGTCTAGGATCGGTTGCAAAATATAAACATGGTCCGACCAATAGATTCTTGGAGTGAAACTATTGCTTGCTGGGAGAAATTAGAGTGCATAATGCGGCAGATCTCAAAGCTATCAGGTTAAGTTGGGCAGCCTTGGTGTACTACATATGGAAAGAGTGCAATTGCAGAGTATTTAAACAAGTACAAGCAGTGAGATGGTTTTTCAGGACATTTTCCTACATTGCAGATTGGCCATGTTAGTCAGAGGAATAGCTTCAAATCTAACAACTAACATGAAGAGCAGATGGGGATTGGAGTAATACGTCACAAGTTCCCTCGATCTCAAGATGTAGATGATTACTAGAAACCATAAATCTCTATAATCTAGATTCTATGGATTATACTAGTTTTGTCTTCTAGATTGTATATATTTTTTTCTTATAATGAAATCTATTAATTTTTCAAAAAAAATATTTTCTTCACATTGATCAAACATAAGATACTTGAACATGGACAAAATGAAAAAGAGCGGATGCAGGATGAAAGAAAAAGAACCAAAACTTTCACTTACCATATAGGGTTTCCTGCTAATGGTAATCCAGCCACCAATGCCAGGAGAATTCCAATACATATGAAAAGTTGATTTACTGATCCAAGTGCACCACGTATTTCAGTTGGAGATATCTGAACAGAATAATAAGCATTAGATAATCCCTTCTTAAAAATTTTTACCAACAAGCACATTGAGGTTGCAAGAGTGTAGTCCAAAATACCTCTGAGATGTAAAGTGGCACGATAGCAGAAGATATACCAATTCCAATACCAGCAAGTAGTCGGCCAATTATCATAGTTTGTACACTCTGGGCTGTAGCACTGAAAACATATAGATAATCTGAAATATTGTTTTTGTTGTAGTATGAAAAATTGTAGCAGAAAATGAAACAGTAGGGAGTAAACCAAAGGATTGTTCCAACTGCCAGAGGAATTGCATCTAATTGAAAGGTCCTCGTTCTGCCAAACTTGTCAGCCAATGCTCCACCAGTAAATGATCCAACAGTAGCACCAGCTAGTAATGTGCTGACAACCCATCCTATTCAATTTTTCGGTGTGAATACCATAGGATTGGTAGTTAACATAGAAATGACATAAAGATTTCGTCTAAGATGGAAATATCAGCAACAGAAAGATGCTACAGGGGATAACAAAGAAATGGGCAGACAAGCGAACGCATCTTAGATTCAAAATCTTGCCTTGTAAGACAGTGTTCTCTGCAATCCCAAGATCCTTGGCAAGATACTCAAGAGCACCATTCACAACTCTGAAACAACAATGCAATTTAAGAAAAGCTATTGTAAGGAAAGAAAAACGAAAAGATGTCGCTCAATATATGCATAACTAACAGCCGATCAAAGCAAAAAAAGGTGGGGACCATGTTGATATAACAAATATAACATGATATGAATCAAAGATGGCTTAAGAACAAATCAGCAAATGCAGTTTCAACATCAAAGTGAAGCATACCCCAAATGGTAGCCAAACAAAATAGCTCCAAGACAAGCAACGCCTACGAATGGCAGCACTGTTCCGCTAGATTTGACAGGAGTTACAGTCCGAGGATTTATAGGAGTAACGGCCTCGACATCGTCATCTATAAATATCAAAAATTATAAACAAACAGCAGAGAACAATCTGCAGATTTAATAATAAAAAAAGTTATCCACAGACCAAAAAGGAAAAAAAAAATGAAAGAGAAAGGACGAACCGGAAGGAAGAGCCTTGGCCGTGCGAGACCTGAAGAAGCTAGAGCGAGCGAGCTCGATGCCCATAGGCAGGGAATCCGCACGCAGTCCCCAACAAGTCCTCATGCAGCAGTGATTATCACAACTCTTGAACGATTCCAAACTCAAGGATGTGCTCTTCCTCAAGTCACTCCCCAATACTCTCCTGCGGTCACGTCCACCGTCGATGCCTGCTGCGGTTATCCTTCCTCTCAACGCTTGCATTGATGCTTGCATTTTCTGCCTCTACCTTCCTAGGCCTATATCTCAATTTTAACGCAATCAACAGATTCCTAACAAAGTCAAAGCAAGTCCTAAATGTTAAAAATAAAAGAAAGTATTTAAATTATTACGAAGAAGGAAACGTAACCGTTGGATCAATAAAAGATAGAATAGTGAAAAAATAATAACTACCGAATCCAGAGAACTCTCCGTCTCCCTCACCAGTGACTTGGTTTCTGAGAATTTTTTAAAAATATTTTAAATCTCAAGTTATTAGAGGTGACGTGTCGTTAATTAAGAGCGGAAGAACAATGGGACTTCCGTTTGAGAGCGATGGGTTTAAAGTAAGGAGAGGAGAGACGAAAAGGGTGGCGCGGTGGCATTTTGTTTGGATTTTAGATTTTGATTTTCCTAGGAAAATAAATAGGGGAATTAGTTAAAAAAAAAAGAAAAATTCAAGGGAGAAAGACGGGAAATGCCAAAGTGAGTGATGACGTTGAGATATTGGGATTAGATTGCGCGCTTACGGAGGATGTGCACGTGGGCACACGTTGGCCTTTCTGATTTGGTGCCTCATTTTTTCACTTCTGCTTGCATTTTTTTTCTTGTAAAATTGGATGATTACATCTGACATCCCTCACCTAGACTGGTTAATCAAATTCGTATGCCTGTGTTTAAAAGCCAAGTCCCTTGGGACTGATTGGGTGGATATTAATTAATGGAATAAAATTGAATGTAACGGAATAGAATGGAATTGTTTATAATGGAATAAAATTGTAATACAGTAAAACATTATTTGGGAGGGATGGAAAGATTTATAATATAATATAATGAAATGTTGTTTGGAAAACGAATGGAATGTAATGTATAATAAACGACTATTATATCCCTTTTATATTAAAATAATTATTAAAGAAGATTTATTATTAATTATATACGATTTATTATTAGTTAAATAAAAATAATACTATTAATTATTTAATATATTATATTAAAATTTATTTATATAAAAATACGTATAAATAATTGAAGAATAATTGTTTATATATATTTTATTTTCATTAATAAAAATTTTATTATTTTATTATTAATTATATAAAATTTATTATTAATTATATAAAAATATTATTAATTATTTATTATATTTTATTTTATTCTCTGTGATTTATTTATAAACATAATTTATTTATATTTTTATTTATATAGAAATATATACAAACAATTAAAGAATGTTTTTTTATATTTTTATATTTTTCATTAATAAAAATGTATTAATTTTTATTATATATTAATTATCTACAATTTATTATTAATTATATAAAATAGTATTATTAATTATTTAGTAAATTTTATTTTATTCTATTTTATGTGATTTATATATAAAAATAATGTATTTTTATTTTTATTTATATAGAAATATACAACCAATTAAAGAATAAGTTTTAAATAAATTTTCTATTTTCATTAATAAAAATTTTAAAAAAATTTAATTATTATTAATTATATATAATTTATTATTAATTATATAAAAATATTATTATTAATTATTTAATAATTTTTATTATGTTAAATTTTTTATTATATTCTATGTGATTTATATTTAAAAATAATTTATTTTTATTTTTATTTATATAGAAATATATACAAACAATTAAAGAATAAATTTTTATATATTTTCTATTTTCATTAATTAAAATTTTTTATTTTATTATTAATTATATACAATTTATTATTAATAGTAGAAAAATAATATTATTAATTATTTAATAAAATTTATTATGTTAAATATTATTCTATTCTATTTAATATAATATTATGACTTGTTCACAATTAGTATTACGAAAAATTATTGAGGGTATATTAGGTAGTTTGTATTTATTAGTTTACGTTCTATCCTAAACCCCCCAAATCGAAGGTTTCTTATTTTCACTGTTTAGGATGGAATGGAAAGTAACATGAAACCTTCCGCTTCCATCTCATCCCATTCCATTCTATTATAAAACTTTCTTTCAAATGATGGAAATATATTACGTTCCATTCCATTCCATCCTTAACCGCTGAATCAAACAGGGCCTTAAGGTTTTAGTAAACCTTCTATTATTGGGTAGAAGTCACCACAAATCAGTATAAACTATAGCGAAAGTGTCCTTATCTACTTTTAATGTTTGTATTAAGATATAGATTATATCTTAATATTTTGAATTATTTTGAAAGAATTTTAATATTTTTAAAATATTCAAATTTAACTTTAAATTGGCGGAGCAATTCTTTTTTATTTTTACCAGTTAAATATCATATCAGCAGTGATATAACATTACTTTTTATTATTTACATGGAATTCACATAGTCTCTTGTTTAATCAAGCCTCATATTCATTAGTTTTTGTTAGAAAATCAACAAAGGATCCGCTTTTGCGAGCAGCAGAAGGATTATAAAACTTTTGTTTTAGATTTTTCCAAATTCAATATCACTTTAAATTTTATTACATGATTAATGCATGAATACAATAAAACATAAATGTAAATCATATATTATTGTGTAGCTTGATCGTTTTTTTTCTTACAGTTTCCCTATAGTTATTTCTTAAAGTAGTTCATTGCAATTATCATAGCCGTTTAGCGTTTTAAACAGGAAGAGTACTCAAGAGGGGTTTCTACACTTTGAAGCATCGAGAGAAGAATTTTGTCATCTGGGCAAAATATTGAAAATCGTTATCGTTGCTATTAATTTATGCCCTTACAGCCAACAGGTTAGATGTAATTTTATGTATTTCATTATTATTTTAATTAATAGAAACTTTATATATCTTTGTTTTTATTTTAATTAATAAAGAAATTGGATATTTTAATATTAAAAGTAAAATCTTTGTAATAATTATTGTGCGATCAAAATTATGAAATTAAATTTTCATTTATATATTATTCCTAAATTATTCGTAACTTTAGTTTTAATATGACGATGTATTGATAGAATGGTAAAACTAGTATATATTATGTTTTTTCTTATAAAAAAGTAATTAAAAACTAACATATATTATGTTACTTTCTTATAAAGAAAGTAATTAATCTTTTAAAGTAAAGTATAAAGATACTTAAATAAATATGTGAATGCTTATTAGCAAATAAGTTTACTAACCAAATCCAATTTTGAGGGTCCAAAGTATAATGTTACTTATGTGGCTATATTTCTTCATTGTAATGATCGTATAATTGATTATTATACTTGAGATTACTAAAGTACCTCACGTAAGAATTATTATGTTTTGATGCTATTTATGACTTATTCTACTTAGGATAGTTTGGTCGATAGTACTTTGATATATTATAAACCATATTGAAATAGTTGAATGAGTCAAAAAAGGATTCATTATTCTAAAGTAACTAGAGAGAATATTTCACTATTCTTGATTAACAATGATTTGAGGAAATCTTTGACTAGATTGAAATTAGATTTGAAAAGGAGTTTTTAAATATTAATTATAAATTAATTACTAGTTAGAAAGAACAAACATGATTGAATTTAAAAGAGAAGACACTAATTCTATACTATATGTGCAACTGGAATATTGAATAACAAAATAATTAAATTATATAGCGAAGACCATGCATGTTGAGTCAAACTATTTTGATATTCCTAATATTTGAATGGTCAAGACATGCTGCCAAAAATCCATCTTGATCTATGATTATACATTATTCTATTAGAGAATTAAAGATAAATTAAAAAGAGTTATAAATAAACTAATTCTAATTATTTATTACAATTATAATTTATAATCATTGGTAACCTATTAGGAACTAATGAATCACATATAAAGAATAGTTTAAAAGAAAAAAATTAATTTAAATTAAGTTAAACTTAATTGTGAAGTTTAAGAAACTTCAAAGATCAAATATGAAAATTTTTTATTATATCAAAAAATAAATATAATTATAATTAGAGTTATACTTAATTATAATTAGAAAATTTAATTTAATAAGCAAAAAACTCTATTGTCTTTTTTTTTTTCTATAAATAGGCATAAGAGAGCTAGTACTCTTACCTTTTTCTCTAAAGTGTTGAGTTCCTTTTCTC
>JAOSBN010000002.1:17267510-17286485 GCA_027563595.1 Erythroxylum suave | reverse complement strand
TTTTTGCCAGCCCTAAGAAAATCTTTGATAAACCTACATTAAAATCATGTATGTCCAAGCAAAGATTTAACTTTCCTAACATTTGTAGGGTAAGGTAAATTCACCACTATATCCACTTTTACTTTATCAACTTCTATACCCTTGATGAAATCAAATGTCATAACCCAATGCCTTGATCAACTATAAAATGACAATTTTCGTAGTTCAACACCAAATTCAGGCACAACATACAAATCATCCAGTAACTTCTGTGTTTCTCTACCAATTTTTCTTGAATTACAAAAGGTGGTTCCATTTCTGTACCATGAAATTGCCTATGAAGAGAATAAAAAAGTTGAGCCATTGTAATTCTCAACTCTTTTGTTCTATCGACCCGATCCTTTTCAATCAGAGGCGGATCACTAGAATGTTATCATCTCAAATATCCCATATAAAAGAAGTTTCTTTAACGTTAAACTATTAAGAATGAGACAAGTCTCGTAGACAGATAGATAGATAGATAGGATCATCAATTAGTAAGCCCGACGATTTGAATTGGAGAACAAAATCAAATGACTTGCGAAAGGGCTTCACAAATCTGAAAAACGTTTATTCTATGATGTGAAACTCTAGCCAGATTACTCCCAAGCCCCATAAGTCTTGTAAAAACCAGTGTTCCAATTGTTTTATGTAATTTGACATTCAAAGGAACATCTCAACTAGTAAAAATAAGAAACAAAAAGGCTAGGCATCCTACTGATATCACATATGTACATCAAAAGGCATTAATGCACGCTGAAGGATGTGTTTTAGCAGACATTAACTACATATTTCCGCAAACTTTTGGGGCCCTAGAACATTTACCGGTATATTTGATAAACAAACATATGTTGGCATATAACAATGGTCTATAGCTTTGATTATATATCAGAAATAGAATTTGGGTGGTGGCGGCAACTTTTGGTTTAACGGCAGCAGATAAACTTCCAAGCATCCACTATATATTCAGAAGGTTTTCAACCGTTTTTGGTCTTAACGACCATGCACCCGCACAGAGCCTTGCGGTCAAAGACAATTGTAACAACATTATATCTTCAAGGACAAGTGCCCTTAAAACAAGCTTCAATGTTAGGATCGAGACGGATAGGAAGAGAAAGAGACAAGTTATGTCCTCCTGACAAATATTCCAACCTCATTCTTAACTTTCAACTTCTAGTTACATGGCAGGTTTCGTTATTATCTTATTGAAAACAGCAGGTAACAGTGTAGCACGTTGTTTGTCCTTTGTTTCTTTTCTTTTATTTTGATTTAAAGAAATTGGGTAGTATTTTTCATCAACTTCCATATTTATATAAACAAGGTTCAGATGAAATCCAGTTTGCCACTGTATTGGGATTAATCGTTTTGCATGTTTAATTTGAACAGGAGCTAGAAACTTGTGACAGTTTTGTAATAGATGTGGCTTTATTTTCTTCGTCTGCTTCAAAGTTTGCCTCGATTGGTTTAATCCGATAACATGGGAAAGTACCTCTCTTACATGCAGTTTCAAGGAATTTTGGTTCGACAGCCTTCAAACAGGACGAAACTATATATATCCCAACCGGCTTGGGGAGTAAATTTAAGAGAAAGAAGGGGGAAAAAAACATAAACCATCAATCTGAAGTTATCAATTAAATTTAATATATTAGAGTAAAAACCCTTGTACATAAACATATTCTATATAAATTGATCATAAAATGCAAGCAAGTTGCACGGTTTCGTGAAACTTTTTGAGTGCTCAAATAGTTATATCAAATTATCATTCAGCTCTGAGCTCTCAAAGGAGTCTCACCTATCCTCTCGTGGTTACTAGCTAGATATCTGTACACTGCAAATGGCTGATATTGTTATAGAGTTCGATTGATGCATGCGAACTCTATAGTCGGATATAATTGGTATTTATATATATGTGTTAGTCCAAAGAAAGTAATGTTACTTCATAGAGTACACGTAGTTTTGAGAAAGAAGAGGCGGGGTACAATATGTGATATGTGAGAGAAAACCGGCAGTACGTTACTGGGAGAATTAATTTGAATAATATCTTTTAATTAAATTAAAATTGTAATTCTGTTTGTGTTGGATTAGTTATTATTCTATGACTTACTTGAATTCAAAGTGACAATTATCAAGATCATAAATATATTGTTGTTTAATTTTTATTTATCAAATTTTGTTGATTTTTATTAAAGACCACATTGTTTGTTTATTTTCACTTATCAAAGTTGATTGATTTTCATGGGTTAAATTGGACAATGAAATTCAAAATGGCTATTCTAATCAATAGACCACAACGATACATGTATCACAAGTCCTAGAAGAACAAAAACTCATTGGTAAAATATTCTTAAATTATGTATGTATGCTATAGAGTGAAATTAAAAAAAAAAAAATCCTGGTATCGGATAATACACACACACACACACACACACATGTTTAATAATACTTAAAAATAAGTTTCTAAATTTAAAATTGATTAGTTCAATCTTAGTTAGGAATAATTTACTACTATTTAAATTTAAAATATTAAGTTAATGAGTTTAATAATAAATTAGAAATAAAATTTGAATTTAATTTAATTTGATTAATTCAAACAATATATAAAATTACAAATTAGTTTATAATGAAATTGGAATTATTAGTGCAATAATAATTAGAAATACGTTTTTAACTAATAATTTAATTTGATTGGTTCTATAATAATTAGAAATGAGTTTCTAATTAAAAATGATATAATTATAATTTATTATGATTAGTTTAATAACAATTGAAATTTTAATTTTGAGTATAGTTATAATTTCATTATGAGCATAAGTTAATTAATATGTTAGTTAAATCATTTATTTTATAATTTCTAGGTTTTGTGAAGGGGCATTTAATTCCTGAAAATGTGTTTTTGGAAAAATGTCAATTATGAAAAGATCACCTAGATTTTTGCCTACTGCAACATATATGAGACGAGTCATTATTATGTTTGTCTAGTTACTCCAAACACAATACCTATTTGGAGGTTGTTTGGGTTTTGTAAAAGTTGTTTGGGTTTTGTAAAGGCTGAAGTGATGTACATGACTTTACTCTTAACATTGCCATAACTAAAAAGTGAACTATTAAGCATCCTATGGAACTTAAGTTGGCCTAATTTATAAACATATAAACGGCTAGTAATAATGTTTATGAGAGAAATTTGTAGAAAAGAATTGATTAGGACTTTGTATCCAATTAGCCTTCTGGTCAAAATAATCAGAACAATGGCATATCGAGCTTTAAAAGCTTTATCACATGAATTAGTTGACTTTATTTTGTATAGAGTTGGTTATTATACATTGAACTAAGTTGTACTGAACTTATGCATATCAAGTTTGATATTTTCAATTTATACACATATTATATGAACGTTTACTTGACAATTCTTTTTGAGTATGATAACTGGTATTTAGTCATCATATAAATGATGATTGAGAATATACGTGCTCTTATGATTTTATAGATAATGGAAAATTAACTATTCGCTAAATATATATGTATAACATGACATTGATGGCATATGTACTATTTCTTTCTTTATGTAGAAACTTTATGTTTTAATTATGGCTACAACAAAAAGAATATTGTTGTTGAACATAACAAGGGTGAAAAATTAAATGACAACAATTATGCAATCTAAAACATGAAAATTGAATATATTTGAGGAGCAAAAGCTTTTGAACTATTAAACACAACCTTAGATGTTCTTAAGGAAGGCAATATGGCCCAATAAGAAAAGGATCATGATACTTATGAAATATAACAGAAAAAGAACTTATTGGCTCACATTTCATTACTGAGTAGAATGGACACTGATTTTATGCATGAGTACTATTAAGGATGTATCGTCTGCTTTAGTTGCACATTTTGGAGACACCTTAACAACCAAAGTGAGGTCACTTATTATAAAATTTAACACATATAAAAAAAGTTCAACTCACACAACGTAAATAACATTTAAGGCACATGTCAAATATGATAAGTGAATTATGCGAAATTGGTTATGAATTATCATATAAGCAATAAGTGTAATTGTTAATCTATTCGATACCTTGGAGTTAGGAGCATATGAAGATGCATCCAACTTACAATGGGGGTGTCAGGACAATGGAAGATGTTATGAGGTGTCTTATATCCGAAGAAGAATGTCTTAAAGCCTCCAAAATATCTAAGAGATACAAGCAGTCAGTTCTAACTCATATGGAACTATGAATGGAAAATGTAAGCATCATAGTGGGCCCAAATGGAGAAAGGGTAAGAGAAATACCCATTATATTCAAGACTTTAAGAAGATAAAGTGAAACCAATATGGAAAAGGAAAATTTCCTTTTAAAAAGCAAAACATGAAAAGAGTCAACTACTTTAATTATAGAAATAAGAGTCACTTTGTTAACAATTGTAGTGAGCCCAAAAAGGTATAATGTAATTGTACAGACATTTAATATATGAATGTCTCTTATTTTATCTTACTAACTGATTCACATCCTTTGTGGATTGTAAACTCGAAGGCAACAACCATATAGCAAAGGATAGAGATACCTTCACGGAATTCTAAAAAATCTTATATGGAACATGATGGATTTGTGTAAGAGACAACTTGTTGCTGTACAAAAGATTAGAACATATAAATTAGATATTCCTAGTGGTGGATCCCTAATCCTACATGAAGTGGTATATTCTTTAAAAGATTGAATGGAGTCTTATCTCTATGTTAGTTTTAATTACTCTTAATTTTAATGTGAAGTTCTATAATGGTAGTATGGATTTATATCTTAGGATACATTTATTATAGTCATAGATTTATATTGGATGGTTTTATCATTGTATATATTATTTATTCAAATAATAACATATGTTATTCCCTTTCTTTACATCTCATAATTCTTATAATAATAATGCAATTTTATGGCATGCTAGACTATGTCATATTAGTCAAAATTGAATGAGTAGATTAGCTAAAGAGGGCCTCTTAAGTGATTTATGTCAACTAGATTTACCTATTTGTGAATTTTATTTAGCTGAAAAAATGGCAAGAAAGCCATTTAGAAAAAGAACAAGTGCTTCTTATCAATTGCATTAATTCATTCAAACATCTATGGCCCAATGAATATAAGGGTATAACTTGGGGCTATATATTTCATCACTTTTATAGATGACTATACTCGATATAGTCATGTCTATTTCATTTCTCACAAACTATAAGCATTAAATTGTTTCAGAAAGTATATACATTTAGTAGACAAACAATTGAATAATAAAGTAAAAGCATTAAGAATTGATCAAGGTTAAAAATAATTATCTAATAAGTTCAAGATGTTGTATGATGAAAAAGGAATAGAAAGATAGTTAACTATTCCTCAACCCTTCAATAAAATGACATTGTTGAAAGATATAATAAAACACAATTGGAAATGGTTAGGTGTATGATTGCATATGCAAATTTACCAATCGCCTATTGAGATGATGTATTGCTTACAAACATTTATATACTTAATCGAGTACCCACAAAATAAGTTACAAACACTCTATAAAAGTTATGGATAAAACCATAGGGGTATGCTGCCAACATTCCTGATCTCTCTCACAAATAGGGGAAACTAGGCTTGAGAGTGAAGAAATGTATCTTTATTAGATACTTTGAATACTCAAAATAATATGTGTTCATAGCTGAACAAGTTAATGAAGGTGTAGCTAAATTTGAATTACGAAATATCACATTTTTTTTTAAAAAATGACTTTCTAATTAAAGTAGGGTGAAATAGGAAAAGACCTATTTCTATATGAAACTCTTAATCGGAATGATTTCATTAGGGGGAATCATGAAGAAGAACTTTATCCAAGTAAAAGTGGTATAAAAATTAAATAATCAACTTAAGGACAATTAATATTACAACCCTAATAAAATTTTACCTATCATATCTGAGCTTAGTGAGAGTAATCAAGATGTTAATGAATTTATTTCTCATGTATCTTTTTTACATCAACGCAATTGTGATAGGATTACTTAACATCATTTTGAAATAAAAGGAGAAATTCCTATGATCATCTTATAAGAAGATGATGAGGTAGATAATGTACATGAAGCACTTAATAGTCATACTAAATAAGAATGGATGAAATCAATAAAAGAGGAAATAAATTCTTTAAGCTTGAATCAAGTATAAGACTTGATTGACCTTTCTAATAGGCACAAAGCTATTAGAAATAGATGGGTTCTCAAACTAAAACGAAAAGATGATGACAACATTAAAAGATACAAAGCATGCTTTGTGGTGAAAGGATATACACAATGAAAGGGGATCGATTATGACGAGACATTTTCAACTGTCGTGAGATATGTTTTTCAATTCATCTAATCTTAGTTATAGTAGCTGTTTTGGATCCTAAATTAAATCAAATGGATGCAAAGAATACTTTTTTAAATGAATAATTAGAAGAATAAATTGATATGAAACAACATGTAGATTTTACTAAGATATGTCAAAACACAAAATGTTTCAGTTATTAAAATCAATCTATGGTTTGAAATAGTCCTTAAGGCAGTGGTACACTTAATCATTTCATATGATTTTCATATGCTTGACAAAGACCACCGTGTTTGTATTAAAAGATTTGAAAAAAAACTTGAGATTTTATCTTTATATATATGGATGACATTTTGATTAGTTGTAATCACTACGAGTTTGTCAAGCAAATTAAAGATTGATTGTCATCTAAATCTAAAATAAAAGATATAGGTGAAATTGCATATATTCTTGGAATGAAGCTTTCTAAGAGATCACTTAAAAAATTATTGCTACTTTATCAAGCAACTTATATTCAAAATATTTAAAAACAATTTCATATGCAAGATTGCAAACCAATATATAATCGAAATATTAAAGGCGAAGGTCTCAGCAAGAAGTTTTGTTCATATATTCCATAAGAAAGGGGGGAAATGAAGAAACTTCCAAACTTTAATGCATTTGGAAGTCTTATGTATGCCACAATATGTACATGACTAGATATTTGTTACACTATTAGGATGGTGAGTATTAGTCAAATCGAAGATAAGCACATCGGAAAGCAATAAAGAGAATGTTATGAAATCTAAAAGGTATTGTTGATTTTGCACTATATTATCAAGGAAATGACCTAATTATACAAGTATATATATATATATGTATATTGAGGAAGAGATCTAGCTGGGAGAAAATCTATACATGAATTTGTTTTCTTTCTTAATAATGGTGTTATATCATGAAGGTAAGAAAAAAAAAGCATGTTTTACCTTATCGATAATGAAAATTGAATTTATAGGATTTTTAGTAGTAGTATAAGAAGATGCATGGCTTAAATGATTCTTATTTAGTTTGAGAGTCACACAAAGCGAGACTATCCAGTAACATTTAACTGTGATAGTTAAATGACAATCGCTTTTACCGAAGACCTTAAATTTTATTATAAAACTAAATATCTAGTTATTTAATAGAATTATGTGAAAGATATATAATTGCAAGAGGAGAAGCGAACATGAATTATATATGTACATGAGATATACTGGCAGACCCAATAACAAAATCAATTTCTTGAGAGACATATATTGGGCATATGAAGTCAAAAGATTACGTTAATATTCAAATACAACAATGATGACAATAATCAGGTGAAAATCTCATTGATACATAGGGTCTAGAAACACAGTATTATCCCTAACTAGTAGAAAAACTATTTTTGATATAGACACGTGAAAAAAGAAAAAAAGAAAAATGCATATACATATTAAAATAATAAAATAAAAATATACATAAAAGATAATAACAATAATAAAATAAATACGCATAAAAAATATAAAAAGTATAAAATAAATATAAAACAAGATAATGAGTAAAAGTAAAAGATAAAACAGGTAAACAAATACACAACCAGGAAAGAAGACAAGTTAATAAATAAATCAAATAAGTCAGCACAAGAAAATATTTAGGCTAAATAAGGAAATGATTAGATTAATTAACTAAGAGGAAAGTACTATGCATTGAATGGTTAGGCTAAATGCAAGGCATACTATTAAAAAAAAAAGTTCAAAAGACTTATAAGAATGAGAAGGACATCTCTATGTGAGATTCTTTATTCGAATCCTATTACGTCAAAGTTTTCTATTAAGGGTCATATTCTTGTTAAGTTCTAGCAAAGCCTTATCATTTTGAATCAGCTTTTATAAGTTTTCTTAGGTTTTCCTTTTTTCCTCTTATAGTTTCTAAGTACAATTTTATCGCATCTTCTCATTGAAACATCATGTTGTCTCCTCTTAACATGTCTGAATCATTTAAACATTTTCTTTCTTAATTTTTCGTTAGTATTAGTCACCTTTAATTTCAATGTATTGTCATGTATAAATACAAATATGAGTTGATATTATTTATTAAGTAATAAGCATTACTTAATAATTGATTATGAAATTTGTATACTCTATATGACATATTTTCATATGAATTAAAAAGTATGCTAGATAGATAAAAAATTGTCTTCTCGTACGGGCAATCAGTTCTAGTACTTGTGATAACTAGAGAAGAGACATGTTTTAAGTTTATTAAATAGGTAGTAATTAAGAGCAAAAGTAAGAAACTTAAACCGTGAACAGTAATTTAAATGATAAGATAAAAGAAAATTAGCTTGGAGTGATCGTACGGTCATAATGTTTGGCTTAAGTTGACAGATGAGACTTGGAAAAGATGAATTTAAGACTAAATAAATGAACTTACATTAAGCATGTTTAAACCAATATCTATACAATATTGCATTTATGAAAGAGATGCACTATAAATTAATAGGAGTTAATATTGTAACACATGATATATGAACGTTTTATATGGAAAACCTATGTCTCTTAACTTTTGATCATATATTTATTCATTTCTTTTCTGGGTTATTCTTTTTAACTTCATCTTTTTTATGACTATGAAAGTATTACAAATTCAAATTCAATCTTTTAACTGTATAAGTTTTCGTTTCTTAGACATTTTTAAGTTGGTGTTTCTAAGTTTTTTTTATAATTTACTTTCTCATGTTTACCTTTTCGTTTTTATTTTATTTAAGATTGGAGGTGGTCACTTTTAAATAAATATCCTAATATCGTTGACGTATTGGAGTTTAAGTGGCTATGAACCTTGGAATATAGTGGGAACAAAATGACCTCAGAAGATCAATTGGAGATCTTTGTCATTTTCAAGCATAATCCCCTAATAGAAGGGACTTAGTTGACTAGGTTGATGCTACTCCTGCCAGCAATTCATTTTAAATTAAAAAGTCGCATATTGTTTCTAACAGTTAATCAGGAATATATGATTTAGAGTAAAACGAAATTAATTACCCAATTTTGACAAAAATGAAGGACCACTTCATGTCTATGGCAACGTGGATGCAGGACACGTAAGGGCAAGGCAGGCATCCGTTCAAAGCCTATCTTTATAAAATAATAAACGGGGCCTATTTTTATTTTTATAAAAATAGAATGAATTAAAATAAAATTTATTTTTAATTTCGTAAAAAACAATAAAAAATTTATATTTTATTTATTTTTATATTTTATGAGAGCCTAAAAATAAAAAATAAAAATTTTGTTTTATTTTACCCGAGGGCTATAAAATAATAGAAACGGCCTGATGCAAGAACAGGGCGAGACGAGTTTTAGAAAGAGCGGATTGTATGTGTAACGGACGGCAGATATACTGGTTCTAGAAGTTGGACAATGAAAATCGGCCAAATTTTGGTTTTAATTGTCTGTACCATGTAGTAAATAAAACCCCTAGTTTAGACATGAAAATTCACTATCAACTACGACCGACAGATAGTTATGATAGAAAACCTTTCGAATTCGCTCACTGTGTAAGCCCTAATATTTAATAAGTGAATAACATAATATAGTTTGTTAGATTAGAAATTAACTTCTTTTTATCTTAATTTACAAATTAATTAAAATAAAATGTGATTGAAGGGATAAATCATTCAAGCTGATTGGGAAATATTTACAAAATTATTAATCCCTTCTAGCTTGAGAGTGGAATGTGGAAGGATGTTGAAACCTAAATCTCGAGTGGCTTAATTTTTTGAATTAACCATAGGTAAAGAATAAGAACACCGTTTGCTGACAGCAGTTAGTAAGATGCGAGAAGCTATTTCCTTGTTGAATTTTCAAATGCTTATGTCTCAACGTCAATCACGCAATCATCCCAACACTTTAGTGACAATAGTGTAGCAAGTCACAGGTCATGTTGGACCAATCGTCACTCTCTTTCACTGCCTCTCCACCAACTTTTCACTCCATGTCAAGCTTTTCGTGGAACAAAATGTGTTAGGTTTCATTTTTCTAAGCTAACCCATGTTCGTGAAGTTAAGTGTTTGAATCTTTGACATGCTCATTAACATTACCAAATCAAGTAGTTAGATACGGTAAAACAAGTACAGTAGAAGACATGAACTAAATATGAACAACGTGGAAGGAAGTCATACATGTACGTACATACAACCCTGGTGGGGACATATATATAAATATTAAATTAAACAAAAATTAAAATAATTAAGATAAAAAATTTAAAGGTTAAAATATTTAACTAATATATTATATTGTTGTAAAATTAACTAAATATTAAATAAAATTAAAAATCTGAAATATAAATAAAAGAGATTGTCCTTATTTATTAAAAATTATTAAATAAAATTAATTAATTAATTTTGATTTATAAAATTTATTAATTAATAAAAATAATTATTTAGTTAATAAATTAATAAATTTTAACAAAAAACTTATAAAAAATAAATTAACACTGTAACGGTTCAAAATTTTCCGATTAGAACGACGCATCAATTGAGTATTCTTTTTTTTTTTTTTTTTTTTTTGGACGTTAAAGCATGGAGCATTCTTTATTATTGATAAGTAATGAAAATACAGTAGAAGTGGGTATTCGTTTAAGCCTACACGTTGAGTAGGTGCACAATCCTAGGACTATTCAATATCTAATGTTGAAAAGATTAGTTCCATTTTGTCCAGAGAGTTAGCTTCTTGACCTTGGTTTTCGTGCTCCATCTTGTCTAATTTTCAGCTAGTTGTTGCTTGCTCCTCGTCCATTGCCTTGGAATTTTCACAACCAACTTGTTCTTCGTTTCTCTTCTCTGTCCCAACTTCTCAAACCATTAACTGTTCTCTCTCTGGCTTGTACTAGTATCTTAACCTTTTCATTTACTATAAAAATACCCCGTGATCATCGCAAAACCACACTGTCACCCAAGTTTGATATTACCTGTTCTTTTCTAGGGTTTCCGGTTTCTCTTTTATCTATCTTTATCTCCCTCTAATGGCTGATATCAATTATCAGACACAATCTGAAGTTAAGATCACCAACAACACAACCCTGAAACTTTTCGGATTCAAGATTCTTGACAAGAACCCCGTGGATTCAGACAAAACACCGCCGGCATCATTAGAATCAGAGAAGTTCCAGTCCATTGACGATCGAAAATATGAGTGCCAGTACTGTTCTCGTGCATTTGCCAACTCTCAAGCGCTAGGAGGCCACCAGAACGCCCACAAGAAAGAAAGGCAGCTGTTAAAGCGTGCACAAATGCAAGCCACTCGAAACTTGGCAACTTCATACATTCCCAATTCCATGTTCTCTCCATTCCCTCCGCCACCAGCACAAATCTTTTCACCGGCAGCGACTCCATTAGCCATGGAACAAAACCAGTTCCGTACCTGGTTTTACTCGTCTAATCTGTCGCATGTCGATCAGTATCGTTCTGATCCTGGAAGGTATCCAGATGAGGCGAGACTCGCGTCCAAGACTTCCCCAGAGTGGAGTGGCCATGGGTTATTAGGAGAAGATGTAAGAACATATCATGACAAAGGGTTAGGCTTGGATTTGCATCTATGACCTCTGCGCTGCCGTGATTTTAGATGATTCATCAGGCTTTGTATAGCTCATCAGACTTGTTAATAACAGTGAGTAATATACTTATCCCATGTCTGGGCATCTGAGCTTGTATACTTCCTCTAGAGTTTCAGAAGCAATGTATTCCTGAACTTGTAAGATTTGGGGAGATGTATATTCCTCTAGAGTTTCAGAAGCAATGTATTCCTGAACTTGTAAAATTTGGGGAGATGTATATTTCCTCTAGAGTTTCAAAAGCAATGTATTCCTGAACTTGTAAGATCTAGGGAAATGGTCCAAAATTAATTAGTACGATGGAAGATGATTCAACAGATAAACTTGACATATTGTCGATAGCTTAAGTTTAAATTAATCCACTTATACAATATTACTGGACGATTGTTCCATTTTGTTTCTTTGAATTGGTAGTTTCTTTAATCCTTGTGAAGAATTAGAATATGATTAAAAAAATTCCATGCATTAAAAATTAGAGAGAAAATGGTATACATATAGAACGCTTTATGAAAGAGAAGAAAAATAGCAACTAATAAAAGAAAAATATGATTTTTTTTTCTATAAGACTCTAATGCCACATTAAGAAACTATGAAAATGGGAAAGCATCAAAGGTTAAGTGGAGCAATTCACTAGTTGATTTGAAGAAGAGATTAGCAACAATTTCATTAGACTGGTTACTATTTACGAATTACATGATAATCAATTTTAATGTACTAATTTGAAACTATTCATGAACCACACAATAATCAATTTCAGTGTGCTTACTGTATTTTTGAAAAAGTGGGTTTTTTAATAACTTAAAAAGTAGACAAATTATCACAAAAGTAGAGCAAATTTTACTATAAGAAATATAAAAATCATTAAGTGTTATGATCATTGCAATTCACAAACCGTGGAGGTAACTGCCCAATATTCATTCTCATAAGAAGAACGAGAAACAATAATTTATTTCTTTATTTTATAGGAGACTAGAGACAAACACAAAAAAGGGAATACCCAGTAATACACTTGTAACTGTTTGAATAAGACGTCCCCCTAGAATCTAATTAAGAAGACTTAAAGCTTAAGATCAACAAAAGTTGGAGAGAAAATGCCTTGCCAGGTACAACCTGAGATACAAGAGAACTCTATAAGTTACTTGTAGATGAAGATCAATAGGAGCCTCAAGGAATTGAGATAATTGTTAGACAACAAAACTGATATCATGTTTAAGTAGTTGTCAAATGTAAAAGTTTACCAATGAGCTTATAATAAGAGGAGGTCTAGGTTAATGGAGAACCACCATCTTTAGTCAATTTGCAGGAAGGCAAAATGTGTACCAACAGGTTTAGAATCATTAAAACTTGTATCCTTCAATAAGTTAATACCAATAGAGGATCTAGAAACTTCAAGACTGAGAAAGTTTCCCCAAGAACGTTGATAAACTGTCTATTAGGTAAGTATAATTTAATGGTAGAAATTTGATCAAGATTATTACTAGCCACAATCACATCAAATCAAAAAAATGTAGAGTCAGCAAACTTAAAGATTAAAGTATGATCAACATTTTCTTGTTGAAAACTATAATCAATCAAAGCTTTTGATAGTTTGGCAGAGCATTTGTGAGAGACTTAATTAAATCCATATAGTGATTAAAGCAATTTGTACTTTAAAGAAATTAAAAGAAGTAATACCATTAAGTAACTTTATACATTTTTATTCTTATAAACTCTATAAAAAATGCTTTATTAATATTAAGTTAATGAAAAAATTCATTTTTGGTTTAAAGCAAGAGCTAAGAATAATCTCATAATAGTCATCTTAACAACCGGACTAAACGTATCAAGATAGTCCCTTTTACTGAATATAGCCATTTGACTTGTACTTAATTTTGTAAACCCATCCACATCTAATAAGAGTCAATATTTAAAACAAAAGCAAAATGGTTAGAAGAAAATGATCATAAGAAAAGACTGCATATATAGAATGAAGGTTAGTATTCAATGTTGAACAATGGAAGTCTCTTAAAGATAAGTAAGGGCAAGTCTCAACCTTGTACTATACTTAAAAGGAACTAAAGAGGATGAACTAGATGTAGGAGCTTCAAAAGCAGGAAGAACTGGACATATTTAATCAATAAAAGGAGCATAAATATAATCAATCATATCAACATGAGGTAGAACATAAGCAAAATTAAGACATTAATCAAGTTCATTAGTATAGATGATGATATATGTTCATGAAACACCATATCCATCTAAATAAAGACTTATTTAGTCCATAAATTATACATCATATATCACAGTTGATACGTACCTCAAAAACATGCATTTAATTGCTCTATAATCACATTTATGTTTAAATTTTTCATGATTAGAAGCAACTCATAAATAACCAAATGCTCCTAAAGAGCTAAAAATAGAAACAATATAAAAAAGTTTCTTATAATTTGTGATATTGCTAATACTAAAGAAGGAATTCTATTAATGAGAAATATTGCACATAAAACATATTCAGCCAAAAATTGAATAAAAAGATTACCTGAATTTATAAAGCCCTTGCCACATTGAATATATACAGATACTTTATTTTAACTACACTATTTTCTAAAGTGTCTTTACACAAGAATATTGATGAACAATATCCCTTTTAGAATTATTTTTTGGCGTATTAAACTCTTAGGCTCTTAGCCATTATCACTTCTTACACATTTAATCATTTTATTGCACTATGTCTGAGTACTATTATTACTATATGATCGGTATCTCATGTATTAATTATCTACTTATAATTAACAATTCTCTTAGTAAAATAACTAAGAAAAGTATCTCTGTTGGCCCCGATTCCCGTACGGATTTTATGGCGATTATGTGTCACCATTGTAAATTTATTTGTAATAATAATAATTATAGTTGGGAATATTTCAACAAAATAAATTATAACATTTTAATTTAATTAAAGTCTAGTCACGAAAAATTTTTGGTGGGATCCTAAAATAATTTCGGACATATAATTAAATTATTGAAAAAAACAAAAGTGATTTAATAAAATCATTTAACTATTAATAAAATAAATTGATTGATTATTTCAAATAAAAAATAGATAATAATTATATTAACTAAAATAAAATTCATAGGAAAAATAAAAATAATACTTAACAATTTAATTCAAACTTTTTCATAGCAAAGAATGAATAAATAATAAAAGGGTTGGGTGTTAAAAGAGGTAAAAGCAATTTAATCAAGTAAAAGAGGGAGAAGAATACAGCGTGAAAGGGGAACTGTTTAGGGAAAACTGGGGTGTCGTGGACACGACCAAGGTCGTGATCACGCTACGTCGGATTTTCCTCAAATCGGGATAGCGAAAAATCCAGGAAAAATCGCGATCACGACCAAAGTCGCGACCGCGACCCCCAGTTTTCCCCAAACAGTTCCCCCTTCACGCTGTATTCTTCTCCCTCTTTTACTTGATTAAATTGCTTTTACCTCTTTTAACACCCAACCCTTTTATTATTTGTTCATTCTTTGCTATGAAAAAGTTTGAATTAAATTGTTGAGTATTATTTTTACTTTTCCTATGAATTTTGTTTTAGTTAATATAATTATTGTCTATTTCTTTTATTTGATATAATCAATTAATTTATTTTATTAATAGTTAAATGATTTTATTAAATCTTTTTTGTTTTTTGAATAATTTAATTATATGTCCGAAATTATTTTAGGATCCCGCCACAAATTTTTCGTGACTATACTTTAATTAAATTAAAATGTAATAATTTATTTTATTGAAATATTCCCAACTATAATTATTATTATTACAAATAAATTTAAAATGGTGACACGTAGTCGTCATAAAATCCGTACGGGGACCAGGGCCAACAATGTCTATCTGTCATATTAACAGAGTGAAAAATGCAATGGACAAACTATTTACCTAAGCCACTTGAGCTTGCAATATTCTTAGGGAAGATGAGAAAACTAAAGTAATGCTTGAAAGAGGCTGTTGAATCATGCTTATCAATTATGCATATTTCTCTCTAGTAAAAGGAAATTAAAGAGAAGAATATTATAACTAGAATTTTGAGACTTTGAAATAATATGATCCTAAGTATTAAAAAAATTCTCAAAATAATCAAAATTTCCAAGAACTAGCCCTTCAACTTGATTAACTGTCCTATAATAAAAACTCCTCTATGATCTATAACTAGGAGAAAATCCACGATTCTTATAACAACTTCCAATTATATGTCCTTTTTTTTCAATAAAACATACCCAATGACCTTCTATTAGTATTAGAATAAAAGCTTCAACTCCTAATTTTCTATGATTACCAAAATTATTGCCTCTGTGGCAATTCCATTAACATGTCCACTTAAAGAACTAGATATTGTTGTACTAACAAAAGCACTAGCATCAACATTAGAAGTAGAATTAGAATGTAATTACCTTACACTAATAGTGATACACTTTATTAGTAGGAGGTCATGGATCTCCCAACATGATATGAAACGTAATTATAGAAAATATTTATTCAACACTTTTAAGAATCTTATCACTTATTCATTACTTCAAAGTTTCATTAACATTAAAGAACCATATCATACCAAGACTGTACACACACACACACACACACACACACACACACACACACACAAAAATATGATATATGACATTAAAGCTAAAAAACAAAAATGATATAATAATAATAAAACAATTAATTAACTAAAAGATATTGATAACTAAAGATATGATTGATGGTTATCATCTAGTATACCTCTATAAGTTGATGATGAAACGGACTATAGTTGATGCTTGCTAACCAATCAATGAAACTAAGTTTAGGCAATAACTTAGTCAAAATATCAACTAATTGTTATGAAGAAGAAATGATATAAATCATAAAGTCCTTATTGGTGATGAGATTGTGAACAAAATGAAAGTAAATTTTAGAATAGCTAACAGCAAGAAATACTAGACTTGTTCATAAAAAATAAAACTCTAACATTGTCAAACAAATATGAGGCAAACCAAAAAAACTCCTAAATCACATAAAAATTGTGTCAACCATTTGATTTCAACAAAAACATTTGCTATATATTTGAGCTTAGACTCAGTAGAAGATTTTGGAAATGTTTGTTTTCATGATTTTAAGCAAATAAATCTTTACTAAGAAAATGAAATGGCCACCTATTTGTTTGCAATCATCAAGACAACTAACTCAATTAGCATCATTAAAGGTAGCTAATTTATCTAAAGAGCACTTAGTAATAAAAGATACTCTAATAATTGTTAAATTTTAAATATTGTAGAACCCTTTTGAGTGCTTAAAGATGCAAATATGTTGGCTTATGTATTAATTATAAAAGTTTATTCACTATAAAGGACATGTCTAGCCTTGTTAAAGTGACATAGTGAGGACTGCGACAACACTATCTAAACTGATTAACTTCCTTATTTAACAAACAAGTTCTTTGTTTCTTTGTAAGTATAGGTCCAGTTGCCATGGGAGCATAACATGACTTACAACTGCTTATACTGGTCTTTCATAAAATGTCTAGGATATAAGATTTTTTATTATCTAAAATACCAATAGAATGTGGTATCAATTTTATTACAAGAAAGTATTTCAGTTCCCTAAATCATGCAAAGAGAATTCCTTAGAGATCAAAGCAATAATTGGGTTGACCATAACTATATTACTTCCTGTAAGCACCACTTCATCAACATAGACTAATAAAAAAACAAGTGTAATTGTCTTAATTGTAAATGAATAAAGAGGAGTATGCATGAAAACCAATAAAACCAATATTAATCAAGTAATTGCTTAACCATTGGAACCATCTCTTGGGGTTTGCTTAAGTGATGACATTCAATTTATGGACATAAATTGGATGAATGCTATTAACAAATATGTGAGGTTAATTCATATATATTATTTCCGCTAATTGTCTATATAAAAAAGCATTACTAATCTCAAGTTGATGCAGAAACCACCCTCTAGAAATAGCAATAAATAAAATAGACCATATTGTCATAAGTTTAACAATAGGACTAAATGTCTTATTAAAGTCCAAATAATGTTCTCCCTAGCTTGGTCTTTAATCTTTCAAAACTACCATTTGCTCTTCTTTTCATTTTATACGCCCAATGATTGCTAACCTAAATTTCAATTTAGATAGCTTGATGCCATTATACTATCCCCTTTTTGCTTTGTTAAAGGGTTAAAAGCCTAAATTGGGGCCTAATGTTTTTGAGTTTGATCAGTTTAGGACTTAAACTTGTAACTTGCTCAACGAAGGTCTACACTTTCACGAATTTGCTCAATTTAAGGCTTTTTTGGATGAAAATTAGGAAGTATCATACACGCGCCGTTACAGACAATTTAGTTAGTCTGTAAATGTCATGTTAGAAACACGTGGATTTTTAGAAAACAAAAATAAATAAAAACATTTAAATTTTTAACAGAAAGGAAAATAACAATTTTAAGATATGTATATTTCCTCCTCTTAAGAGCCACTTCTCTTTTTCTCTTTGCACGTTCATGCTCTTTAACCATCTAGTAAGGCAAGCCTTTCCTTTTCTAAACATGAGTCCATTCAACCCAACTAGGAACAAAAATCAGTTTTTTTTAAGTTCTGGGTTTTCCTCGTTCAAAATTTCGTCTTTATCCTTAGTAAATTCCTCCTTAACATCATCTTGGCAAAAGCTTCACGAATAAGCTCTACTTGAGAAGGAAGTGAAGAATTAAAAACCCTAAAATATGCCATGGATTAATCATATCAAATCATCAAGAAATTAATCATGAACGGAAGCGTACTTGAATTTGTGGTTGTGCTTGATGAAGGCCTGATCTTCCAGTATATCAAACCGTCAACTTCAAGGTTTCTCTAAAACGGGAAAAGAAATTGTCGACTTCTCGTATACTGGGGACCATAACCCTTTATTATAACCTGATTTGGCAGATATCTATTTTGGCCCTTTAACAAAATAGAATTTGCACAATGGTCTCTACACTTTTAATCCTATAAATAGATTGACA
>JAOSBN010000002.1:17244334-17267410 GCA_027563595.1 Erythroxylum suave | reverse complement strand
GCTTTTAAGCCTTTTGTCTTGTCTGAAGTCTAAAGGTGAATATCAAATGCACGTGAATCATGGTTTGACTAGCTTTTCAAGTCTTTTGTCTTATATGCATAAAAGTGCACGATTTACGAGATGAATAAAAGGACATGATTCATGTTTGAAAATCGACTTGTATTATGCTTTTATATGCCTTATAAGCCATTTGTTTTGAATCAATAAAGACGTAAACCGAAGGTGATCGAAAGACAGTATTCGAAGTTGCGAACCCCATTCTTCAAGAAACTCAGAGGCAGAAGCAAATAAGCAATTTCGGCGTGGGAACTAATCCCAAAACGAAAGAGATGTTCATAGCAAAATTTATACAACAATTTTACCGAAAACTGAATGATTTAATATGATTTGGCTCTGATACCAATTGAAGAATTAAAAACCCTAAAATAAGCCATGGATTAATCATATCAAATCATCAAGAAATTAATCATGAACGGAAGCGTATCTGAATTTGCGGTTGTGCTTGATGAAGGCCTGATCTTCTAGTATATCAAACCGTCAACTTCAAGGTTTCTCTAAAAAGGGAAAAGAAACTATCGACTTCTCGTATACTGGGGACCATAACCCTTTATTATAACCTGATTTGGCAAATATCTATTTTGGCCCTTTAACAAAATAGAATTTGCACAATGGTCTCTACACTTTTAATCCTATAAATAGATTGACACCTCAATAGTCAATAATTCTAATTTGACCACAACTCTAATTTGACTATTTTATTTGACTGCGATACACATTTAATATTTTCATATGTAGGCCCACACTTTATAATTTATTAGAAAATAAATTCTAAGAGGAAGTTTATATGATGATTTTGTAGACAATGTCCTACCCACCATCTCTCCTTCGCTATCAGAACCACTTCTCCTGCCTAGTTCCTACACGATCCACAAGACCACAAAGTGAAAAAAAATGTAAGAAACAAATAATCACATATAAAAGCCCAAAATGAAGACAAATGGAACGATGTCGTGCCTTTAACTCTTGATTTTGAGTGACTTGTTCAATGAATTTTGAAGACTTGTTGATACTTCTATCCTCGTCATTTTGCATGCCCATCTGCTAGGTTGCTTCTACCCCAGTTGAGTAGCTAATATTTACGTGCATATGTCTCTTGTGCCACCATTTGCCCAGACATCAACTCGTACTAGCATTAATCCCTCATTTATTTGCGTCATCTGCTGTTCAAATTGCTTCTTGTTTTGTTTATCTGTATGCTCCTTCTCAGGGCATTCCTTTTCTTGATGGATCATTTCAGCATTTCTGTTTTCTGTTATCTATAAAAGGTTGGTGTTGGAGCACATCGTTATTAGAAGTACTAGCCACTAAACATTGGAAAGAAGCATATCGATTGGGACTACTTATTCCTAGAAAAAGTTGCCTCCTAGCCCACTTACATTGCCAATTATAGGGCACCTTTATCTCCGAAAACCACCCATATATCGTGTTTACAACAAGCTTGCTAAAAAATATGGTCCTATCTTTTGTATTCAATTTGGATCCCTCAAGCTTGTGGTGGTATCGGCGTTATCAACCATTGACGAATACTTTGCCAAGAATGATATTGCCCTTGGGGCTGATCATGGTTGTCAGCTAAAAAATACTTCGGTTATAACTACAGCTCTATAGACCTGACATCGTATGGTGAGCATTGGCGTAACCTACGTTGCGTTAGCAAGTTGTCGCTTGAACATGCTTGTAAACATTCGGAAAGATGAAGTAGTGTTAACTATAAACAAACTATCCCCTAATTCGTTACAAGATTTCGCTAAGGTAAAGGTGAGACCAATATGTCAGGAAGCACTTTTAACTGCATTTCATTATATGCTCAGAAGAAATCAAGGGTCTAATAATTAGAACCAGAAATAGAACATCTCAAGTTTTACAAATCAAAATGTAAAAGTCGGTAAGCTTTTTCGTGTGTGAGAATCGAAGTACCTATGATCCCCACATCATTCCTCAGTTCGGTTGTCGATATACTTTAAATAATCAACAATCACGAAGTAGGAAAAACATCTTTAACAGTCGACGTAGCAGATAGATAATTGAGAGTGTTTCTCAAAGTCTCCTTTTCTCTCTTCAATCTCGATGCGTTGTCTTCCAATTCAAGCAACGCCTGTTGCTTTCTGGGCGTACCTTCAAAAGTACTCCCCACGAAGAATGAAAAACGGTGTTGAAAACAGATTACGTCGCAAATCCTAGGCCTCCTTCTTGGGCTTCCTGTTAAGTTGATTCGATAGTCTGATGACGTCCTTCATGTAAGTTTCCACCTCCATTGCTAACGCCTCCACATCCTCGTCTCCTGACGACCGGTCCTCGAGCCACATCACCTTGGCCACCAAGTACGGTTTTGTGCGAATGAGGTTGGTGACACAGAAATGCTCCTGCCCTTTGCAGATGAGGAAGAATCTGTTGAATTGTGTTGTTTCATGGAGCCTGCTGCATTGAAGCTTGCTGAGGATATTGTTGCTTCTGTCAAAGTGAAGAAGAAAGGGAAATTGAAGAAGAAAACTCCCAAGCTCCAAAGAAGATTAGAGATGATGGTGTGCTCCAAAGAAGATTAGAGATGATGGTGTTGGGAATAATGCAGAAGGTTATGGATCAAAGGAATGAAATTCCAGAGATTGAAGATCAAAGGAAGGAAGTTGGTGAAGAAGCTGAAGATGCCTCCAGGAAATCCGAATGCACTCTGTTGAAATGTATAAAAACCTGAAGAGCCTTCTCCTGAAGCAGAATTGGAGTTTGAAGAAGAAGATGAAGAAACCTGATGAGATGAGTTTAATTGAAGTTAAGAAGGGAGATTAAGCCGAAGTGTCAAGATTAAGAGATAGTTGATCAGTCATTTTTGCCAAGGGATACTTTCAAGCTGATGTGGAAGGATTAGTTAAAGGTTGTCTACACTTTACCAAATTTGCTTGGAAGTGGTCCAACAAATCAGATTTAGCTCTCAGAATTTTTAATGAATGTCAGTAGCAAATCAGATGTGTTTTTAGCATGTTTTCTTTTTTTGGATATCAAGGACAAAGAGAAGTGAAAATCTCCTTGTCTCTTGAATAAAAAATGTAATGCCTTCAGTTTCGGATGTATTAAATCATGTAAGAGCTGATACAAAAGCTCAGTTTTTCTTACTTCTTGCTATATCAGTTTTATGAATGAAAAAGTAGTTCCTCTTCATCTTGTTGTGAATCCTTGCTGTCCTGCTTCGAGTTTTCTTTCATATGTGCATTGTGGATGAGAATTGAGAGAAAAGAACAGATATTGGATCTGCAAACTTTCAATCTTTCTTCAGTTGCATTTTTCAGTTACATATCTCTACATTTCATTTTCTTACAATTGTTGAAATACACTGAAACCATCCGAGTGGTTTAAATATATGTTCCTTGTTCTGAGTGATTACAACCAATACAAACCTAAGTGTTACAACCAGAGAAGTATGAAAGAGTTGATATTCTGGAAGTTTTTCTGAAGCAGAAGCAGTAGTGTAGCAGCACTGAGTGAGCAAGCAATCATCATCTGTTCTGAAGCTGAAGTTCAAACCAAGCATTGAGTGAGCTAGCATTCTTCAGGCAAGAGAGCACCTTCTAGCAAGATAATCTGTCGTCGACGAGTCATTCTTGCTTTACAATCTCGCCGACACAGTCGACGTAGGCTATTCTGGTGGCGTGGTCAGAGTAGATGACACCAAAACGGAGGTCAGATTGGAGGAGAGTGTGCATCATGATACGATAACGGAACTCAAAGGTCTGGAGTGAACACGCTTGTAAACATTCAGAAAGATGAAGTAATGTTAACTATCAAAAAACTATCCCGTAACTCGTTACAAGATTTCGCGTAGGTAAAGGTGAGACTAATATTTTAGGATCTGTCTTATAATATTTTGATGAGAATGATTACAGATAAAAGGTGTTTTGAAGATGATTATGTTAATGAGAGTCATTTAGCTTGGTGGCTTTTTCATGTGGACCTATACTTACCAGCTTGTAAGAAGTTTTGTAACCAAATTCAAAGCTCTTAAAGCAGCTGATGGTTTTTCAAAAGAAGCTAACACAAATTTGGAAGCTTTCCAAGAAACTCACCTTCTCAAATAAACCAAACAGTAAGTGTCCTTCTTCAAAGTCCTTGCATGTTGGTCATTACATGCAAGCATGCATATAGAGACGATAAGTAACAGTTCTGCTCAGCTAAAGCAACCCTAGTGCCCTCATCTTAAACATTCAAACCACGCTCTAGAATACGCTTTGTGCATCTAGAACTGTTCTTTTATCCTTCCCAAGACATAATAAATCATCATATAAAAGAGAAGAAGAAGAAAGATGACAAATCAATTCAAATTCTAAGATTTAGTGCTTTATGAGATAAAGGGATGTTGGAGTTAATTGTTTTGTGAAACTAGAATTGTTAAAGCTTGCTGAGGATCTTGCTATGGCAATCAAATTGAAGAAGAAAAGAAAGGTGATGACCAAGCTGAAGCCTTTTAGACATCTCAGGAAACTTGAGCTGCTGATCTTGGGATTAATTCAGAAAACTTTGCCTCCAAAGATTGAAGATCAAAGGAAGAAGGTTGGTGAAGAAGCTGAGAATGTCTCTAGAAAATCTGATGCAATTTGCTGAAGATCAATAAACCTGAAGAAGTTTTTTCCTTGAAGCAGAATTGGAGTTTGAAGAAAAAGAAGAAGAAACCTGATAGGATGAGTCAAATTGAAGTTAAAAGGGGAGATTAAGCTAAAGTGTCGAAGTTTAAAGAGACAGCTGATGTGGAGAAAATGTCAAATCTGCCAAGGAACAATTTCAGGCTGATATGGAGAGAGTTTGTTAAAGGTTGTCTACTTCATACTAAGAATGTATGAAGGTGGTCCAACATATCAGATTTGTTTTCAAGTTTTAATGAATGTCAGTAGTTTCAGATATTGTCTTTAGCTTTCTAGCTGAAGGAGAAGTGTTAGGCTCCTGTTTTGGTTTAGAAGCATGTTTGTATCAGCTTTTCTTGCTTTTTCCAGATGTAATAAGACATGTATGAGCTGAATATAAAGCTTAAAAAAAACCATCATCAATACAAGGGAGTGTGTTCAATGAAACAGTAGCAATTCTCATTCAAAAACTCTATTGTTCAGTTCTTGAATACAAAAAGGTTCTTGAGTGCTAAACAAATCGAAAAAACCCAGACATTGGATCTGGAATTTAAGTGAAATAGCAACCAACCTTACATTCATAACCAGAAAATTTACATTTTAATCCAAAACCAAAACCTATCCTATTTTACATTTGTGTGCATTTGAGCTGGCATAGCTCAATACATTCTGTGAAGATAGTTTGAAAGCAACAGTCCTGAAGAGCTTGACACAAAGCTTGATAGTTGCTAGTTTGAAGTTGTAGGCTCGACATCATCTTCAAAGGGTGCAGAAAAGGAGGCATTACATTTAGCTTCCTGAAGTGTGAATTGCTGGAGTGTGTATCAGCTTCCAAGGGTCGAAGCATCAACTTGGAAGTCAGAGACCAGTTGCTGCAAGAAGTGAAGGGGACCAGAGACTCTACTTCCTAGAAGGGAAGATTATCATACAATGTAAATGAATTCTAACGTAGATATTAATTTGTCAACTTTTTCGTAATTAATGTCAAAGTTTATCCAACAATGTCCGCTCACGTTGATTGCAAAGCTTCTAAGGTTTCTCATTTGAATTCCTCGCTTTCTTGTTCAATTTATTATAGTTATATTTATTTGGCTTTGATTCTTCTGTTGCTTGCAGCTGTGGAGAAAATTTTTCTCTGAATTGTTGATAGAAATCTCTCTTGTAGCAGAGAATTGGAAACTCCTCCTCGCTGGAATCGTTTTTTAGGTTCTCTCTCCTTCTTCTTGTTATCTTTGGAATCTGTGATTGACAAGTAAATGTTTAGCTCTCGGGTTGGTTTTCGATCTTTTTAGTGTTGTCTTCTGTTGGATTGTTCATTTCGATTGGGTATTCAAGTGTTGCTGATAAAATGGGTTGTTAATTTGACAGTATATACATGGGTTAGCTGCTTATGAAATTTATTACTTGCATAGGCCAGGTCTATTGCTTCATGATATTGGGCTTTTCTTCTTCTGCTGAGTATCACGTTCTGTAGATTATCTGCATCATTGTTACCTGATATTAGAATTTGATTGAGATGAATTTACTACGTTCCTATGTATAATTCTTACAGACATTCACTCCCTCATTATACCTCTTAAACTCACCAACCTGGGCTTGTTTGTAGGGTTATGAATTGAACTGTATAAAAAGGTGTAGAGAAAGAAAGAGATAAAGAGCTATGACTTTTTGGGAGAGGCTTGGCTTTGAATGCTTGGGTATGTGTGTGGTTAATGAGCTTTGACTAGGAAGCTGGTTGGATTTTAGAAAAAAGAATGAAAGTCAAAGTGAGCAGAAGATGTTAATTTTGTTGATGTGCCACGTAATATACCTCATTCAAACGTAGTGCGTGTAAGCACGCTCTAATTTTTGTTCAAAAAAGTCTTTAATTAAGCAGGCTCATAAAATTATAGCTCTTAAATGAGCTGATTTGAAGTTAATATCCTAAAATGTTCAAACTCAAAAAGATTAAGTCTCAAATTGAGCTTTTAGCCTTTGTTAAAGAAGGAAGCTTCTTCAATAATGTGAAAGAAAGGATCATATTCTGTGAAATATATAAGGTAGCACATCTATATAATATAGAGGGATGACGTCAAATGAGATGTAGTTGAGCACTAGAAGTATGATAAGAAGGAAGCTGTGAGGTTGGTGTAGGATTGTTAGTAAATTATGAGAAGAGCTGAGAGATAGGAGAGAGGTTATGTTATATAAAAATTAGGAATTGTAAAAAGATTAGAATTACCTGAAGATAATATAGGAATAATAAGATATTGTTGTAAAGAAGTAATTTGAAACCAAGGATAAGAAGTCATATCATTAGATTAGAAGGCCCATTTTGGTTGAGATCCAATAATTTGTTGAAAATGAAAAACCTTCTGATCAAATTTATGTATCTAGCAAAGTAAATTTTATTGGTGTCCTTATCAAGACAATAATAACTGGGATGAAGATGAGAGTAACCTACGAAAGTACATTTCTTTGAACCAAAAAAAAAAACTTACGTTTATCAAAGGGATGAAGCAATCTATCAATGGAAAACCTGTAGACTTTATGGAAGAGACAATCTAGTAGTTTATGAAATAAAAATTCAAAGGGAATTTTATTAGGTAACAAACTTGAAGGCATGTGATTAATAAGAAATAATGCAGTTTCGAAAGTAAATTACCAATATTTGAAGGTTGTACTGCACTGTCCTAATAAAGTTAGAGCAATATCAAGAATATTTCAAAATTTCCTTTTAGTCATTTTATTATGTTCATGAGTGTGAAGACAGATAACACTAAGAACAATCTTTGTCTTGGAAATATTTATGCAAAGGCCTATATGAATAATCCCTAATCTGAGTTGAAAGACTTGATTTTATAATTAAATTGTTGCTTAAACATAATTTGAAATTGATGAACAAAAGATAAAAAAAACTTCACATTGGAAATAACTAAGTAAATAAAGAATATTTATTAAAGAAAACAAACTATTTATGACCAGACGAAGAACAGAGAGGAGCGTATCCCCAAACATTTGAGTGTACTAATTCTAACATAGTCTAACAACTATAACGAGTCAAAGACAAAGAGATACAAGACATTTTTCTAAAACAACACTCTTTATACTTATTAGATGAATGATTATTATAAGAACAAGGCACTTAAATATGATCAACTAAACACCATACAATCTAATAATTGGGATGTCCAAAATAAGCATATCAGTCTTGTAATTTGACTAACAAGGTTACAACATCCAAACTACTTAGTTGTTGTATACCACTTAGTTTGTAAAGCCCCACTTAGTTTGTAAAGCCCCAACTCATTGGTTCCTTACATCATCAATTTAATTTAATTTAATTCAAAATTTAAAAATAAAAAACGAGTCTAATATGGATTTGAGTTCAATGCCTAAAACTCTTCTACTATTCTTAATTACGGGTCATTATATGTTGGAATCATTGCTCTTCTAACACTTGCTTTATCATGTTATTAGTGTTATTTATGTTATTTTCCAACATATTCACTAACAAAAAAAATGACACGTAAGTAAGAATAATATAAGAGTTCGATACAGATTGGCAGTTTAATTCAAACTCATATTCGACTCAATTTTTTAATTTTTAAAAACTTATTAGAAAATGTTAGAATATTAAAAAAAGTTATAATTAATCTAAAAAATAAGGTATTTAAAAGTTGAAAAGATATAACTTTTATAAAGAACATCGTGTTCTTAAAAATATAATTATGAATCCGTAATTTTGAAGAATTTTCTGTACAAAATAATAATAATAATAATAATAATAATAATAATAATAATAATAATAATAATAATAATAATTATTATTATTATTATCATCATCATCACACAATTAAGGTTTAATCTAGAAAAGAAAATCAATGAATTAAAATTAAGTGTTCGAAAATGAGTGGATACGCATGACAAATAACATGAAATAAGATTAAAGGAATTAAAATTCATTCCTCTAAAAAAAATTAAAACAAAAAAGTTAAAATTAATGAAGAAATAAATAAAATTTGGAAAAATATAAAAGCGAACAAAAATCACGATCAACACCGAACATTTCCATTTGAGAAGCTCCGCAATCAATGCTTAAGAGGAGTTCCTTAGTATTTTATGATTTACGACAGTGAAACAAAAGAATACTCTGCCTTTTCGGTTTTATGTAGACAAGTTTTAATAATTTAAAACTATTTACGAAATTCCATCGTGAACCTTTTGCAAGAGCATGTTGAGTTGTAGATATAATCCAACAAGTCCAACTTGAAACATAAATTATGATGCAGGCGGTCAGATAAAGACTTTAAAGAAATGGGTTAATTTTGACGAAGAAAGAACGTACAAAAATCCTTCTTAAGATACTCTGTAGCAATCAATATTAACCTTTCGTGAAAGACGACATTTGTTACTTGTTATCGTAGTGAAGTGGAATAGACTAGTGAACGGCCACCTGAAAATAAGACATCCATAGCATTTCACTAAGGCAAGCAGCCATACCCCTACCCCTATGCGAAATCGAAATCAAACACACACTACAAGAAAGATGGGGTTTGGCGACGTAAATTACCGATAAAATGTGAAGGTATTCCGTCGGCAAGCTTAGTTAGCGACGGAATTTACCGACGGAATGAGTCTTCGGAGAAACGGCCATAGGCAATAATAGGTGATGGAGTACAAATTTCTGTCGCTAAGTTACCGATGAATATTTTCTTTTTCGTTGCTATATTTAGCAACAATAATTTTTGTGCTGTCGTTAAATTTAGCCACGGAATGTTTGCTTCGGTCAGTAAATATAGCGACGGATAAGGCTCTTTTGTCGGTAACTTACCAACAGATTTCCTAAATCCATTAGTAACGCGAAATCGAAATCAAACACACACAACAAGAAATATGGGGTTTGGCGACATAAATTACCGATAAAATGTGAAGGTATTCCGTCGACCTTCCGTCGGCAAGCTTAGTTAGCGACGGAATTTACAGATGGAATGAGTCGTCGGAGAAACGGCCATAGGTAATAATTGGTGATGGAGTACAAATTTTCTGTCGCTAAGTTACCAATGGATATTTTCTTTTTTGTAGCTATATTTAGCAACAATAATTTTTGTGCTGTCGGTAAATTTAGCGACGGAATGTTTGCTTCGGTCAGTAAATATAGCGACTGATAAGGCTCTTTCGTCCGTAACTTATCGACAGATTTCCTAAATCCATCAGTAAATTCACGACTAATTTTACCAATGGATTATCCGTCGGTAAATTCACTGCATTTTACAGACAGATTTTGGTTTTTCGTCGGTAAATTTACTAATATTGTTTTTTAATATGATCTCTGCATTTAATTTTATTTGATAATCTTATGATTGATGTATAATTTATACAGTTATCAATTATCTGTTGATAATATTTTGATTTGTTTCTACATTTAATTTGTTAAAACAAAAAACTGATTAATGATATAAAGTAAAAATTATCTTAATTGATAATAAAAAAAGTATTATCTACAACAATATGTATTTAATTCATACAAAATAACTACAACTACGCTATTTATTAGGTGAATTCAGATGTTTTGAATGTTGTGATGAGGTGCTACCATTTCCTTTCAACTCATTTATCTCATTATAGAGCTAGGTTATGTACTACATCGATTGTTGCAACTGAGTTGCCAGTGCCTGTACTATGCTAGCTCCATAGCTCATGGACTTCAATGGATGCGGATCGCCTACTACATGCTACTATATTGAATGTGGAGGATTGCGAAGATCCTTCTACAACGATCTCTATCACCCACTATATGAAGATATGCTTGACTCTCATCAACATCTTCAGATTGCTAAGACTGTCGTTAAATGCTTTCTTGTATTTGGTCATATTAGAAAGCAATGTTTACGTTAATAAGTGATGATTATTAAGCATTAATGTTAAAGCATAAATTTCACATACATTTAGTTCTCTACATTTGGTGTTGACGAAGGTCACACCATCATGCTTCTTAGTGTGAGTGTGCAAAAAGAGCTGACGGGGTGTAGGCTTCTTGCCCATAGACTTTTTCTGTATCAGAATAAAATGTGATAAATGAATTACAATTTACAAAATTTTGGTAGAATTTCCTTTATTTTTATGATATTTACCCTTTGTTGAACGAATAAAGTAACTCAACAACACAGTCATATATGACACCAGACATTTATAACATTATCATCGTCCTTAATACACATATTTTTGTTACAAAATTTACACATAAAATTAAATTAAAATACATCAAAGTAAAAAAATCAGAATATAAGTGTAAAGTATAAATACTTACAAATCTCTCTACATGCTCGTGGAGGGTAATAGATCTTCCAGTGTGTATGAGAAGACTCTCTCCCCTCGTTCCTCCATGTCTATTGGTAGAATTACACTCTGAAATGAACATTGGCTCATGTCCACTATTGTTGCCAATGGCTCCATATTTCTTCAGAAATATGAGGAGGTCATACACCAGTTTTGTGTATCTCACCAACAAAGTCTCTATAATGTGTACGAGCTTGTCTCTTTCATAATTTATAAATAATTGCGGTAAATTCAGAATCTCAAAAAAATTCTTTCTAAAAAAAGAAAAAACATATAATAGGTACTTATAACCTACAACATTTATCTAATCAATGTATAAAAACTAATTACAAAAAATATGTTTTTTGTACCTTAAACTCTTAATAATAAAAATCATTTGTCGCCTGAGAGATATTCTTCTATATATAACCCTCAAGATCGATTTTCTCCTTGAGCTTGGATGTCATGTTTCTTAAGCACGGTCCAAACGGAATCAACCTAATATAAAAATAATTTCATATCATTTTTAAATTTAAACCTATAACTTAATTATAAACATATGGTGTTTCATGTATTTTTACTTACAAATTGTTGATAATTATAATGTAAGTTCTTCCATTAACTCCCTCAGCTCTAGGTTAGATGCCACCTCCTTCATCTACAACATTTATGCCTGATATCTTTGTCGATATAGGGGTGGTGGATGGTGTAGCGGTAGGTATGAAAGGTGATGCCTCATCTACATGTGTAGTAGCAGGAGGTACAACATCTGATTCTGTTGCAGTTGCAGAATGTGATGCTTCACCTAGAAAGTAATATGTTTTAAATCGTGGTCTGAATCTTGGTCGCATCATATCCTGTTTTTCTTTGATGGTATCTTTACCTGAAATTCACATTTTATTGAATATTCTAGAAATATAACAATTTCAATTCAATATATAACAGTATATTGTTGATTCAATAATTTTTTATTGAATATAATATTCTATTACAAACACAAATTATTCGCTATCAGCATTTAATTGTAAATCAAAATCAAAACCATCTTCTTTTTCTGAAGAATTAGAATCAAACTCAGACTCCTCTTTAGATCTTTTGCTCTCCTTATCCTCTCTAGATGAAATTTCAACATATACATTATTTGGATCGTTCAAAGGTTTATTTTCGTCATATGTAACAGATGCATTTATTTTATAAAAATCTTCTTAAAATGCTTCACTTTTAATTCTCTGTTCTCCTTTTCTATGTGATTCAAAAACACCTTTAGGTTTAACTTTACAAACGACCAACCAATCTGACTTATCTCATCCTAAGCTGGAAAAAAGGGACATAATACGCCTAGATCGCTTACTTCGCCAACAAAAAACGTTCAAATTGTTTAAATCTTCTTCACTAGTTGATTTTAACTAGATTGTATTGGCTTTGCACTTTTGTACCAATATTAGGAGTTGAATCAAACTAGTCACACTTAAATATCATACTCCACTTTATTAGCAATACAGGGACTCAATTTCAAGTATATCAATAATTTTATCGTAGTAATCTATCAATTCTCCCTGTATACAAACTCTGCTATTCACTATTGCCATGCTATGACAATGATATTCTTTATGATATTTGTATCTATTAACAAAATACACCAGATACGATTTAACAGTTTGTAAAGGTCCTTTTGCAATATCACTTATGAACTTGTTTTTTATTGGATTTTCTAAGTCCTACACAAAAGAAGTTATCCTATTAAATAGTGTAATATCATTTGAACACTTTAATCTTATAATTCAATCATTTCAATAATTGTAAGTGAAAACTTACATATTTCTCGAACCAATGATGAAAGTGTCTTCCAACTTCTTTATTGATATCATCCTATGTTTTCTTGGGCTTTAGCTCACGTAATCATTCATCGTATAATTTAAAATCATTATTATGTATTTCAGTTGTGAAAAACATTAAATTTCAAAACCCAAATAATCAATTTCAAAATCAACTTCAACTTACTACACGAATGGTTGAACTCTTTATAATTTAATAAATGTAACCATGGGCGGCCTCTATTTCTTCCTCTATTAACATTCTTCTTGTTGAACGTCCATATGCTCATCTAGGATATATGAAAATGGATAGGTTACCATCAGGATTTTCCGTTCCTCCCCATTGTCATTATAAGGAACTTTTCTTTCTCTTGTGTGCACATATGACTCAAAATAATATTAACAAAATGTACTTGCTTTCTCCACTAAATAAGCATTACATGTCGAACCTTTAACTCTAGCCTTGTTTTTGACATTTTTCTTCAAGTGATGCAAATACCTATATTAGCGAATAAGATTATTACAATTTTGTTATTAAAACATGTTATTATTTCAATTTAAATATTTACTATAATTATCTTAAACGAATACATCCAACAATATTGAACTAGATTAGCAAGTTTAGCCTCGTGTGCTAAATGCACAAGTAGATGCTTCACACAGTCAAAGAAGTTTGGAGGGAAATTCCCTTCTAATTTGCACAAAATTATTGGAATTTCGCTTTCTAGTTTTTCCATTGCAACCAACTTTATTTTAGATGATGTTAAGTTTTTAAAAAACAAACTTAATTCTCTTATAACTTCCCAAACCTTATTTGACAGTATCTCTCAAAATGCAATTGGAATTAGTCTTTGCATAAACACATGACAATCATGACTTTTCATCCCAAATAATTTGCACTTCCTTATGTCCACAAACCTTGCCAATTTTGAGATATAATAGTCGGGAAACTTTAGACTTTTCAATCATTCACACTATATTTCCTTTTATTTTTTGTGCAAAATGTAACATACTTTTAGATATTTACCAATGCGAAGATCTTTATTTAACTTATCCCTTATACAAAAAAATTTAAAATCAGCTCATGATTTTGCATTGTCTTTTGTCCCCCCTTCAATGTTCATTATGATATTGAACAAATTGTCAAAAATATATTTTTTAATATGCATCACATCTAGATTATGTCGTATCAAATTATTTTTCCAATATGAAAAATCCCAAAAGATGCTTTGTTTTCTCCAACCAAAATTTTTACTAATTCTTGTATTAACTACATCAGCTTCAAGTTCTGTAACTTTCAGCAACCTTAATTCATCAATCTCCTGCAATATCTCTTCACCATTTTTGTAAGGGGGAGGAGGTGTTTTTACCATCCTATACTTAATGCACTTTTGTTTATTGTCTTTAAATTGATGATCTAAAGGAAGAAATTTCTTGTGGTTGTCAAACAAACATGTTTTGCCCCCATTTGGAAGATAAAACGCATTAGAATCATTGCCACAATAAGGACAAGTCAATTTCCCTGCTATGCTCCATCTAGACAACATAACATATGCCAAAAAATGACTCATAGTCCACATCAAAGATGCTCTCAACACAAAATTTTGTTTCAGAAACACATCATATATCTTTGCACCATACTCCCAAAGTTGCTGCAATTCAGGTACCAATGGTTATAAGAATACATCAATTTTATGCTTTGGATTTATAGGCCCTGGCACAATCACTGTCAAAAACATATATGCCTCATTCATACACAACTATGGAGGCAAATTATAAGGAGTAATTATTATTTTCTATGATGAATATTGTTGCCCAGATTGACCAGAAGGTAAAAAACCGTTCGTCGACAATCTCAAACTAACATTTCAACTTTCAACTGCAAACTCATAATGGGTGTTATTAAAATGATTCCATGCTAGTACATCTAATGGATGACTCATTAGTCCATCTTCCTGTTTGTTTTCATTATGCCATCTTATGTGAGATGTGGTAACACCAAAAGCATATAGTATTTGAAGTCTCAGAGTTAATGGGAAATAATACATCCACTTCTAGGGTACTTATTTCTATTTCATAAAACACTTTCGAGGCTTGAACCTAGATTGACTATAAAATTTATACTATTGTAATTCCACATCATCTCCCTAATACATCATACATCCCAATTTGCAACAATCAATTTTTTCAACAGGCAAACCAAGATCCTTAATAAGTTTCTTCATATTGTAAAAAAAAATTAATGGCTCCCCATGTCGTGTCAACTTAATATAATTTGGAACAAACCCTTTTCTCAATAATTGGCAATTCACTTCACCAATAGGAAGGAAACAAATATGTTTTCACTTTTTACGTGGACATCTGATCTTTGGGTCATCCATATATGTGAGTTGAGAATATACATAATGAATTAAAGCTTCAACTCCCTCAGCAAACTTAGGATTAATGAAACCATCAGGTGTTAGTCGTCTCTACATCCAAGATCTATCAACATTGCTCATTTATGCAAAACTGTTAATTTAAAAAGGTGATTAAATAGTTAGTATCCTTCATGTACCCTAAGTTTACAGAACATTTAACCTTTCCTTTACACAACATACCCTAAGTATTAATCAATTGAACTAATAACCTACGATTGATTTAATACTATGGTACGTAACATTGTTTACACTTGTGAATCAAGAAAGCAAGTTCTGATTATGACTCATAGGCTCATGGAATTTTTCATCGATAAGACTCATAGAAGTTGAGCCTCCATCCTAGGGGTCTATTATGCCTCAAATCGTCCATAAGATCTTAAAGTCATTCCACATATGGTAAATATTTATGTAATCATACATCTACTCATCAATGATTCAAACAAAACCCAAACATACATACTTAGTCTATTAAAGAAGAACATAAAAACTCATCAATGATTATAAGAAATTCTAAATAACAACAAAAAATCAAGACCTCTTTTGCATTCACGCAAAGTCTAAATGCATTAAAATCGTATTATTAAAGCAACACATATGGTAGATATTAGTTAGACGACTTACCTGGATGGATGGATAACTACAGACTACAAAGAAGAAGGATGAGCGGCGCTCTTCAATACAAAATAAGGCTTGTGAAAAAGAATATGTTGTATTTAATATAATACATTTGTTCAATAGTTTTGTTATATTTTTAATATATTAAAGCAAGTAAATCATAAAATAAGGCAATTGAGTACAAAGAAATAAGTACCAACTTTACTTTAATATATTAATACCACAATTGAGTACAAAGAATACCATCATAACTTATAAAGAATATTATGACTCTATAGAAATTATACTACAAATCTATATGAGAAATATCATGAGTACTGTCTTTAATATTTCGTTATACTATACAAATAAGTATCAACTTTACTTTAATATGTTTATACCATAATTAAGTATAAATAGTATCAATATAATATCTAGAGAATACAATAACCACACAATTAGGTGTAAGATATGGTGGTATTTTGGAAGTATTCTTATTAATAAGGCAATGAGAAACTTGCTCCTCAAATTGGTCCAAATGATTTGCAATGATATCAAAGCATTTTTTTAGTTTCCTCAATCTCAAATTGATCTTAATTTATACCTTGATCTTGCCCTATATAAGTTTGATTAGTTTTTGGTGTGTAGAAGCATCTATAGTCTCAGTTAGGTATCATATACTGCAAGTTAAAATATATTCATCATTGACTTTTCTCACCATGTCCACTTTTATCACCTTAAAGTCTATGTTAAGTGTAAAAGAACCACATGTCAAATTCGTGACATTATCATATACAATCAAAGTTCTATGATAACTCGGTTAGAAAATGTCCAAGAAAATAGCTTATAGTCATTGTTTTTCCATATTCTTTAAGTATATTGTAAAGAAAAACCTAAGGTTTCATGATGCATTCACCATAATATGCTTTAGATATAATAGATCACAAGGTAACCATGTCATTCTTTTTAAATCTCCTTTTAATGGAATATGTGATACATAATGCAAGTAAAAACAACAATATACATGATTTCCCTATTTATGGACCCGGTGGGAGAATAGATGGATTTATCCTACAATATATTCCTATCATATTTTACTATTTATCCTAAGGAGATCATTTGTCATAGTTTATCCTTAGACGGAACAACTTTGGTTTGGTATAAGGATTAAAATGCATACTTCACTACAAACTCATTAAATGTCATGTTTTAGTTTTTATTTTATAGCAAAAAGCTAGCAACACCTTTATTATTGAAGCATAAATTTTTATGAACTTAATTAACAAAACTTTTAAAGCTATTTTATTATAGCACAACTTTTCCATTCTAAAGAATTTAGTCCATCCTTTTGTCTGACCATCACAATGAAATAAAACGTATTTTAAGGATAAATGGATGGGAACATTTCAAAGAAAAACATTTAATAGAAAATAGTGGGGTATTTGAAAATACATAGGATAAGAAAGCTAGAACGTAAGAGATCACTAATATTAAACACTAAGAGGGGCAAAGGTGGGTGAGTTTCTATCGCACTAAAGAAAAAAGAAAAATCATTAAATATTTTGTAAAAAATAAATGAAAAAAGATAATTCATCAAATTACCATAGATTTATAAAAATGTGTATCACCTTTACTTTAATATATAAATATCACAATTAAGTACAAACAATACCATGACTTCATTAAAACAAAAAACCCTTGATAGTTGTTTTTAAGCAATACAAAATAATAACTATGATCACAACTTTTTAAGTAATATTTAAGGTTATCAATTATTTTAACCATGAATTAACTTCCTTGACAGTTGTTAACCAAGTCTCATCAATATCCCAAGGATACATATATCATTTTTAGAAAAACAAGATATGATATCCCTAAGAGACATTTCATCGAACAATCCATAGGTAGCCCTAATTCATCTCTACCTAACAACAAAACGACTGTATTTTTCTATTCTTCACCAACATAAACACGTTCAAACAAGTAATGAATTAACCATAGTCAAAAAATGTAGAATCTCACAAAAAAATGAACCAATCAATGTTCATATAACCATTTATCAACAAAATTTCTCACAAAAAAAAACTCGAGAGCTACTAGATGGATGACTAACCTCAACTTAATTAAAGATGATGGAAGATGGATGAGCAAAGTGTGGACAATGGATGTTGGATGGTGGAAGAGAGAATAAGGAAAAAAGGACGCAAGGGAAAGGGAAGGGGGATTTTTGGGTGGTTTAAAATCAAACGAAAACGACATTAATTGGTGTTTAAACCAAATGATGTCATCTTCTTTTTAATAAAAACGTTGAGGCTGAATACCCAGAGACAAAGTTTAACTTTAATTTTTACAGAAGGAATGCACTTTCTGTTGGTAATTTACCAATGAACATTTTTTTCATTGATAAAACCTTTGTCGGTTATTTTTACGATGATCTTTATAATTCTGTAGCTATATTCCATCGGCAAAATTGTGGGGATAATTTCCCTCCACCTTTATCGAAGGATATTTTGTTTGTCACAAAATGCCATTTTTTCTGACAATTCTATCGACGAATAAACAAATTATGTCGCTAATTTACTACGGTAATTTTTCTATCGATGATGTTCTGTTGGTAAGTTATAATTTTCTTATAATGACAAAAGCCAGTTGATGACCCCCTTAACAATCTACATACACGTCGATCTGCATTAAAAATTGCCACCAGCTTCAAATCATTTGCAACAGGAAAGAATAAACATTTGGTCGCATGAGTGAATATCATCCTTCTAATGTGGTAGTCTAGGTTGAGACATAGATAAATGGACTAAGTATTGTACTACATGACTCGCATCGAGCCTTGCAAATTTTAAATTATTTATAAATTGTGACAGGATTCAATCTCGACTGTAGAAAAATAATTATGAAACTTTTTAGTATTTTGATTTCCAAAAAACAATGATCACTTTGCTTATATAAAATGATTAATAATTAAAACATAATAAAACATGAATCTTAATTCATACCTTATTTTGAAGTTTGATCATTTTCTTGTAATATCCCACGAACCGTTATTGAAATTGGTTTATCTCAACCATAGTAGTCGCATAAATGTCTAGCTTCTAATGGTATCCACGCAACAAGTTGAGAGAACTATATAACTCTTCAAAGAGGGTTAAGCAAGAAGTACAGCTCATTAAAACTTAAACCTATTTATAATAATTTTTAGACATTTTAGTAATTTAATTAAAATTAAACTCTAATTTCAATTAAAATTTAATTAAAATTACAAATGCTCAAATAAGAAGCTTCCCAAACTTTACTATCAAGTCTAACTTGATTAAAATATCTTTGCCCTCTTCAACCTGTTCTTTATGTGAAATTCATTAGATTTCCAAATGTGTTGGCAATGATTATAAATTATAAATCTAATTTATAATAAAAATTAAATAAATAAAAACTCCTTTTAATTTATTTTTAATTCTCAAATTAAATAATTTATAATTATAGATTAATATTGGGTTCTAGCAACACATCATGACCACCCAAATATTTAGGAATGTCAAAGTAGTTTTGATTAACGTTTTGGCACATGTTTTTCGGTATAATTCAATCCTTTCATTATACAATGTTCCAATTAGACATAAAGAATGAAATTAATGCCTACTTTATTTTGAGTCTAATCATATTAGTTCTTTGACAATATTTAATGATTCAATTAGTGGCATTTTAAAATTATTCACAAAGTGTTATTCCACCTTGGTCAAAGATTTCCCGAATTAATAGTAATCGAGAACAACATGACATTCTCCCTAATTACTTTTTGGCAATGAATACTATCTTAATCACTCAACTACCTTCATATAGTTCATGTTACATCCAATAACTTCCAATTGAATGACCTATGATTAAAATAGGTCATAAGTAGTATCAAATCACAACAATCCCTATACAAGATAACTTTAGAGATCTCAAGTCAAAGGATCACTTATTCAATCATGACAATGAGAATGTCCATAAATATACAAGTAATGTTCCAAATGGAATTTTATATCCGGTCTGTTCAAAGAATTTGTTCTCTAACAAGCTTCCACATGTTTGTTTAAGTATCTTTATACTTTAGCCTATAAGATCGACTACTTTCTTCATAAGGAAAAACATAACGTGTGCTAGTCTATTAATGTCCAATCTTAATAGAATAATAACTAGAAACAATTTAGGGATAATACATAAATTTAATATGAATCTCATAATTATTTCATTTGCAATATATAATTATCCCATAGACTTTATCATAGACATTTAAACATGTTCAAGATAAATAATACCTTTAAATAATTATCACTAAACTAAAACCAAATTGATTAGATGTAGGGCATAAACCAACAATCTTCCACTTGCACTAAGCCATTCTTTTAAGTATCATATACCATATGACGCTCATGCTACTGGTGAGATAGTGGCTTAATAAGATAATTCTAATATATTCTTTACAGTGGGCACTTACTTAAATCTTAGAACTTTCATCTTAATTATCATCATAATTAAGAAAATTGTCTAAATACATCATTGGATTTTTTTATGAGACCTTAGCTCCTTTTACATGCGCTCAATGGCTCTAATGTTTCATAGTACATTACTGTTTTGATCAATGCAAGGAATTATATCAAGTTCATTAAAGAAATTATTGATCTAATTAATCATTTCCACTAAATAAAAAAAACATATTATGGCTTAATTAGTAGCCATTGCTGCATTAAAACTTTCTAATCTTGAATGATATTGTTAAGTAAAATAGAACTTAGTTATGATCTAATTCTAAAGTAAATATCCTTATCTCCTTAAACTCAAATATCAACTCATACATAGAATAATGGATATCTTTAATACTTCATAAGTAGCAAATATATCAAATACTAAACATTTTTAGTAAATTATTTATAAACTTAGACTTAGAATAGGTGAACAACTTCTGATCTATCTTTATAGATCTAATTCTCATAATTAAGTTGTTACCTTTTCATATCCAACAAGAGTCGTTCTTAGACAATTATATTCTCAAAATTTGAAAATTAGGATTAATGGTCTTTGTGAGCAATATGTCTCTATATACACCTATTGAAGAGGACAACTATACTCCCACTAACCTTCTCGTAGACATGATAAATTCACAATCATCTAAAAAAAACTATTTGAATTCATCATAAAAGTGAATCTTTCAATTTCTCGCATTCTTTCAACTATGTATCAAATGTATCAACAAAGGAGTCAGTTTTAATTTGATGTATTGTCATGAGATTTAAATCTTCCAAATTTCATCTTACTCTTACTATTTATCTTTGTTGAGCAAGTTTTAATCTTATAAAAACCTCAATATTCCACAAGCGCATGGGTCATAAGCGTAATATATGAGGTGTCGATCCCATTAGGAATTAGTGAACTAATCGAATCTTAACTTGTCTAAGATCTAATAGTGTAATTAAAATGAAAATAAAAATGCACAAAAATTAAGCAATTGAATATGAATAAATTGAAAATTAAAAATTTAAATTAATGCAAGGAAGTCAAAATTGACAACCAATTAACAAATCGAAAATCACACAAGTAAGATTAACTAATTATGAGAAAAGGGGGATTTATCATATCATCTAATGCTAACTTGATTACTTTAAAGTTGTTTCGGTATCATTATAAGAGTGCATTATTCTTTCTTGATTTTTAATCTTTAACCCTAATTCATAAAACCTTATTGAATTGAATTAAGGAATTTGCAATCTCTCAATTAGCAAATAACCTACACATCTTATTAGATCTTAAGAATTTTAATAGACAATTGGGTCCTTACTTGAGATCTCTCTTCTTATAAATTATTGATTTGATTGTTTGTGTGATCTATTAGATTGTTTAACTCTCATTTCTTAACCTAATCATTTTGCTATTGGTTCACACTCTCGATTTATTACCGAAGCATGCAAATACGACAAACAATCATAATACCCAACACATTAATATCAAAAGCAATCAAATTAACATTGATTTAAGAACAAATCCCTAAAATAGTTTTGAACATCCTTAAACCCAAATTCATCATCATTGTATCCATCTTACACATCAAATGAAAGAAGCAACAAGATGAAATGAAGAAGTTCAATTGGAGTGACTGGAAGTGGCAGCAGCAACAACACCTCCTTCTTCCTTTGTCCTCTTCTCTCTCTTCCTTTGTTCTTTCCCAATGTAGCAAAAGGAGGCTCTCTTTTAGGGTTTCTTTCTTTAGCTTTTATATGTTTTTTTTCTATTTAAGGTAAAAATTAGGTTTTGCCTGTGCCTAAATATCCAACATAACCCTAGAAAAGTTAAGTTCAAAGATGGTCCTCACACCTGTTATTGCGCCTGTCATGATCGTGATCAATAAATCACGATCGTGGCACTTAAAATTAGGCTTATGTCACGATCATGACCTATATTGGTTGGCTTCTGTCACGACTACGGTCAATGAGTCAAGATTATGACCTGGTCCTGGTTATCTTTTGACACGATCATGGCAAATGAGTCATGATTGTGATACCTAAAATTGTGCTTCTATCATGATCGTAACCTTTACTAGATGGCTTTTATCATGATCGTGGCTAATGAGTCATGATTGTCACCTGGTCCTATTTAGATTTTGTCATGATCGTGGCCTTGGTTCCTCCTTCAAGCTTTCTCCATATCTTCTTTGATCTTCTTTACCTGATCTCAAACATTAATAAACTTATCAAAATAACTCTAACATATAAAATTAAAGCCTCATAATATGCTCTAAACCACAAACATTCAAAAACATAATCACATAGTCAAAATGACACAATTTTAAACCTAAACATGCACAAATTGTTTAATTAACAACTAAAAACATACTAAATTACCCATTAAAACATAATGCAAACTACAACTGTCAATCTTGAGAAACATTCTCCTATAAGTATATATTGAAACAAACAAAATTTTCAATAAATTTGTAAGATTATATCTAAACTTTGGATATCTCATAACCTTTTATTGTCCAATTTAGTTTTAAACTTAATGGATATATGCTTCAACCAAGCTTCACATCCTTGAATCATTAACTTTAACTCTTTCAAAGACTTAGCATTTTATATCTAATATGAAATCTTGTTAATTGATTCAATTGGAACTGTTGGAACCCTTCCCCGATGAGTCGCGTGCTCGACGTCCTACGTGACATCTGGACGTGCATCTCACGAGGGAGGGATTCCTCACCACGAAAGAAACCTCAAATTGAACTTAATTTTTAACGTCATCCAA
>JAOSBN010000002.1:17232796-17244234 GCA_027563595.1 Erythroxylum suave | reverse complement strand
TGCTCATTAAAACCAAACTCTTTTATTTTATTAATAATAAATATTTCCATTACAAAACTGTAACTAAAGAAGATTAACGTACATGTAAATACACTTGCTTTCCAGGGCACTATATTTACATAACTCCAACACATTTACAACAAATTACAAACATCCAAAAACTTTTAGATGTTCATAATATAAAACTTTTTTGTCAAACTCAAAAGGTCTTTTCCAATTAAGAACATTTTTATGTAAGTAGCTATAACAACATCATCTAACCAAAAAATTTAGGCATTTTAGACTCAATTAGTAAAGCTCTAGCCATATTCATCAAATCCCTATTTTTCCTTTTCATTTTGTTAAAGTGTGTAACACATTTACCTTTGTTTCTTAAAAATTATATGCCAACTTTGTTCATAACATTTCCTTTATCTATTCTTATGCTTTAAATTTTAGAATCAAACTCATTTTTAACACATAGAACAAACTTTTTTAAAATAGAAAAGGTTGGGCTCTTTTCATAACATATAGTTGCTCTACCATTATCATCCACAATCGTAAGTGAATAAGCCATAAGGTCCCACAAATCAACGTGAAGTAAATCAAAGCATTTATTAGAAATACCATTTTGAAAAATTAAATTGGTTTGCATTATCAGATGACAAATATGGCACCATCGTTTATTATTCAAAACAGTCTTCAAAAAAACATGTTAAATTCTATCATAGGACATATATCCTAGTATTGAATGTTTAAATCATTAACAAAATTAAAAATAACAAAAAGACATGTATTCTTAATTACAGACTATTCATTCCATTCTTAGTTGTTTTATCCATTTTAGTGGGTTAGTGATAAAATCTATGTCATTACTACAAATATTATGGAAGTCAACAGGATCAAAAAAGGAATGTATCCTTTGCATATTTTATATATAGCTAATATCATGGAAATTATAATTAAGATCTTTCCTATTTTTTGTCGTTACCTTTGCTGTAAACATGTATATATACTAATGATGAAAGTAATGCAAAATAAAGTTCACAGCCCATAAATAACTTCTCTTAATATGGTATTAGAGCAGGTTTGGTCCAGATTATTAATTTTCTGATTATCTATCTAGATGTTCAGTCCCAACAGCCCGGTCTGGTTACACTTCCATTTATTTCAAGTGACAACTAGATTTCCAATCCCAATTGTACTTGGGGGGAGTTAAAGTATCTCATATTGACTAAACATTAAAATGTTAAAGGGTTTGTATATCGTACGAGTAAACTATCCACTTATTCTCCACTTTAGTCCCCTGCCCCTTTTTGTTTCTATTACCATAAATTCTTATATACCTTTTCCAAAAGGTTCCAACAAGTTTTGGCGTTAATTCCCACAAGTTTTTCTACCAATATATCAAAGGTAGATGGTTCTGGTGATCGGTGGATGATTCTCTCTCACCTTACACCATACATCATTTAGATAATCTTGGTGCACTACTCGTCTCGAAGCCGCTATTTGGAAACAATTACTATACGTGGTCTCGTTCAATGAAGATGGCACTGAATGCCAAAAATAATTGGGGTTTCATTGATGGGTCCCTACCACAACCACCAAACACGTCTTAGATGTATCCTCTATAGAGTCGTGTAAATGACATGGTTATGTCATAAATTCTTAATGTAATTTCTAAGTAGATTTCAGACAACGTGTCACACTACTCAACTGCTTAAGACATATGGACTAATTTGGCAGAACATTTCTCACAAAGCAACGGATCATGAATTTTCAAGTTAACTCGTGATATTGCTCTCATCCAACAAGGTATAACTTATATTGTTGTTTATTATGAAAAACTTGAGTCTTTATGGGATGAATTGGCAGAACTATCAAAGGTTGAACTGTGTATATATGATGCATCTAAGTCTGCATCTCAAGCTGAACATCAACAATGCTTAATGCAATGTCTGATGGGCTTGAATGACTCTTATACTGCCCTAAGAAGCCAAATTCTCATAGATTCATTACCCTTAATTAGTAAGGCATATAGTCTTCTCCTCCAAGAAGAACGTCAGCGTTCCCTTCATGAAATCACAAAGAATTATTTAGAAGGCTCAGCGTTTACTATGAACAGGAGCTCAAAATCAATTAGAGACTCTACAGCCCCTTTGTTTTGTTGATATTGCAAAAGGGATAATCATGTGATTGAAGACTGTTACAAATTATAAACTAAGCAACAGTAACACCAAAATTCAAAGGGACATGGAAATTTTGGCAATGGTAATTCTTTCATAAGGAAACAAAGTCACAGTACTTCACATTTCGCAAATGCTCTTGCTTCATAATTCCCTGGAACTGAAACTGCTTCAAGTAGCAACTATACGTAAGCACCAATATCATTTACACCTGAATAGTGTGCGAAGCTCTTAGCACTGATTTCTCCAACTGCATATGAACACTCGTCGAATCTAGCAAGTAAGCTTCTTGCTTATTTATCCATTTTCTCTAGACTATGGGTGATTAATAGTGGTTCCACCGACCATATGACCTCAAAGTTATCATTATTAACATTTCCAAAACTATTGAAATCACCCCATAAAGTTTCTCTTCCAAATTGGGACCAAGTCACCCTAACACACAATGGAAAAATCAAATTAAATTCCCTATTACATGTTGATGACGTCCTCTATGTCCCAACTTTTCAACACAACCTTTTGTCTATTAGTAAGTTGACCAAGACCCTAAATCTTAATGTTAAATTTTACTCTGACAAATGTATTATGCAAGACTTGTCAATAAAGATGAAGATTGGCTTAGGTAAGGAGCAAGCAGGCCTTTATAGTTTTAAAACAGATATAAAAGAAGTGGCTGCATTCTCTGCTTAGGCCATCTTCAAGCTCTAAAATGTCTAGATTATGAAAATCCACTCCCGGTATTACTACAAAAATTGTCTATTTCATGTGTGCCCTATTGCTAAACAAACTAGGTTACATTTTTCATTGAGTTCAATAAATATGTCAAATGTTTTTAAACTTGTTCATATTGATATTTTGGGACCTTACAATACTGAGTCTCATTGTGATGCTCATTACTTTCTCAACTTTGTCGATGACTTTTCTTGTGCTACTTGGTTCTATTTAATGTGTCACAAATCTGAGACACAAAGTCATATAAAGTCCTTTGTTTCCCTTACTCAAACACAACATAATCGTCCTGTCAAACATATAAGAAGTGACAATGGCCTTGAGTTTCTCAACCAAGAACTCAAAGAATTCTTTTCCTATAAAGGAAGTATCCATGAAATTAGTTGTGTCTATACACCATAACAAAATGGGGTTATTAAAAGGAAACATCAACATTTGCTTGAAGTTACGAGGACCTTACGATTCATGGCTCACTTACCACTTGAATTCTAAAACTTATATGTCCTAACTACTTCTTACCTCATTAATCGCACTCCTAACCCACTCTTACATAACAATTCTCCATATGAGCTCCTCTTCCAAACAAGGCCTAACTATGACCATCTCAAAGTTTTTGGTTGTTTGTGTTTCACTTGTAATGTGCATAAAGGGGATAAATTTGATTCTTGATCCATTTACAGTGTCTATGTTGGTTACCCAATTGGGAAAAAAGGTTATCGTATTTATGAAATTATAAAAAAGAAAGTTTTCACAAGTCGTGATGTTCACTTCATTAAGACAGTGTTTCCTTTCCAAAGACAACAAAACCCAAAAGTCAATAGTGATCAAGTTTTGCCCTTACCTGCAGATGATTTAATCACACAGACTTTAGACAAGTTAAACACTCAAATCCTTCCGAACTCACAAAATGAGCCACCTACTGCATCTCCTCAAGCTCAAATTGAACCTATTATTATCCCTCCTTATCGCTCAAATCGAGAAACAAAATGACCACACTACTTGGATGCATATCATTGTTCAAATGTTGTGGCCTCCACAAACGAGCTCAAACCTACTCCATCTTTGTTGACATCTTCTTCAGGTACAAACCTTCCCCTATCCTATTACTTATCATACAAAAAAAATTTGGACTAACATCACACCTTTCTAGCTTCCATTGCATCTATTCCAGAAACAGAAAAACTTTCCCAAGCTATTAAATCACCCTAGTGGCAAAAAGCAATGGAGAAAGAAATCAAAGAACTTGGAGCTAATGATACTTCGACTATTACTGCTCTCCCACCTGATAAGAACCATGTGGGTTGCAAGTGGGTGTGCAAGATTACGTACAAAGCTAACGATTCAATTGAGAGGTACAAAGCAAGGCTTGTTACTAGAGGTTACATGCAAAAAGAAGGAATTGTATCATTAGACATTTTCCCTCGTGGCAAAACTTGTTACCGTTCGATATGTTTTTGCCATTGTAGCTACTCACGGATGGGATGTTCATCAGTTAGATGTTAATAATGTCTTCTTACATGGAGATCTCCACGAAGAAGTTTACATGAAAATTCCACCTAGTTTTTCATGACAAAGGGAGAACCAAGTTTGTAAGTTAAATAAGTCGTTTTATGGACTTAAACAAGGTAGATGTAACCGGTTCCAAAAATTCTCTAAAGTGCTACTAGATGTGGGATTCTCATAATCACGATCAGATTATTCCTTGTTTTTTGGCATCCAAAGTACCTCTCAAACATTCATTTTGGTTTATGTTGATGATGCCATCCTCACTGGCAATGACAATAGCATAATTCTAGCACTGAAAACATATCTGGATGCTCAATTTCATATCAAAGATTTAGGTACGCTAAAGTATTTTTTGGGTGTTGAAATGGTTTGTTTTTCCAAGGGGACCTATTTATCATAACAAAAATATACATTGGACATCCTCAATGATGTCGATCTCTTAGGAGCAAGGGTCACTGATACTCCAATAGAGCAACACCTCAAGTTGACCAACACTGGTAGGGCCCTGTTTGATGATCCATCTGTATATCAATGGTCAATTTGTCAACTGACTTATCTAACCATCATAAGCCCAGATAATGTGAATTCGGTCTATATTCTTAGCCGGATTATGTATGAACCTTGGAAGCCACATCTTGATGTAGTTTTTCGTTTACTTAGCTATCTAAAAGGGACACCTGGATAAGACATTCTACTTTCATCACATTCTTCCCTTGATATCACATCTTATTATGGTTCAGATTAAGCAAGTTATCTATTTTTGAGATGCTTCACCACTGGATTTTGCACCCTTCTTGGCTCATCACATATATCCTGGAAAACCAAAAAATAAGTTGTTGTCTCTCAATCATTTGCAGAAGCTGAATGTAGGTCCATAGTAAGAGCAGCTTGTAAGTTGCAATGGCTCAAGTATTTGTTGTGAGAGCTTGGTATATCTCACAATCAACCAATAACATTATTTTGTGACAACAAGGTTGCCCTTCATATTGCAAAAAATCTGGTCTTTCATTAGCAGATGAAGCATATCGAGATAGATTGTCACTTCATTCATGATAAGATTCAAGCAGGATTGCTTCACACAGGTTTTGTTCCTTCAAAAAAACAGTTGGAAGACATTTTTACTAAGTCAATTGGCAATGATGCTTTCCATTCAATTCTTTTCAAGTTAGGAGTTACGAACATTCACACTCTAACTTAAGGGGGAGTAATAAAATCTACGTCATTACTGTAAAGATTTAGGAAGTCAACAGGATCAAGAAGTAATGTATCTTTTGCATATTTTGTATTTAGTTGATATCATGGAAATTATATTTAGGATCTTTCCTATTTTTTATCGTTACCTTTCTTGTAAACATGTATATATACTAATGATGAAACTAATGAAAAATAAAGTTCTTAGACCATAAATACCTTTTCTTAATATGGTATCAGAGCATGTTTGGTCCAGATTATTAATTTCTCTACTGTCTGTCTGGATGTCTAGTCTCAGCAACTTGGTCTGGTTACACTTGCATTTATTTCAAGTGACAACTAGATGTCTAATCCTAGTTGTACTTGATAGGGAGTGTTAAAGTATCCCATATTGACTAAACATGAAAATGTTAAAGGGTTTGTAAGTGGTAAGGGTAAATTATCTAAATGACTAGTTATAGTAATTTTAGCAATAGTTAACTTAAGCTCAATTCTTATTAATAACTCTATACTCTACCCATAGTTAGTATATAACTGAATGCTCAAGTATATAATAAAACAAGCTTTAGGTCTTATAACTGAATGCTCAAGTATATGGTGATAGAGGTAAAATTGAATCCTTCTTCAATAACCTTTTATAAATCTTGTTCTTCCTTTCTAACCTCCAGTACCATCTCAATCTTAAGGTCATAAAATAAACATAAATCAATATAGAAAGATAATGTTATGTTTTGGTCTCTTATCAATTTGCTATTTGATAACAAATTGAATATGAAGGAAGGAATAGAAAACACGTCATTTAGTAATGAGTTTTAAAGCAACATAAAAATATATTGTTTAATATAAGTTATTAGTGGTTCCATCTGGTAAATACACTATAGGCTTTGAAAGGAAAGAAAGGCTAGCTTAAAAAGATTTATCTGGATTCGGTATATAGCTCCCATATTTACAGTTCAAGAACTAGTACCTATATTGCTAGCATAAGGGTAGTTTTGGAATTCAGTCTACCAATAAAGTTGATCATATTGTCCCTACCGTTGAGTTGTTGTGATACTTATTTTCCCTTAATCATTATCATCAACTCATCTACTTTGGTACTCAAACTCATTGTACTTAAAATCTTCACTCCTCTCATTCTCATCAAGAGGTGTATTAATCTCCTCCTCGTCGACATTCACTTCTAATGCAAGTTGTTGATTCCTTTGAGTATTATTTTTATTTTATTAATGATAATTAGGATAGCCAATTAACTTGAAGCTGTTTTGTTTCAAGTGACCAGCTTAATTACAATGCTTGCCCTTTCTCTTTTTTTATTCTTGAATTTCATTACATCCTTCTTATTTCCCATATTTTGCATTTTCACTTGTTTATTGAAACTATGTTGAATTTCAATTTATAGTTTCCTCCATTTTCTTTATAACATTACAATTGCATTGTATAATAAAATGATATAATAACACTCCTTTGAGATATAAAGGCTACTTGTCTCTAAAGTTAGCCCATTACTTTACCCAATCTTATCTCGAACCTAATTATGTAGCTCCTTCAAACTTGATGTATACATGAAAGCTTCTACTAAACTCTTTAAAATTAAATTAAGGATCCACGATTTCATATAATAATCAGCTTATTGCCAAAATCCATAAGGCTTGTATAGTACCTTGATTGTACCATCAACATAATCTAACCTATATTATGTGCAAAATGACAATGGGTGTAAGAATGCAGGGAAGGTTGTTATAGAAGAAGAGAGAATGAGAGGACAAGAAAGGAAGGACAATTTCATTAATGAATTTTATATTTCTTGTTGAGTCACATGATATAGACCCATGGGCCTTTCATCGACTACCAAGGCTAAAATTGTTGGAAATAATTATAAAGAAATGAAACTACATGGTTTACGGAAATTTTAGTGTTACTCTTAGACAATTTCATTTTTACTAGTTATCAATTACTAGTTTCTGCCTTTTGTATAGTTTTAGGAACCTTGTCCACAACAAAGGGATTGAGGTGACATTTTTATAGTTTGAGCAAAGGTTCCTACGCTGCCTCCTCTAACAAGCGACTAGACTATTATACCAAAACTTACGTCATAGGGAAAATATGATGCTTCACCGTTTTATGATCAAAAATGGCCTTTAGGTGTTTGTCAATTTAAGGTATTATCGCAGGTAACTATATAGAGGTAAACGTTCCTTTAATAACACATTCCTATAACTGTGATGCATAGAAAGTTGGATGAATGTTAGACCCTTCTAATAAGGTAATATTGTAGGTGACTCGCTCTATTCTTACCATAATTGGGTATGGGTCATAATACAAAGGGGATAATTAATGATAGGTCCTTCTCTATAGGGAGTGTTGTAGGTACAATTAGAGTTTGAGAAACATTAGGTTTCCTACTTCAAATTCTTGATTGATCTTTTTATGATTTGTTTATTGCTTCATTTGGTTTGGGCTTTTTTAAGGTGGAATTTTGCTAAAGCTAGTGCTACTTTTATATCTTTCATTATTTAATCAACCGTGGTATGTATATCAAAGGAGGATATCCATATAGTAGTTCAAATAGTGTTGAGTTAGTGGTCATATGGAATATGGTGTTATCCACTCCACCCATCTCGTCAAGGTGTCACTATAGAAACACTACAGATAAGTCTCTAACATGCGATTCATGGCTTCAGTTTGTCCATCAAATTAAAGATAGTGCTCAGTTGAGAACTGAGACTAAACCCCTATAACTTGAAGAACACTCTTCAAAATTTACTCAAAAAAAGGATATCTTCTTTGATAACACTCTCTAAATATATGTAATTTAAAATTTTAATCAAGCAATAGTTTATCCACATTTGTCGCAGTTAGTAGGTATGAAGTGGCCATACTTACTAAGCCCATCAACCATCACCATCACTTCCATTCTTCCTCACGAGGGTAAAATCCCTTCCAAAAAATCCATATTGATACCCTCCTAATAACTCTCTAATATAGGCAATTGTTGTAACATCCTAGGGTACTACACATTTTCATGCTTATTCCTTTAGTAAATGATGCACACTTTAATTACCCCTACCCATCCAGTAAAAGAAATTTTGCAATCTCATCATTGTTTCTGTTACCCCAAATGACCTCCTTGTGGGCCATCATACCTTAAGGAAATCAATTTCTTGCATAGTTACTTATCAAATCCAATGACTATTCTCCCTTTCTAGTGTAGTATGCCTTCCCTCCATTCATAATTACCTAAGTTGAGGGTCCCTTCCTTAATGCATCAAATGATGTCTTGAATTATAGTAGCTATTTCCTTGCTATTTTTCATTTCTCCTAATAACTCAGTATAAACATATGATACAGTTAAAGTGAGGAGCTCAACACTAGTCATTCTTAATAATGCATCTGTCTTCTAATTCTCCTTTCCACTTTTGTACACTATATCGAAGTCATAGCCAAAAAGCTTAATATGCCATATCTATTGAAACGGGGTGGAAATCCATTGCTTTAGTAGCAATTTAAGACTCCTATTATCAATTTGAACCTGAAATCTCCTACCACCAAGTAGTGTTGCCACTGTTTAATCACCTTGATAAATGCTAAGAATTCCTTCTATATGTGGACATCCCTAGGTGTTTGTCTGCTAACATCTTTATTAGATATCCAATCAAATGTTTATCCTATTGCAATACCACCGTAATATCGATATTGCAAGTGTCGACCTTAAGGAAAAAGGGCATAAAGAATTCACGTAGGGTAGGATCATAACTAAAGTGAGGGCCTCTTTTAACCCTTCAAAGGCCCATTGTTGCTTGTCCCCAAATCCTATTCACTTATCATCTAAGTCTTAAGTAGCTCATTCAAGGGTCATGCCATCTAATCATAATTTTGATTAAAACATTTGTAATAACACTTAAGCATAAGGAATCCTCGAAGCTTCTTAAATATCTGCCAATTCCAAACTGTTACTACCTTCTTGTCATCTATAGCTACCTTTTTCTCTAAGATTGACTATTTGAGGTACTCTAATTGCCTTGCTCTAAATATGCATTTGTTCAAGTTCAAATACAATTTATAAGCTTAAACTGTTTAAAGGGATTCTCTCAGGTGATGCACATGTTGGTGAAGGTTGTTTTTTTAAACAAGGATGTTGTCAAAGAAGACAAGTATGAATCATCTAAGAAATGATCAAAATATCACATTCATTAAGCTTTGAAAGGTTGATGACACATTTATTAACACAAAGAGCATTACGAGGAGCTTGTGATATTTTTAATTTTAAAGTCATTTAGTTATTTCTTCCCTATACATCTGAATCCAATGATAATCAGATTTCAAGTCTAACTTGGAGTACCAACTGAATTTATGTAGTTTTCAAACAACTCTTTGATAAAGAGAATAGGAAACTTATCCCTCATAGTGTGCTTATTTAACTTTTGATAGTCGATGCACATCTACCAAGAGTTGTCCACCTTCGTCATCAATACTACCAATGACATATAAGGGCCCAAAATATATCGTATGAAACTTTACTAAAGTAATTTTAACATTGCTCTTTCAATAACATCCTTCTACTCCCCTAAGTAATATTAGGATCAAATGTTAATTGAATTCACTCCTTCTTTGAGTTTGATCATATAGTCTTAGGTTCTTTTTGGGGGAATTTGTTGTAGTTCCTAAAATAAAAATTTGAACTCTACTAGCAATTTTTAAAGCTCGTCTAGGTTTAAGACCTATTTTTCCAAGTTCAATTGTTGCATTTGGTGTTCTACAAGTTTGGTTAATTATATCATATATAGTCCCCCTACCTGAGCCCCTTTAATCATCCTGTTTAACCTTTTGCTTAATACTACACCTTCACCTCTCTTTGCTCATTAGGGTAACCAATCATCCCTCTCAATTAAACCTCATGGTCCAAGTTTTGAAGTTAGAAAAGATGTCATTAATGGTAACCAACCACTGCACCCCCATGACAACATTACAACTCCCCATTAGAATTACCGAGGTTTCTATTACAAAGGAGACCCCAATATCCTTAATGTGAACCCTTTATATCTTTGATGGAAACTTAATACGAGACCATCTCCCGCAATAATATAGATCCCAATAATGTTCTCCAATTGATTTTAGTTCCTTCTAACTATAGCCTCATCCAAAAAGTTATGAGTACTCTTGTGGTGTTGGGCCCCAAAATTTTTTTTATTTATTCTTATTATTGATTTAATCGTTTTATTATTTTTAGAGTTGAGTTGCTAAATTAGCAAGTATGAATGGGGTATAGAATGTAGAAGTTGGAATTTCAAATAAAGAGTTAGAATTAAGTTAGCTTAAGGAGTTAAGTTAACTTGAAGGAGTAAAGCCATAAAAGACAAAAGAAGGGCAAAATTGGGAGAACAACACTAAGGCGGGGCATAATTGGAAGAAAAGGAGTTAAAATTTTATTTAAACTAGAAGAAGAAGGAGAAATTTCATAGGAAACTTGAAAGGAAGAAGAAAGAAGAAGAAAAGAAGAGGAGGAGGAGAAGAATCGTAGGAAACTTGGAAGGAAGAAAAAGAAGAAGAAAAGAAAGGGAAATCTACTGATTGGAGGTAAGTTTTCATCTTTCTTATGCTAGGTTCAGAAAGGGGATTAAATAGAGGCTAGGTTTTGTATTGGAAATGAAAGAAGAAAGAAGAGAAAGATGAACCCAACTAATTTTGGGATTTCTAAGTTAGGATTTTGATTTTTCTAGCCTAAATGGGCTATGGGTCGGTTGGATTTAAATTTAATTTTAGCATTTCCTTTATTCTTGAATTCTATGAACTTTCTTTTGAATATATGGATTAAATAGAAATTGGTTTAATTGAAGGGAGTCAAGAAAA
>JAOSBN010000002.1:17208608-17224137 GCA_027563595.1 Erythroxylum suave | reverse complement strand
ATAAAATAAATTTTAATATAATATAATATAGTAAATAATTAATAATAATATTTTATATGATTAATAATAAATTATATGTAATTAATAATAAAATAATAAACTTCCTGCAATAATCATTTTAATATAAGGGGTATAATAGTAATTTATTATACATTATATTCTATTCCATCAATCTTCTAAACAACATTTCCTTACATTATATTATAAATCCTTCCTTCCCTCCCAAACAATGTTCTACTGTATTATATTACATTCCATTATAAACTGTTCTGTTCCGGTCCATTACATTCCATTAATTAACATTCAACCAAACAGTCCTATGTATCTCTTTTTTCTTTTTCCTTAACTACTGAAATTTCCCTGTAAGGTCCAATGTAAATGCAGAAGTGAGGTTGATTGAATTGTGAACTCCACCTTTTGAAGATTTGTATTAAGAATATAAAACACAGGAATGGCTGTTTGAGCATTGGACTGGATGATATTTTAAGGGCATTTTCCTTTGATAAAGCGGAGACGAAAACGTGAAGACACGGAATGGCCGTAAAACACAGGAATGGCTGTTTGAGCATTGGACTGGATGATATTTTAAGGGCATTTTCCTTTGATAAAGCGGAGACGAAAACGTGAAGACACGGAATGGCCGTCCTGCAAAGAACAGGATATAAGATTAAAAGTTGAACCTTCCAATGATACTATTTAGATCCCACAAAATCCTGCTCACTCACTCCAAATCACGTCCAACCAAAACCATCGATCACCTCCACTAGAATCCAGTGTCATTCAACCTTTCAGTCGCGTCTACTAAAGGGGCCCCACTTGAACAATAACGTTGGAAGTTTTTATAAGACAAGGGAGACAAAAGTGCGTTCCCAGTTCTTTTAGACCGTTGGAAAATCAAATTCTTTAAGCGATCACCCGGAAGGCAGCCCAACCCCCAATGAAGAAAACTACAAAAGCAATTAAAGAACTTATCAAGCCAACCCATCCCCCAAAACCATCAGCAATGGCCGAAAATCCTTCTTTCCACTCTCTTGATCCTGTCTCTCTAATCTTAGCTCAGAATTCATCGAATTCTCACCGGCCACTTGCCCTCACACTCATGACGGAGAGCTACATCATGGAGAGAGGACCAAGATACAAAGCATATGCAGAGTTGAGAGAATCTAAGCTGAGAATGAAGAGCTTAAGGCTACAAGAAGAAGAGGAGTGTAAGATCATCAAACAAACCCCACCAAAGAAACAGGTCAAGTTTCAAGAAAACTTGACCAATTCAAGAAAAGGGTCTTCTTTTTTGGCCCAGTCAGTGCCTGATTTCTCTGCCACGTTGAGAAAAGAGAACAGAAAACCGCCACTAGAGTTGACACCCCCATCAAAGAACTCTTCAAAGGTTAAAGGAATTCTGTCGAACTCAAGAGGGAGCAAGTCGGCTAATGCAGGAGAGAAAAAGAATGTCAATAGTGGACTCATAGCGAGAAAGAGCTATGCAACCATTCAAGAACTGAAGGGATTGTGTACTTCTGCATCCAGTGCCATTAATGGCGAAGACAGGAGAGGGAGAGGTGGGAAAACTGTTTTGGGGTACAGACAATTCTAACGTAGTTGTCGAACACTCCCACAGTTCATGTGAGATGGCTCTTTTCAAATCTTTGGTTTATTAATTTGATTGCTTTTGATATTTTATTTGTTTTAAAATCACCAACATCGCTGGTGTACTATTGTCTAGTAATCATTTTTTGTTGCTACAAAGAACAATTTCACTTAAATGAGTTGACAGAAACGCTGTTGAGGTCTATGATGCTGTTCTTTTATTGATGTATGTAAAGTTCCGGATGTAATCATGTTTCACATATGGTTATAATACACAGGGAGAGCTAAGAATGGTTTTTGGGAACTTGAGATGTCAATTTCCAGCAACATTGTTTCAAATTCAGAACTGTTGTTGGATCATGGATGTGGCGTTTTTTATGTTTCTTGTGCCTCAGAAAGCTCTAGACTTTTATCAGAACCAAACTACCACTTATTATTGGTTTAGCCAGGACGCAGCAATCAGGATTTAGAGCCTTTGTTTTTACGTGTGGTTTTGTTTGTTGTCAGCTGACTTTCATTAATTATGATCAGTTGATCCTGAGATTGGTTTGTGATCCATCTTTTTATATTCACATTGATACAAGAGATGTTCTGCATTTACTAGCATTCATTGTGTAATTAATTTATCAGCATTCAGTAGCAAATCCAATGATAAAAGGCGATTTGGGAGATTGGGTTTATGTGAAAAAAAGCACATTCTTCTTCCACCAGCGTAAACCCAAGGAATGTGATAGCAACTTAGCGTAGGAATGTAGACCGTAGGAACGTTTTTGCAGAACGGTTTAGGCAGTTACTCGTGAATTTGTATGTCTTGTCATTTCTATAAGAATAGGCTCATGAACATATAATGCGAAATCAAAGACAGGAAATATACAGGCCTTGGCTCCAGTGAAATTGCCCATATTACTTGAGAAAACCTTAGAAATCTTACAAAACTCGTGATCTCTTTTCTTATCTCGATCTGAATGCTTGCCATAAGCGAAATTGAAATTCATGATGCTTAATTATAATGGTTAGAAGGGTTAGTGATATAACAACTCATTCATTTGAATACTACCATTTCTTCTCCTGTGGCGTTAAATTTAATATAATGCTACGTGGCATTAAAGGTACAAATGTAATCTTATTTTGCCAAATTCTGAATGACCTATGCAATTATTTTGTGCTTCTTACTTTGTAAGTACCAATCTTGGCATAGAAATATGTATTTAGCAATCAACTTAATGCAATCTTATGTCACGTATAACTATATAAGAAAACTTAATATTAGGTGTCAAAAAAATAGGGACTCTTTCTCCTTGCTTTTTCATAGATATAGGTATATAACTCTACATACTAGACACTTAAAGATGACAATGAGAATGGTTCAAGTTCAGTTAAGATCAAATTTTTTGATTCAAGTTTTCAATTTTACACTCAATTTTGGATTTCAGGCTAAAATTCAAGTTTTGAGCTAAATTGGAGTTTGGATTAGGTTTTAAATTTAAAATTCAATTAAATCAATTTTTATTTGTTGGTTTTGTAACAAGTTTAGGATCAAAATAAACTCATTATAACAGTACTAATCTAGCTAACATGACAAACAAATTACGGTTGCATCTCTTGTGTAGGTTCGATGTACGATGCTGTAATCAGAAACATCTGAACGTTTCACGGTCCATTCCATCTCTTATGTAATAAGAGCATCATGTATTTGCTTGTTGGTCTCAAAATTCTGTTACAAAATTTTCTCCTTTTCTATCCTAATAACATATGTGACTGGTTTTTTCCGGATGAAATATCTATTAAATGTTTACTGCAAAATCATGATTTTGTTTTGTTAGTTTCTTAATTGGTAATGGAATGAAGGCGTTGATAATTCACTCGGCGGCATGCTTCTAATCCAAATATTGAGGGAAAAGTAACAACGATCGATCACAACGGCAATTCCAAGGTTGAGAGAGATGTGGATCTGTCCTTGAAAATATGCCGTAAATCACACCAATTGGTTTAAACTCTTCACTTAAGGCTTTTTTTAATAGAAAATTTTGAGTTCAAGTCACCAAAAAAGAGAAAAGAGATAATTTCTCTTATTGATGATCATCTAGCCTCCTAGGCATGCTCCTTGGTCAAATCAATTGCAAACGTTTAACTTCCAACGACAATATAGGAGTTGGAATTAGTAGACAACCTGAGACTGATTGGAATTGATACTAAACAGGACTAGTAATCAATCATCAGCTAATCAATCAATATGTGACGACTCCTTGTACGTAGAAATGTACAAGTTATGTAGAAACTTGAAGGACGTTGAAACTCCAGATTTACCTCCTCTAAGACTCTTAGAGTGAGATCTTAGAGGCATAAGATAAGTTGTGTAGAAACTTGAGGGCCGTTGAAACTCCAGATTTACCTCCTCTAAGACTCTTAGAGTGAGATCTTAGAGGCATAAGATTAGTCTGGCAAAACTGAGATACCTAGTATATAAACAAAACAAAAAAAATTCCCAACTATTTTATCTAGTTATCCATGAAAACACGTTCAAGTTTCAGATCATTGTATACAACATCTACATCATCCTACAGCTTTTCCAGGTTATCATCACCCTTCACTTAAAAAACAAACAAAAAATGATCAAATCATTCGAGGTCTACAAAAATAGGTTAAGTTGCTTACACGATAATCAAAAAGAGATTACGATGTGCAGGGTCTATAGACATTTCAAAAGGTTCCCAAGCAACATTCCCAAAGATCTATCACTATTTCCTCAACCAATATTTCAAGTATGTCCCAATCAACTTCACTGCCAGTTTCAAAAGCTTCAATTCCAAAGTCAGTCCATTTCCCTAATGAGTGACTCATCTCCCACTCTATTATTTCATCTGGGATCATCCCTGCCAAACTTGTCCATCTTTTAACCTCCTCCTCAACCTCTTGAATCAGCATGTCAGCGTTTTTGCAGAACTTGACTCTTTTCCATGTTCTAAAACCAGAATTGCTGTACCGACCATATTTTGAATCTAAGCACTCTATTAAACAGTCGAAAAGGAACCTTCTAACAATGTTATCATCTTTGCTCTCACTAAAACCAAGAAGATGAGTAAATTTTGTACACTGGATACCATGGACTAATTCAAGTCTATCAAGTAGGACAGGTCCTATGAGAAAACTTCTCATTCTATCAGAATTTTGAAGAGCTGCATTCCCAAACAAAAGTTCAGATTTCAAGATGACCTCCTTCGCATGGGTGAGCTTGTCATCTGTTGGTCCACCACCTGCAAGATTGATGCTCTGCAATATCCTAGATATGTAGCTAAGAAGGTTAGTCACTATCTTGCCCCCCGTCATCCCTTCGTTCATCAATGTTACTGAATCCAAAATATCAGTATCTATTTCTTCAGGAGGTGGCTGATTATAAGAGTAATCCATAGCGTCAAGGGGCAGCAGTCGTCCTAAATTAAATTTTAAACATCAAAGGATCATATTAATCACCCTTTTTTTTTTTGGTAATTTCAACATTTCAAAAACAAGAGGAAACGATAAAATTAGCATGAAATGGATCAACTTTTTTACCTGAATTGTCATCCAGACTGCTAGATAAGCAACCATCATTGAAGAAGGAAGCTTCAAGAACAGATGCAGGACTCAGATGTTCACCTTGATGTGTTAATCTAATCGAGGGCCCTTCGCTCATTTTTTCACTCTGAGGAAAGCAACAACAGAAACCAGACTTGTTTGAGTGAGGCATATAGCAGAAGCCCACATAAAGTTCCGAAGTAGAACGTGAAAAATTGGGGCCAACATAAAGATAAGTTCAGACTAGACTTCAGCAGGAATGGCAATTTCTTTGACAGAAAGAAAGAAAAATCCATCTATGGTAATATAGGTGGCAACATTAACTCTTTCGCTCATTAGTAATTGCCATTCACATTAGTCATGTAGAAGCTTGTTGGTGAACAAAGTTGAAGTGCTTAATTTGTGATTCTTCAAAAGTTATAATGATCAGAATTATAAATGAGTGAACAATTAGGGAAAACTTTAAGACCTTAATCATCATGGGGAAGTACCAATTGTCAAAGCAACAACTTAATGCCAAAATCCACAATCAGTTCACCACCATTACGTTCTACTTAATCTAAAGTTTCAGGCCAGCCTTGGCCAATTCAGCAATGTAATTAGTCCTACTATGGAGAAAGTTAAAATCCATCATTCACAAGAGACGCAAACTAAAACAGTTCAGATGGACGTAGTTTCTTAAAATCATTGTAAATAAAGTGATTTTGTAGGAATATATTTTAGCGATCCACAAAACAAGAAAAGTGACGAAAAATCCCAAAGGCATTAGGAGATAGTGCAGTCATAGTGTCAGTGAATGGTGAATCAAACCTGGGACACCCAATTATCAGGAAGGATAGGATTTTCCGCATTCAATGCAGATATTAGTTCTTGGAGAATCATAGCAATGGATCTCTTGGGAATACTGCCACCAGAAGCATATTCATCATCTTCTTGAGATAGCAATTCCTTTAACTTTTGTTCCAAAAGCAAGCCTAAAGCATCTCCTCTTAAAGGACAATGCGTCTGGAAATATGCCTTGTTACTAGTTTCCTCCAAAGCAACTACTTTTTGTTGTGAAGGATTCACATCTGTTTGGTCAACCCTCCCTTTATTATCTGAGGAAATACTAGTCTTCTGCTTCAATGGGGAATTAAATGTGAAAGAGATAACAGTATTGTCCTTGTTTCCACCAGTTTTATTACCTTCTGATCTGCTGTTGGAGTACCTTTGGTCTTTTGAGGGAGTATTAAGCATCATATCTTTGCCGTGCACAACACCAGACTTGTTTCCATTTCCCACGGATGTTGAATTGGTAAATCCTGTGCTTCCAACTTGGATATTTGCACTTACAGTTCTCCTCTTGCGCACTGGGCTCCTTATCTGTGAAAGGGAATCATCTCTCCCGTTACAAAATTTTCTATCTCCATCAATTGTGGAATCGTCCACTCTGGTGGACATCCTCTGCCGGCTGCTACCACTTAAATTTCTGTTAAGAGCAACAAAATTTTTGGCCCCACTAATAGTGTTAGCAGCTGCAGAAGCTCTTCGGCTTTGAAAATTATTTAATCTGACTCTTGGTGGAGTTCTGTTGCTCCCAACCGCCATTTCGTGTTGCTTAAGTGCTAAAGAAGATGGATCGTTCTTTTGAGGCCTGCATTGCTGGCTTCTTGACTGCCGCTGCACTTGGCCCACTTGAAAAACAGACTTCCCGTCAGCAACTGGTTCATCTTGCGGTCGTATGCCATCTTGCCTTTCAGCAGCCGTACATAGTTGGTCCCCATTCTTTTGCTGAACTACATCTCTTTCCTCCTCAAGGGAGCTAACATGTGGCCTTGGCTTCATCCCATTCAACCCCTGAGTAGAGATACTAACCAAATTTGACGCACAGGGTAGGAAAATGAGCTGCTGCTCATCCAAATTTGCTCTAGAATCTATTAAATTAAGCACGTTACCGCAGTTTTGGCAAGAATTCTGCCCCAACAAAGACTCACTGGCATTTATGTCATGGCTTATGCTCTGTGGTAGTTGTTCCATGACATCTGATGAAATAGTTCTTGTTCCTTCAGTCATAATCCCCTGCTCAGAAGCAAACTTTGCAGGATTCGAATAAGTAAGAGCACTCTTTGCTCTGTTGGTGGCTTGCAGTCCTGGCTCCAGAATTCTTGTTGCAGCATCAATCAATCTAGATGCTCTAGACACGTTCCTGGAAGAGGATATCCTAGGACTCTTCACTGGCGAAGCAAGCTTGGAAGGATGATGCTTTCTTGACCTCGACAAAACACTCTTCATTTGCAATGCCTCAGCTCCAAATCTAGTCACTGCTCTTCTTTCAATTTGCTCTGTTTTCTGAAGCTTTTGAGGTCTAGATTCAACTTTAGCACTTCCCTTGTCCATTTTCACGCCGCCCCCATCAGACCCACCAAAGCAGCTAGCAACATCCTCTTGTCTAACACCAGAAGTAACAGAATTTAAAGCTTTCTTGTGCTTATCTCGATTAACTGCGGGCAAGGATTCAAGGCCCATAAGCCTAGCAACCAGGCAAGGAGCTCGCATTTCATGCTTCTGCTCTGTAATACCGCGATGTGCGTTTTTCTTTACATTGGGAAAACCTCCACTGTTCTCATCAGCAATCTACGGTATGAGCAGAGCACACAAGAAAATGAACGAACGGTTAAACTAGCAAACATTATCCTTGCCCCAAACATGAAGGGAAAAGCAAGGACTTAAAAGTTCATAGAAGCAAGGCATACCAAATGAAGCTTGGCCTTGGGCATTTTCTCATCACCTCCAAACCTCTTTGACCCTTGCTTTGAGCGAGCTAAGGAAACAAAAATACAATAAACTAAGAAGTAATGAGACAAGAAAAGATCCATTTTACAGTCCTAGGTCAAGTGTGTGCCTCCATGACCAATGCATTAGAAACAAAAGACAAAAAATCTACCAACCAATGCGAATGTTATTGGAAAAAAACAGAGAGTGAGAGATAAGGCAAGACTAACCTGGAGGAAGCAATTTCTTAGAGAAGAGCATTCTCTTAGCAAATCGTCGGTTCCAATCAAAGAGCTGGAAGAAAATGCCAACACAACCTCCAGGCCTCTGAGCCCTTTTCTCCGTTATCGCCAAGCATGAAGTAGACTTCCCCGCCGTTTCATTCATTTCCCCGAAAAACAAGAACTGAAAACTACCCTCCCAAGCTCACACGAACCAAGATATCCTCTGTCAAAACCGAATACTGCAAACATCATGAAGACCCCCCATCTGCAAAGAGAATCCCACAAATCTCATCTGACGAGACCCATCTAGTTCTTGAAACAAAGCTGGAAGTGGATAAGCACAATGTAGGTAACCAAGGCTCCAAAGATACAGCTCTTCCTGCGGCCAAAGAAGAAGGGAAATCCGTACAATGGTGGAAATGAAAGCCAGGCGCAAGAAAAGGACGTGACGAAGGAGCAAAACGACGATCTAGAATGCTGCAAAAGGGGAACGTCATGCAGGGAAGTGGAAACAATAAAACTTTTTGTTGGTTACCGTCAGTATTTGTAAGCATCTACATGACTTGACGCGCCTAGCAAGTGATTCTCTCGCTATGAGAACTTAAAAAGAGAATCGTATGATGCGATGGGATGGTTTAGCAAGTGATTCTCTCGCTATGAGAACTTACAAAGAGAATCGTATGATGCGATGGGATGGTTTCTGTTTCCGATCATCAACATGGCCCAAGAAAAATGAAGCGTCTGGCATTTAGCAGAACTTTCTCTAATAACAGAGAGACAGACCACAGGCACGCTATGGGGTGGGTGGAGGTAGGGAGGTGTTGCGGTGCGTAGGATAAGCAAGTAACACTAACACGCACGCGCTGTTTGGTTGAATGTGGTTTGATGCGGGGGACATGGAACCAAACAATGGCAAATTAGTCGGCAGGAAAGATCAAGAGTCAAGATACAGTGTTTTCTTGTATTTACCCCTTGTACTTTTCCACAGTTGTAATGTTGTATACTATTACTTATTGCAGGTGTTCGACAGCCAAACAATTGTATATGAACTAATGCCTATCCTATCCAAACAAATCGATTTTCAAATTACATCCCATGTACTGATGTACGTGTAAATTGCCAGTAGTTTCTATTTTTGGATTTTGGATTTTACGTCAACAGTTAAAATGAAGAGTTGATGTCTTCTTCGTAAATGCTTGTAAAGCATAACGCTCGCTAAACCAAACTCAACTTTTAGAATCTATGATTATATTTTCCACAAAGAAAAAAAGAGAGAATCTGATTATAATCTCATCATTGCCAATAACATGAGGCCTAGTGTGGCAATTCTAAAAATTTTGTACGTCACTTTTCAAAGGAACGTACGGCTGAAGCACCGCATGGTCTCATTCATGTCCCCCAATCAAGTTTGGAATAGAATATCATAGTAAATTACTTTATAAATTCATTTCAATGATAAAATTAATTTCCAATATTTATACTATACATTATTAAGACTTCTATTGAGTTGTCAATTGTATAACATAAGCTGGTATTTTCCCAATTCTATAACAACAGAAACCAGACGTGAATGCATATTGGGCTTTCAATTTCACTGGGCTTCGGATCTAAATAAATGATTTTTAAGATGAGCTCTTATAAAATTAATAACATATTTATAATATTATGTTTAAGTATTGAAATTTCAAAGCAACTACAAAGTCGGCGCTTATAATTACACGTTATCAAGTTAAATACTTCTTTTACCTTAACATTAACTACATATGTACTGAGTTTAAATATGCTAAAACAACGTGTGAATGGCACCAGATCATATAGATTAAAAGAATAGATCAATCAAATAATTTTAATTGGTGTAATCCAAAGTTTTGAATCATTATTCTATTCTAAATGTTTTTTTATTTATTTGTTGCCTCTAAAATTATTTCTTGACATAAAGAGTAATGCTGTTACAAAATTTCATATTTTAATTAATTTATGAATCAACATTCTACTTCATTTAAATATCTGCTTAGCTAAGAATTATTATTATTACGAATTACATAAAGGATGTCGTTATAAATTTCATATTTGATTAATTTATTAAACAAATATTAAATATCAACATATATTTAAACTATCTCCGTAGTTAAGAATTATTTATCATTTTAAAGTTACATAAGTATGATTAAAAGTTTCGTATTTATATTTTTTTGTCTCTCTTTAAATTGTTAAAATTTGAAAAGATGTTTGTATATTTTTATTTTTGTTAATAAATGTGGAGGTCTTAAAAATATAAAAATAATCCAAACTAATTTTATTCAAAAACAAATATACTACATAAATAAGTTGATCTATAACTTTAAATTGATTTAGGCTTTTATACAGTTTAATTTAATAAATAAATTAGACCATTGTATAATTAGTTAATTTATAATTTTATATAAGCCATCTCAAACTGCCTTTGATTGACCCTAAACAGAAAGATTCCAAGTGAAAAGCACTTTATTCGTTTATGATATTTGTGAGAAGTAAAACGGTCTGGCGTGAGGAAACTTGGACGATATTTCATCTGATAGAAACAGTCGAAGTCTGCTTCCTACCGCTGTCGCGACTCGCGAGTCTTGCCGCTGCTTACCAGCGCCATGACTGCATTTGCATTTTAATATTAAACACTGTAATCAACTAACCGCTACGCGCAGCTTAGACTCTGGTATCAGACACGCGCCACCCCCAACCATCCTTTGACTATTGATCTCCGAAAAAGGATAATCTTCTTCCCTTTGACGGTTTTTGTGCAATAAAGCAAGCAAGGCAAATGTTGTCTCCATTGGCGTGGACGAGGATTCATTGGTCACATTACTTAATACGGCATAGCAAGAGGCTGGGATTGTATGGTAAGGTAATAATTGGGTCGAATGAATTGACGAGCATCCCTCAAACTCACACTTGCGCTTATATGGTTTCTCACATATTCCATCTTACTCTTAATTTCATGTTCTATTAAATTATATTTATGTAAATGTACAAAATATTGTCTCAAGAAATGTAAGTCCAAGTGGAAATTTTTTGACAGAATTGAGATTTGAGACCTAGCTATCAAATACAAAAATTACGGTGTTTACTGTTTGCAAAATAATTATCTTTCATTTTTCTTTTCTGTAACATACATTTTTTCATCTTCATTTTTTATTTGTGATAAATTAGAGGTTCTTCATTATTTTTAGACACAATAAATAGAACTTCAAATCTCTTATGTTTAAATTTATTTTATCATTTTATTTGTCAATTCTTTATTGATTTCTCACTATCTCTTATTAAATATGTTAGTTTAGGCCTTATGGTTAATCGATCAGTTGTAATTTAGTGATAAAATAATTTAAAGACATTCTTTGTCTTGTACATATTTAAATATATATATATATGTTAGACCTTTAAGTCCAGACTGCGGAATCGTGCAAATGTTGGCGAACCTGGCCAATGCTTAGCATGTAGATTGCCACGAAGAAGGCGTATTAACAAGGGAACAAGGTGAAGTCTTACGAGTTAGCTAGCAAAACTCGAAGAACTTGCGAAGTCGAGAGTAGGCGAGATTCAATACGTGGGCACGCATAGGCGTGCATTGGCAGAAATTTTCAACGAGATGTGAGATTCGGATGCCAGGTCGCGTGAAGTTGGCAAACTAAGTCATGTGAGACTCAAGGGTACGCGAAGGCACTTGACTTCGGCGAGGCAAGTCTAAGATATGTAAAATATCCGAGGTTTTATACTAACTCAGATTGTGACTTGTACTTAGACATAGAGAGATGAGACTACATCATGAGAGAGCTTGATCATGGAAGATAAAGGAGATCTTCCTAGATAAGGATAATCATTCCTAGATAGCGTGATCTTTTATCCTGTTAATGTGATATAACTTAATCCTATTAAACAGAATCCTAATTAAATGGAGATGTCATTAGTTAGTTAGATCGTTGTAATCTGATAAGGATAAGATAGGGTAAGATAATAATCTTAGCTAGTAGAGTTCTACTAGGATTGGTCATCTGGAGAAGCCTATAAATAACTCATTAGAGTTGAGAGCTATTCAGAGAAAGAGTAGATTAGGGATTCACTTAGAAGAGAGAAATCACTCAGAGAAGAGAGCTTTTAGAGTTTAGAGCTTTTGGGGGTTCTCATTATCAGGGCTTCGAGTAGAGGGTTCCTTGTAAGGGCTTCGAGGAGGGAGTTCCTTGGAAGTGCTTCGTGAATGAGATACTTATGTCTTTTGTTAACATTTTGTTGAGAGTTAATGAAAGTGTAGTTTCAGCTATATATATATATATCTTTTGTTGCTTTCTTTACTCTGTTATACACTTGTGTTATTTTGTGTATGAGAGAAACACTTTAAACACTTGTATACACGTGAGGTGTTCGAAGGCTATCGGAATTGTTTGACGACATTCATGTGAGAAGGCTGAATCTTACTTAAGCGGATTGAAGTAGGATTGTCGCGCGAAGGTGGGCACGAATTGTGGTAAAAGTTCGAGCCCAAGGTAGACCTTTGTGACAATTATATATTGCAAATGAAATTATAATAACATTATAATTATGAAATTCATATTTTATTTATGTATTATCCCTAAATTGTTTATATTTATTATTCGATTAAGATTAAACATTAACAGAACGTAAAAAAACCATCACATATTATGACTTTCCTTATAGAGGACGTAGTTGATCTCATATATTAAAATATAGAGATACTTAAAAAAGGTGTGGATGCTTAATAGAGAACAAGTTCACTAAACTGACCTGATATGAGATCCAACTTGAACATTAATTGTATGTCTATTAAAATTCTTATGGTAATAATTATATAAGTGATCATTTGACTTGATGTTAATTTCATGCTCTATATCTATTTATAATATTGTATGATGAAAGAATTGAATTATACGAAAAAAATCATGCACGAAAAGGTTAGTTAAAATTACTTTGACATTTCTTAATATTTGGATGGTCAATATGTTGCTAGACACCAATCTTAATATATGATTATAAATTGTTTTAATTAGATAATTAAAGATAAATTAAAAGGAGTTTTAATTTATTTAATTTTAATTACGAATTAGAATTATTATTCATAATTATTGTCGACATATTTGGGAACCTAATGGGTCTCAATAAATAATAGGTTGACGAAAGCAAAGATATTTTAATCAAGTTGGACTTGAATTTAAAGTTTAATAAACTTTATGATAAAATATTAGATAGACCAATATAAAATATTGGATCTTATTGGGAATAATTGGCATTTAATTAGAAATAGTTGGATCTTATTTAGGCATAATTGAAATTTAATTAGAATTATTTGTAATTTTAATTAAAATTAGAATTTAATTTCAATTAAATTATTAAAATGACTAAAATTTATTATAAGAAAACTTAATCTCTTATGGAGCTAATACTTCTTGCTTAACCTTCTCCATAAGAGAAGTTTTCTCAACTTGCTCTATAGATACTGTTAGAGGTCAAATAATTATGCGGCTATAGTGGTTGAGATGGATCAATTTTTGAAACAGTGTAAAGGATACGACAAAAATATGATCAAGATTTAGAATAAGGTACAAACTAAAATTTATGCTTTATGATGATTTAATTGTTAATTATTTTATAGAATTAAAGTGATCTTAATTTTTTAGGAAATCAAATTATGAAAAGTTATGTAATTATTCCATTGCAAAAGAGATTGGATCCCGTCAGGATTTCTCAACATATATCGTTCAAGGATTTATAAAGATTTGTCTTCTGATTTGTTGTACGTTAATTATTTACTTGGTATTTTTTAATAATCCTATTTCAGTTTGCATAAAAATGATTGTTCAAGGAAATGTATATAACACATAGATATTATATACGAGATCTTTTCAAATCATATGCATCATTAACGAATCAAATCACTTACTTGAATTTAATTATTTTTTTATTAGCTAAAGGACTCTTGCATGAAACCTCTCCATTTAATTTATGTTTTTTAGATGATTTTTATCAATTCTTTTTACTAATCATATCATCTTTTATTTGTAGATAATATCATTAACTATTTTTTAACAGTTAATAATTTGAAAGGTCACACATGCTAAACTCATTAGGTGTGTCTTTTTATTATTATATTCCACTCAAACACGATCAGTTACTTAATAAGATTTTGACATATTCTTATACTTGCTTAATAACTCGGTGACTAGCATACGACCAAAGCTCATGGTCATTCTGTTAAAAATATATAACATCTTAGTTAATGAATCAATCATGGAGGAGATTTTCTATGCTATATCCTAAATCATACCTTAAATTTCTATTTTCTTTGATATTATTTATTTTATCTTATCATAGATGTTTTCAATTCTCTTACTAAAACTCGATAGCCACCTTTGAATACAAAATTTTTCATGTGAGTTAAAAATTAGAAAATGACCTTTCTTTATTATCAATAGTTGTGAATTGAATTTAATTTTCTTTACTAGAATTGTCCCATAAGATCATATCAAACATTATCTTCTGGTAACATTCTAAAGTAGCAAGCATTAAATTTAATCCTTAAGAAGTAGACAAGATTTCTAAAGCTATAATATGAGGTTCACTTAACCTTTAGAGTCTCACATAATATAAATTGAGATATTGTAACTTACACTAATCCATTTTATGGTCATTGCTACACTCATGGTAAGAGTCTTATGTTATAGTATTAACTCCTATTAATTTGGAGCGTATGTTTTTCAAAAATACAATATCATATAGATGTTGGTTCAAACATACTTAATGTTGAACCTGAGTTCACCTGTCTAATTTTAACTTTATCTTTCTAAACTCTTACTAAACAACTTAGGAGAGATATGGTGATCATATGATCATTCTAAACCAATTTTCTTTTGACTTATTTTCTAAGTTGGCATTCACTTCGATATTAAACTTAATATGCCTCATCTATAATCATCACAAATATTAGATTTGATTGCCCATATGCGAAGGTCAATCTTTTATCTGTCTGACGTACTCTTTGATTCATGCAAAAAAATGTCATACAAAGTAAAGATATTTCATAATAAGATATTAAGTAATTCTTATTACTTAATAAACAATGTAATTTTATATATGTATTTATACATGACAATACATTAAATGAATGTACATGCAAAAATGTTAATCAAATACATTTCATTGTCTATGTAATAGTGACTTTACATGCCCAATGCATATATCTTGGGAAATTAGTTTTGTCATTAGTTTTATGACCATGTCTCATGTAGATAAATACTTCATGTTCACTTATCCTTATGTAATTATATATTTCACTTAATTATATTTGATATCTATATTGTAGCACCCCCTTACCGTAGGGTACACATCGGGACGCCCGCAGGTCGCTCCGACACGTATCCCACGATAAA
>JAOSBN010000002.1:17179209-17206790 GCA_027563595.1 Erythroxylum suave | reverse complement strand
CACCGTAACCAAACAGCTCACCGTCTCCAATTTTTGTTCTGTTCCGTCTCCGAATTTCTGTTCCGTTCCGTCTCCAGCTAACAGAGACAGCAACCATACGGACAGTATGGGTTCAATCTTTTGTCATAGTTTGTTTTCCTTTGTCCATGTTATTGCTAGTGATATGCTTGTTTTGTAAATCTGCTTAGTCACTCTCAGATCTAGTGTTTGTGGGTCTTTTACGAGTTTTCTCCATTGGATTCTTTCACTTTGACTTTTCACGCCTCTAGCAGTTACATCAATTCATTTTCATCCTACCTCAAATTCCAATCCAGTATTGAAGTGGGTCTCTTTAGATTGCCCATTTTTGTGATGTTTCTAGGTCTAATCGTTTTTTGTGGAGATCTTAAATGCTAGTGAGTATTTGGTTTTTTTTCTTATTTTATTTAAGAGATTGTGTATGGTTTGTGTATTGATGATTAAGAATAGTAGCTCTTTCTTTATTTACGTGTTCTAGAAGTGATTTAAAGATCTTTCAAGTCTGTACCATATGCAAGCTCTTTTCTACTTTCCTGGTAGGAAAATTTACCTTACTTTGGTCTTTTTTATTGGAGGGATTCTAAGAATCGATTTTTTGTTTGTGCTGCTATTTGGATATTCTTTATTTCTTTCTTTTCTTTTCACTTATACGGTTATGATAGATCGTGGTTCTCTTTTATTATATTTATGATTAGATTGTTGCTTTGTTGGGTTGGAAAATCTTTGAACAAAAGGTAGTAGTTTCTTTAGCTTTTTTGTAGTTGGGAGTCCATGTTAGCGGTTGTTTTCTGGCATTTACTGTTGATCTGATTTTTCAATCTCTTTCTGTTTGAATATTATAGCGTACTCGGTAGATTTGAAGCTCATGTGGTATGTAATAAAAGTTTAGACTTGCATATACTTGGTTTGATTGCAAAAGATTGCACTTTGTACTTTTGTATTGAATGTGGTAAAGTGTGGTCAATTTGACGTTTCAAAGGGTAGCATCTTTGGACTACATCTGGTGATCACGGTGTGTATTATATATATATACAACAACTACTGGTTGTCTCCCAAAATCATTAAAATTGGAATACTACAGAGTACATTAGCAGGGTCCTACTTAAGGATGACATGCACATCTCAAGAAGTGGTGGGAAAAAAAAAACGTTGTGCAACATATTAGGTATAAGCAAAAGTTTTGCAGCATGTCAGGTATATCTATCTTACTTTTTTCTTACTAATTTTATCTGTTGAACTTGTATCTCTTAATTGCAGTTTGATAGCTTTTATGTAAGTGATATTATTCTATTTTCTCATTTATTATTACTTTATCCTATTTATTTATTTATTTATTATGTATCTAGTTATTTTATCACATATTTATTTATCTATTTTTTTCTGAAATCTTCTTGTCACAATTACATAGTTTTTTTGCGTTTTTAATCTTTTAACCCTATTTATTTATGTATTTCTTGAAAATTTAGTTACGTAGATTTTTTCCGTGCTAGTTTTATCTTTTCTATGGCATCTATATCATTCACATATTGTCTCATTCGTATGTGGGTCCACTGAAAACAGTCTCTCTATCGTATAGAGGTAAGGCTGCGTACTATCGGACCTCTCAAGACTTCGCTTTATTGCTAAATTTTGGACTGAGTGATGACGATGACAATGATGATATAGTATAAAAAATCAAGAGAAATAACAAATTTATTTGGTTTCGAATGAAATTGTTAAGGCATCTTAAACCACAAAAAGAAAAGGATCGATCAGGAAGGAAACACGTATAAGCTTATGAATACCCCATGCGGACTGCGGACCCCTCGATTATAAATATAGGCAAGATGTTTTTCTATTAAAAAAAAAGTAAACCAATGGTAAATTCCCCAAACGCCCGTTGTTAATTACAATTTACGAGATTTTAAGTTCAATTACAATTCAACAATATGGAATAAGAATTAAATTCCAACTAAATCCGAGTCCGACCAATGTTCCAACAGATCTCTGAATCTCTTGTTCTGTCATAAACCACGCTTGACACCAATCCAAATGAAACAAGAGCAAAAGTCAACATTCAGACATCACAGCCGGTGTCAGACAGCAACTCTTAATGACTATCAGTAGTGGTCCGAGAGGAGTTGAGGACCGTGATAGAGTGACCGCAGCTATTGAAGAGGTTTAGTTGATTAGTGGTCTGCAGTTCTGGTGTGACCACTGACCACGCATTAAGGTGATGAGAAAAAGATAACCTATGACAAAGAAAAATAGAGAAAAGTCGGAAGAGCCAGAGAGAGAGGGAGCCACATACAAATGCTGAACGTCCAGGGTCGTTGATGATTGACATTAGGAAGCCGAATAAAATGCATCAACATTTAGTTTTGCACCAATCTAGAATTTGCATAAAATTTAGGGTAATTTAGATCAGATCTAGAAATGTTTAACAATATAAATATTTTAATTTTGATGAGCTATCTCTTCCAAATCCGTTTAGATTTTAACATTTTAAGTTAAAATATGTATATTAAATACAATAATAAAACAACGAAGACTTTTTGGGATATTAGAGCAGTAAAGCACACATATTTATACATACACTCTATGGATATGATGTGCCATATAACACTTACAAAAAGATTCAAGTGGACAACTTGTGTCTATAAACAGATCAACCATATTAGATTGTTTTGAGTTAGGATATTGCATATATTGTACGTATTGAAAAATAATGCCGCGTGAATAAGATTCTTTCACTAAAAAACCATTACAAGTTTTTACAAGTTGGCATTGCATAGCATGTTTTTAGGGTCAATATGTTGGTCTAACCACCGGTATATGTACACTCCCTTTCTCCCTTCAGTTTTGTTGTTTTGTTAACCTTTAGGAACAAAAGCTGAGATTCCCATGTTCAAGTTTCCAAAAATATGACAGAATGGAGAAGAGATGCTAATCACATCTGTATGTACTTGATCAGGAACAAGCCAGAAGCAGGAAAAAGATTAGCATTATCTCTAAAAGACACACGCCTTTTCTTCCCTGTCCCACACCATGTGGTATGATCCTGTTCTGGTCCTCCAGTTCATCCCTTTCCTTTGGTTAAATCTGGCATAGATTTCCTTTCTTATTGCAGGTTTTTATCTCTGTAAGATATCTCAAAAATCCTAAGAAAGCTACTTATTTGGCGTAAAAAGGAGCTGAAAGAATTAAATAAAATGAAGTGAAAGGAAAGATGGCTTTTTTATACTCTTTGATGGAAAAGGACTAGATTGTACATATGACGGGTTAGGTAAACGTTGATTGTTACCCATTTTGTTGTTGATTGTATGAAACACCTTTCCATCTCAAAGAGTAGAATTATGAATGTTCTTGTCTAAAATTGAAGCCAAAATTACTTGGCGAGACTTCTAATAGCAAGCAAGCTTTACACATTATGGTGAAAGGATTGAGCCTTAAAAGTTTCCAACATACGGATGTCAATTGAGCCCCCGAAGCATCGACTTGCAGCAAATAACCCCAGGAAATTATACTTATTACAATTGTTTGTCTTTAGAAATGGAAAAAGGCAATCAAGAACAACCAAAAACCATATTCTCTTGAAACCATAAACAATGAGATTCCCTTATACCACTGACCTGCTCTTCACTTCTAGTTCAAAGTGTAGAAACCAGAAGTATGTACACCAGGTGTGCGTAAAATCCCAAAGCCAGACACAGAAAAACAGATTGTGACAACCACGAAAGCAATGGCTATCTGTCATTTTGTGCTCCTAAGCATGTGCCCTTGAATTATAACTTCAAGACTCGGTCCCTCCATCCAATCCAAACCTACCATCAATCTTTCTTTTTTGTAATCCAGGCAATCTCTTTATTCTCCTATTCCTAGAGTGTGATTTTGTGGCAAATGCAAAGCCAATCTATCCAAGTAAAGAAGAGAAACTGACTTCAATCCGTAAACGAATATGCAATTTAGATGGGAAGTGATTCCTGATTTGATTTAACATATCATGAGTCACTTCTTCTTGTTCTTATCCTTGCCATTGGAGAAGATTGACCCTAAACCGAACAGATTCCCTGAAGGAACGTTTAAGACAGGGTTAACACGAACACCACTGCCATAAGCACCGTAGTTTTTCTTCAATGGGGGCTTCTGATGACTTGTGGAAGCCGATGATTGCAATGACTTCATGAATGGTTGCTTATGCTGCTTATGGTTCATGCTTTGGTTATCCTTAGACAATGGAGCTCTCTTCACACTAGGAGTCGAGCCAGTAGAATTGCTTCGAGATAAGAGTGGCAAAGGACATAAACTCCTGCCGTAACTACTGCCACAATTCAAGCTACTACTTCTCTTGAATCTCCAAAATGACCTGGAGCTACCTTGCTTTTCTTCCGGTTCATCCATTGTGGTAGTCTTGCTGGTCTCTTTCAACGTCTCTCTCTTTGAACCCTCGTTACTTGAAACATCATCATGAAGGCCCCGTTGTGGAAACGTAGATAATGGATCCATTAGTCTTGCCGAACCTGTCTTTTTCTTGACTTCAGTGGGCAGAATCTTTCCGTCCGAGAAAAGCTCGTCAGCTGATGAAGAATCTTGATCGAAACTCTTGCGTACACAGAAGTCAAATTCAATGCTACCAGACGAGTTGGAACGAAGAGGGTGCGGTTCTATGGGAACAACATCGGATAGGCAAAGGTCATGAGAGAACGAGATCCTTGGACTGATCCCAGAATTATCTGAGCAAAGTTCAACTGCCATTTTCCTGGAAACTTTTCAAGAAACAAAAAAAAATTGTACGAACAGACTAAAAGAGTGCTTGGCTATAAGGATCAGAAAGGTATATATGCTGTATAGGTTTTGTTGTAGAGGAACTAACACGGTTGGAACCTGAGAAAATCTACATGTAATGTGCTTAATGGAATACCAAAGAAAACCTTTGACAAGTTTGGAATCTAATAGAAAAAGAAATATTGAGAGCAATCTTAGCTTTTGTCTATTGAGAGACCGAGTCTGCAATGGAAGTTGTGGTTTCCAAAGATGGAGACGTGAGGAGAGGTCTTAGCACCAAGAATCCGGAACTTGGTAGGGTTAGTTATAGGACAAAAATAGTGGAGTTCCTACGTACCATAAAACAGGTAGGCATGTTTCCCTTGACAATATCCAAGGAGGTTATAGGTAGATATGTTCTCAAGTAAGCACATTCACCAATAATGTTAAAAGATCAAAGAAAAAAGAAAGGGTTTATAATGCTAATTAAACTGTACAATGACGTTAAGAGATGGAAAATAATTGTCTAAAAGTTATGAATCATTAAGTTAAAAGATTCTGAATGTGTTTCACATTCAAGCTATATGACGTTACTTCATTGAAAACAAATCTACACCAAATATTGGAACTTTTAAAAATAAAAAATAAGAGACGAGAAGCAAAAATTAGAGGTCGGCCAAGCAAGGCAACAAAAAATTATCATCTTGGCCAAAGAGTGGAGAAGATGGTCATCTTCGTGTATCAAAAGGAGTTCCATTAGCAAGTGTTAAGAATGCTTCATATAACCCCAAAATGCCATATATGATAGATTTTAATCTGCTTTGAGCGTAATTTATTATAGTCTGAAGAGTGAAGATAAGAGGTAATTGCTGTCTTTTAGATGTCATGGCTTAACCACCTTGATTGGTTTGAACAAAGAAAAAAGAAAAGTGAGCATTACATTGAGGGATCAGTCCAAGTGAATGAAGGCCCAGGACAAGGAGCACAGTGTCAGATAAACTCCAAAAGTCAAAAAGAGAAATCCTGACAATTGTTAAATTAGTGGCCATTATATGCCCTTTGTCTTCTCAATTTAAAGCCGAGAAGCAAGCCAAAATAAACCTACAATAGCCAAGGCGACTCTACGTACCATGTATCCCTTTATCTTAGTATTTGACTTGTAAGTATCAAATTGTTCGTGCATATTTGGTCAAAAAGAAGTTTAGGGTTATATATTAATTTATAAAAGAGATTGCTAATTATTAAAATAATTTAAATGCAATACTAAGAATAATATATTGCTGTTTAAATTTTATAATATGTAAACAAATTTCTCTTTTTATATATATCTCTGTTTTTACGTTCCGCAATCTAGATTTCAATAAATAAAAGGTTTTGCATTAATTAATTTTGACTCACATATTGCGTCAACTTTCAATCTTGCTGGTGCCATGGAACTGTTACTTCGTCAATTTCTGAACGCTCATCTCTCTTCCTCGTGGTTCAATTACAAGCATATCTAGTAAATTCAACAATTTCAATTGGGAAGTTGAGATCAATTATAGGCGCAATCTTCACCAACCCTTTTGCAGTCCCGTCCTCTTCTGGAGGCTCACAATAATTGATGGTCGGCAAAAGCTTTCTTTTCAGTTTTAGGGTATGGTCTGATGGATGGTCCAGAAAAATAATAGAAGGCCACAAGGTTTACATGTCAATCTCTTTACGGTCAAAAATTTTGTACGTCTTTGTATCCATGGCCACTTGCCATGTGCCATGACGATAAAAAAGGAATCAATCAGAGACATTTAGGAATCTTTTGGGGCTGCTCTTTCATTACAATCCAACGTGGACTCTTTGGCACCTAAATAATTGAAGAATTGATTAAATACTCTTCTTATAACAATATTATATTATACTGAAACGAGTCGTTTTTTATACAAAATTCGATCTGTAGGCGGTGACGGTACATAGGAGTTGGGCTTTCCAGTTGAGTAGTGATTAGTGAAGGAAGGGCACAACCAAAATAAACAAGAAGGGATGTTATGAATTTCGGAGCAACTTTTTTGCAAGTGATGAATATCCACTACATTCTCATCTCATGGCCTAATAATTGATGGAAAAAGCTTCGTGTTGTGTTTATTTGCAATTTCTCATAGACATCACATATGCATGTGCTCTTTAATGGATTGATTTGTCCTCAAATTAATAATTATGCTCCACCAAAAGGAAATGGGAAAGAGAAAAAAAGCTATTTAGTGGATGTCAGCTTGGCACAAATTAAAGGATAATCCCTCTTTTCTTTTTTTCCCTTTTCCTATTGGGCCACCGGCCACATGCATTTTTCTACTTCCCCACGATTATCTACGTCTTCTCTTCTCTTGACAAGGAAAACGACTTTTATGGAAAAGGGAAAAAGAAAAATCAGAACAAGGGAATGGGTTGATTCTTATCTGTGGTATTCGTATTGCCATAAGATACTGTTATATTGGACATCTCCTTATAGCTAGTAGTTGCTTACTACTTGATAATAATGTAGTTGCCTTTCCTTCTATTTTGCATAACCTAAAAATATTCGGAGACATCTACCATTTGGGCTTTGGTATTCAGAAAGTATAACTTCTTAGGATGATCATAGAAGTAACATAACATGAGGCGCTACAAAATGTTCACATCTTTGAGAGGCCTCATAGATCAAGACGTACCTACGGGTTTTCTGTCCAAAGGAAGAAGCATGAAGGTCACCGTGTATTCATCCCGAGTCAAGAATCAGCAAAAGATTCTACATGAGGCATGCAAATCTACAAAATACTCTTTTTTCCTTTAAGCCATTTAGCCCGTTTTAGTCATATGGCATCCATTTAATTTTTTTAAAAATGAAACCTGAATCTAAGTTCAATTCTATTTAAATATTTGAGTTTGAATTCCAAATTAATTAATTTCTACTCAAATTAAATAAAATTAAGTCAAATTAAACTAATTTACTATTATGAATTTATGATATATTATTATAAAATCAGGTTACATTATATAGATACAAGGTCAAAAGAGCAAATCGTGTAAAATTTTAAATTAACTCCTATTATTATTTATATTTATAATACTGTTTTACACTTTCATATTTATTAAATAATATTTTTATACTCTAAAATTTAATTTTGTTAAATTATTATTATTAATTTATTTGATGTGATATAATAATTTAACAACATAAACTCAATTTTTATTTTAATATTAACTCTTTGAACTCAAATTTTGAATTTAATATTAACTCTTTTTTATCATAGCATATGTTACCTCATAATATTGTCTATATGACATTGCAGGCATAGCAAACATTATCACATTTTTGGAACTAAATTTCATTATAGAAATTGACATTTATACTCGAGTAAATATATGTTGCATCAAATACTAAATGACAAACCAATTATTCACATAGAGGAAATAAAATAAAACTAAAATTTATATCCTACACAATTTTAATGACCTGACCATGCATAAAAAAATATATCTTTCAGAATTACTTTAACCATATAGGATTTACAATCAATTGTCTCATACAAATGTAGCCAAATATTATTTGCTACGATTTACACAATGTAGCCAAATATTATTTTCTATGTTTTTAACAATGTTGCAATATGTTATTTGTTACATTTTTAATTCATGATATTGAACAATATATTTTGTATATAATGAATCAATATATTTCAAATTGTGAATTTATTATAAAAATAAATCGAATAAAAATTATTAATTCAAAATATTGAGCATTGTTATGAAAACTAAAATTATATAAATATCATTAAATTATGCCAACAAAAAAATATTCTTCTTATACAAGATATTAATGACAACTTTAACAATTCTTACAGACTAAACAACAAATAAAGGGACCTGTTTATAAATTACAAACTAAGATTTAAAAAATATTAGAGTATAACTAGAACGACTACCTATTGTTGTCAATATCGATGAACCTGTAATCATCCAAAAAGCGTAATTAAAATCAACTAAAAATATTGTGAGTATTGAAATAATAAATATTTGGTTCTAATTAAAGCAAATATCACATATCTTTACCATTCATGATATAATCACTCTTCAATTGCATCTTCATCCATTATGTAATTTGCGTAAAAAAATATTAAATTTAAATTATAATACATACAGGAATTAAAAGAAAAAAGTATCGGAAATAGAATTAATACTCTTTGTTTTCCTCTTCATTTATATCATAATCAGGGCCAAGTAATCTTCTAAATAGCATATCATGTTTTGCTAATTTTGCTTAAGTTTCTTTTCTCCTGATTACTTCAGCTTGTAACGCAGCTTTAAGATTGTTGTTTTCTTCTTGAAGCTGCTGAATAATTGTTTTATATGTTGAGATTGAAACATTTGGTTTAAGGTTATAGCTAAACCTTTCATATGGCCTGAAAGTGTACCAAATACTATATCACAAATGTCTTCTGCGTTGAGCTCATTCTCTCTAGAGATAGATTTCTCTAACAACTCTTGCATATTATTCTAAAATTAAAAAAATAAAATCAATATTCAATCCAAATATTACTACTTACTAATGCACTAATAAATGAACTAAAATATTGAACAAAATTTTATACTTATGTAGATATTTTTTGCTTCTTTTGACACTCATCCTTTACCTTCCTTATAGGGAGTGACTTCGTGTGATCCTATCACACTCTTGTCCATATAGTTCTCACTCTGTTTTATAAAAGAAAAATACAATGCACATCAAATAATGTAGTGTTTATTGATATAAGTATTACATGTAAACAAAAATCTTACATATTCATTTTGGATAATTACAATTAACTTTGATCCTTGATTATGAGGTGTTTTCATTTTTGCTCTACTGACCTTTAACTTCTCACAATTTTCCTAAATAGAGAAAATAAGATAACATAGTTATTAAATCATCTAACAAGATTAATGGAAGTAAATGTTAAAGGTAAAGAAAACAAACCTAAACTTTCAGGTAGACCTAATAATCACGCAAACTATTCCAAAATTTTTTAGACATTCATTTTAGAACATTTCTTTAGGCCTCTACATCAAAAGTAACAAATTTACAATACTTTTGCAACTTGAAACAACAATCTTTGGTCCTTTATTTCAATAGTGAAGTACTTAAAAATTTAGGTTCTTAATATCCACAATAATCAATTTCAACTGTAAACAATAAGTAAAAGTGTAAATAATTTTGAAATCATTGAAACAATATTAAATATAGTAAACATTTACAAAAATTATTGCAACTTTATCCAAAACATTTTCAAGCAAGTTATCTTCCTTCAAGTCCTTAACATGTTTCTGACAAGGTAATTTTGTTCTTGCAATAATCTCGAACTAACTTGAAAATTTTGTAGATTGGACCTTGTCTATAGGATGACCTTGTTGAGTATCAATTTGTATTGATAACTTAAAATTCATATCCTTTAGTTTTACCTCTACAACTTTTTCTAATACTAGCATTGGAAGCTAACAACAGATCAAATATTAATAAGAAAATATTAGAATATATATATATATATATTTGAACATAAGTTTAGTTGAAGAGGTTAAATATTAAAAAAAACATGCATTGGTTGCTTCACTGTTGTTTGATGCAAAATGAATTTGTGTATGACTTGGAGGTAGGATATTATTGTTGCTTTGTTGGGGCAATGCACTAAAACAAGCTCTATTTCCTATGGCTAAAAAAGGAATATGATGCGAAAAAGTTATATATATATATATAAGAAATATATATATATATATATATATATATATATTTCTTGGTGATTTGAAGGAGCTTAGAGCTAAACATGTAAGTTAAACTTTGTTCATCATGGGTTATGTTAATAAAGGCATATTTGATGAGTTAAACTTTGTTCTTCATGGGTTGTCTTAATAGAAACATATTTGATGATAGTTAGAGGTTAAATGTTCGTGAAATGAGGATGAGTATATGCTAGAACATGGATGAGAAATGTAGATAGATTCATGTCTTGCTTTGGTGTTTTGATGGATAAGAGATTATGGAATGATATAATGTTGGATTAAAGTAGATACATATGGCTACATTTTGCATGAAGACATCGAATTCAAATTCTTTCTTTAAGAGTTTCGAATTTTGATTTGAAATTGAGTACTGGGTGTAGGAAAAAGTGCAGAAAAACTGGATATATAATGGGTTTTTTTTTCTGTTTTCTTGAAGAATTAATGTGAATCTCCTTGGGTATTTTTGTAATGAAATAAAATGAGTCTATAGCTAAAGAAAGGGAGTAATTTGGTATCTTGAAATGAGAAGAATTAAGGTGATAGTTAGAAGTGAAATGAAGGTGGAATGAAGTTGAATATGTGTAGGAAGTTGATGATGAATGTGTATATATATGTATGTTCTGTTATTAGTGTTCATAATCAATCATGAACTATAATTTGTTTATTGATGATATTGAGTTGAAATGGAGTGAGCATGAAGAGTAAATGAAGTAGAAAAAGTGATCTTTATATAAGATGTGTTAGGTGTAAGATGTTGAGTTTGTAGAATTAAAAAAAAAAAGTAATGAGTTCGATTGTTCATTGTTCATTGTTCTAGCAAGCCATCCTCACGGGGTACATACTTGGATATCACTTAGGATGTCAGATATGTGTCTTGTGAGAGTGGGATGCTACAATTTCATTTGAGACAATGTAAAGAGAACTTTCATGATACATTCAATCATCATAACTAACATACATTTAGTCATCAACATTAATCACATTAACAACATTCAATCATTAACATTACGCACATTAACAACATAAATATTACCAATATTATGTTTGAGACAATATAAAGAGAACTTTCATGATACATTCCATCATCATAATTAACATACATTCAATCATCAACATTAATCACATTAACAACATTCAATCAGCATTACGCATATTAATAACATAAATGTTACCAACATTTTGTTTGAGACAATATAAAGAGCATTTTCATGATATATTCAATCATTATAATCAACATTCAATCATCGACATCAATTGCCTTAATGACATCATTATTATCAACTTTATATTAGGATAACAAAAAGAGAACTTTTATGATACATTCAATCATCATAATCAAGATATTTAAAATCAACATCATTAATTGCATTATACTTCAACTCTTCATCACTATTATATTAAGTCAAAGTATCATAATTGTCATATAATTCATTCTCATTATAGTCTTCATCCCTTTTTACGACAAGATTGCCTTGTACTTCATCTACTTATAGTATATTGGAATCAACATCTCTACTATTAAATGATGATATATCCTCTTCTTCTATTTCAAGAGCTACATTATTTAGTTGCGATTCAATCTCTTGATATACTTTATCACTATCTTCACCTATTGGATTATTTTCCCTTTCACAAAAATCAAAAAGATTTCGATGTTGAAACTTTTAAACAACTTTCCAATTGTTGCCTAATAAAGTGTCATTGAGGTAGGATACTCACTTGACTTACAAGCACAAATGGTTCATTTTCATACCATGTGTTACTAATAGTGATGTTAGTAATATTGCCTTTTATTTTATGTTAATCCCTTTGTCACTAACATTAAACCAATTGCACTTAAATAGAACAACCTTTTTATCCTTGATATAATACAACTAAATTATTATTGAGATAACATCATAGAATTTAATAAAATCATCTTTATGTTTTCCCTCAATAATAACCCCACAATTTTGGCTTCTAAGTCAATTGTCACAATCATCTAAGTCAATTGTCACAATCATTTATGTGAAATCTAAATTCATTAACAATGCAACCTATATATTTTTTCTTAACATATAAGGCCCATATGCCAAAGCATGTAATGATGTTGTTGCATTTGGCAATTTATAATTATATAACCATATCATCAGTAGAAAAAAAATAATTAAAAGTTAATGATGTAATCTCACCTATAATCTTCATTTGTTTGTACTATTACATGAATATTTTACTCGAGTCCTAAACTATGATGGGAAGTTTATCTTATGTCTCCTTTTAACATTAACATCAACTGTGCTTCTAATCTCATCTTTGTAATCTCTATTTAAAAAAGTAAATTGAAGTAAAAAAAATACAAGTTGAAGGCTAAATTTAAATATGAAATTATGAATTAAGTTATATACAGACTTCCTTACAATTGTTCAAAATATACCAATGACCGATTTGAAGTTTTTTTATAGTTAAGTCCATATTTTTTTGGTTCTAAGTGACCTTACTTTTTGTGAGAAAACTGACAAGTCACTGTCTTGATCAGAATTGAATTTATGTTTTTCTCTGTTAAATATTGTCTCCATGTCATTTAAGTACATAGAACAAAATGTCAAGCATTCCCTTTGATACATAAACCTTTGCAATAGAGTCTTCAAGTCGAGCTCTCTAATATGTACCTAATGCTTAAAAGAGCTAAAAAACTTAAAAAATATATAAAACATATCATTTGTAACTAACTAATGACTAAAGACAAAAATGTATGTGAATATAACTTACCTTTCAATATGAAACATCCATCGAAATTAAATCGGTCCATAAAGTTCTGCAACATATGGTAAGTGAATTGCCAAGTGCACCATAACATCAAAAATGATGGTAGTAAAACTAGTTCAATTTTACATAAAATCAAATTATGTATTTTTTTATTTTTTCAAGCTCTTGTATTTTCAGTGTCTTACTACATAATTACTCAAAAAAACTCACCGAATTGTGCCAAAGTTACAGACACATCTTCAGCAAACATCTAGATAATCTAACAAGAAGTAATTGTTATAGAAGTACAAGATAATCATGACTTTTCAACTACAAAATTTTCCTCATTAACATTGACACAACAAGCTATATTAGATGCATACTCATTAAGAAAATTAATTGATTTAAGAAATTGACAAAAAGTTTGTTTCTCCTTTTCTGACATATTGTAACATGAAGGTGGAATCATGTATGACCCATCATCTCTCTTTTTTAAATGAAAATCTTTTCTTATATTCCTGTCTTCAAAGTCTAATCTAGCCTTAATTGTGTATTTCAATTTGCCATCAATTCCCATCAAAGTACCTAAAATATTCTCACAAATGTTTCTTTTCAATATGCATGATATTAAGATTATGCCTTAATGTCAAATCTTTCTAATATGACAAATTGAAAAATATACTTTTTTATTACAATTAAAATCAAGAAAAGTTCACTTTTGCTTTCTACTACTTGGGTGTTTGGCAGGTGTAAACTCTTGCAAACGTAATAGCTGATTAATAACATTGTCACTTGACAAGTGCGAAGTGGTTTCACTATGTTCTACTTTGACATTAAACAATTTACTTTTTTCCCATTTGTGCTCATGTTCCAAGTAAAAACAACATCCCATATAACATATTTTACTTCGTAGCCTCATTGAATGAGTTTGATGGTTACATACAGGACATGTCATATACCTTTTAGTGTTCCATCTAGGAAAATTACTATAAGTTGAAAAATCATTCATAGTCTACAAACACAACCGTATGCATTCTAAATCTTTTGCCTTAAAAAACATCATAAGTTTCTATTTTAACCTCCCAGAGATGTTTTAAATCATTAATTAGTGGTTACATGTATACATCGATATCCTTAAGGTCCTATAATAAGTAAAGACAATAATAAAAAAGGCTTCTTCATACACTTCCATAGGGGTAAAGTGTATGATACAAGAATTACCAACCACAAGTTGTAAAAAGTACTCATATTACCAAATGAATTAAATCCATCAGTGGCTAACTTGAGTCGAACATTACTACAATCTTTAAAAACTATGGAAACTTCCCATCAAAGTCTTTCTATGCTTTTGGGTATGTTAGATGACATATAATGTTATCGTCAATGTATTTTTTTTATGCCACCTCATATCTACGACTGCTTTTATTAAAATAAAAAGCCTTTACAGTTGTGGTTTAATAGGGAAGTATCTTAAGATTTTACGGGGTATCTTTTTTCCTTTTTTATCATCTACTTGCCACCTTGATGTACTATAAATGGGACATTCTTAAAGATTTTTATCGTCAATGTATTTTTTTTATGCCACCTCATATCTACAACTGCTTTTATTAAAATAAAAAGCCTTTATAGTTGTGGTTTAATAGGGAAGTATCTTAAGATTTTACGGGGTATCTTTTTTCCTTTTCTATCATCTACTTGCCACCTTGATGTACTATAAATGGGACATTCTTAAAGATTTTTAATGTCCTTCTAAAAGATAACACAATCATACTTATAAGCCTTATCTATATCCTAATTCAAGGTCCCTTCATAATTTTTTTGCTTCGTAGTAAGATTTAGGCAATTTATGGCTAATCGATAATGTGTCATTGAGCAATTCAATCAATATGTCAAACGAATTATTACTCCACCTATTATATACCTTTGAGTGAAACAACTTGACTACAAACAATATATGTGAGAAATTAGAGAACCTTAGATATAATTCTTCTTAAACAACTTTCAATAACTTCTCAATATTATCTTTTGTAATTAGGAAAAGTATTATCATTCATAGTCTCCATATAATTCCCCACATCCTTTATCATCTCTCTAATCGTATCATCTACATTGCCATTAATATCATTATCATCTACATCATTATTGTTACCATCATCATCACTTGTATCAATACTTCTAACATTATTTGATTCAGAATGTTTGCCATGACAAATCCATTAAGTAGATAATTTATCTATGCCTCGGATTAACATGTGATTATATACCACAACTTGACTTTAAATGTTAAAATTTAAGCAATCTATGCATGGACAAACATTCTAAACCCATTTTATCTTTTACAAATTTCATGAAATTCTTTCACTCCTCCAAATATTAGTTGGACCATTTCTGATGAGTCATCCAACTTTTGTCCATATAGCTATACAATTATAAGTAAATTACTTAATTAATAAATGTAATTTAAGTTGTCAGTAACATAATGATAAATCAATTTAAGTTGACATACCAAGTTTGAATTTTATTAAATAATGCAATTGGTTAACAGAATATGGCAAACACTATAATAAGATATATGGCAACATAAAGTTTTGTAGTTAAGAAATATGAGTTAGCTTAGAATAGGAAGCATGAAACCATCTTAAAACCCACATGTACATTCATTTTTATAGACCAAGAATATGAAAACTACTTCAAATCACATCCTAACTAGTTTGCAATAAGGTTAATAAAGTGTTCAGGCATGTATCTACAATCCATGTATATAAGATTTTACTTAGATTTTCAGAATAATTCAAGCAGAGAGTTTTAAACTTACTTCTGAATCTTGAAGCAAGAATTGTAAGATTTGATTCAATGTGTGCTTTCACTATGATGAGCTTTAACACCTCCTATTCAACTACATTTGTAATTAAAGTATTAATATCATCATTCTTAATAAGCATATCATAAAACACTTAAGAAAGAATCAATTATAACTCTTTATTATCGTCATTGCCATTGTACTTGGTTAATAACTATATAGAAGAGACTAATGTTCTATTTGGCAGGGATGTTGAACATTTGGTTCCATTTACAATGAAAATAAATCCAAAATAGATGAAACACAAATCAAAATTATTTAAGATGGATTGGCACAGGCAGCGAAACATAATCTAATTAAAGTTAAGCCTTTAGGTTAAATTTATTGAGACATACTAAATGGTTCAAATCATTTTATACTTTCTTTGGACATGGAGAAACTCAAGATGATGCATGTGTCAATATGGATTAATTTTCATAACGTGCCATTAGAGTATTGATCGACAACATACTTCAATTATCTAGCAAGTTTCATTTGAAAACCTATATGTTTAGATGAAGCTACAACTTTAATGAAGTGAATAAGATGCACTAGAGTTTGTGTAACTGTAAAAATGGATTAGAAATTTCCATATTCTATCATAATATTAAATTTGGATGATGATAAAAAAAAAAGGTAAAGAAGTTTATGGTTATAGGCTATTAATGGAAGCCCTCTTTAAATCAACAAAAAAGTTAATGGAGACCTAGCTATATATCATTCAAGAGAGGGGATTACAATTAACTAGTGGAAATAGATGATATTGAAGGAAACACTAAGTTATACCAACAACAATTACCTCTTAAACTATAATTGATTTTACAAAAAAAAAAAAACATTGTTCATTATGTTAAGTAAAGAAAAACCAATAACTTTACCCCAAACTTCTAATGATGTCGCTAACAATAAGGATAACCCATGTAAAAAAACCAATATTTTCAATGAACATCACAGCTCAAAACACAACAATAAGATATGTTTGCAGATACTTCTTATAAAATTAGCCTAGGCTTTTACTAGCCATTTACTAGGGGAAGCTTAAGGACAACAAAAGACATATATGTAAAGTAACTCCTCGAAGTTGAATTATAAGGCTACCCCTATGTTCTCTGTGAAGTGATCCTTTAAGATATTAGTTCTAGTAGAGCCTTCTTTTTATAATTAAAGAATTTAAGATTTTAATCCTTATATAAAACTAGAAATAAGTCTTTATAATATCCATAAAAAGGGAAGAATTTGATAGGACTTGGAGGCAATAAGATCATGTTAGTAAAGATTCCAATTTTCCCTTTGTTTTTCTATTTAAGTCAATGTTAAATATTTTAAATTGATTTGTTATATTATTGAACATAAAATAAAATATGAAGTTGGTTTTTTGAAAAAAAAATCAAGGATTTATGAGAACAAAATGAAAGATATAATATAATATATGGAGTTTTTAATCAATAAAAACTCATGAACAAAAATGATGACGACAATAATGTTCCCAAGATATCTATAGATGAATTTTCCCTAACAAAAGGAATAAGATCATGGTTGAAAGCTAAAGGGTCTCAACTAGGATCTGCTACATCTTTTAATGTTAGTCATAATTTAGATTATTAGAGGGTTCAATTGCCAAAAAGCATGTAATTCATGATTATCTACTACTTACTAGAAAACCTATTTTGACAAGTCTTTTATAGGTAAAATTAAAAACATATCAATGTAGAAAAGGATTATGGTTCTTTAGCAAAGATTGGCCTCTAATTACCAATCGCAAATGTCATTTTAATGGTTGAATTATGGTGGCTTTCAACCCTATAAAAGTTAAGGTCATTGATATGAGCTTATTAGTCCAAATAAAACAAATCACAGTGAAAGTCTTACCCAATAATTCTTTATTTTATTTCATACTTATATATGCAATTAATTTGGTATTCTAAAAACCTCACTTTAGAATGATCTAAAAATTATTCAAAGAAACTTAAGATCTCCTCTGATGATCCTTAGTGACTTCCATAACACTATTTACTCCTTAAAACTAAACAAGGCTATGGTTAGCCACTCTTATATGTTGAATTACTCTAATACTAAGGCATTATTTAGCAATAACATAAACTCTAACCACACCCTAAATGAAATACATAATATGAAAAAAAGAAACAAAAAGAAACTCGTTATATATTTATTAACTATTTGATTAAGCTAGAAGAACTAAAGTTACTGAAACAAAAAATGCTACAACAAGACAATCACTACAATTCAGGAATAAAGAACTTTCCTCAACCAAGTCCAAGAAGAGCTTTACTGAAATGTAATGACTAAAAAATTGATTCGATTAAGCCAATTTTATATTTTGCATATCAACAAAATTCAAATCCAAATAGCAATCCAAAAATCAAGTTACACATAACAATATGGATCACTAATAAGCTAAATACGAAACATATAAGTGATCTAAATGGAAAAACACTATAGCAATAAACTAAAGTAGATTTGCGGGTGTTGAAGCACCAACTAGTGATTGACAATAAAAGGAAAAACAAAAGTATCGTGTAAATGAAACACAATACATACGTTTATTAATCCAATTCAACACGTCTTTTGCATAATAGTACTATGCTATAGACACAAATGTAATTAGTATTGTAGTAATTTAAGTATGTGTAACCATTCGACTTAGCCATAGCTTACATTAATCAAGAATGAAATAAAACCCTAATTACTTGGAGAAGAAGAACCTTATTGTGAATAAGCAGAACAAACGTTGGCAGTTGGTGGAGAAAGCACGACAACACTCTAGAGAAGACAAATGAAGACGGGCGAAGACACTAGACGAAGATATTGGACGAGCACACTGCAGTTACAGGAAAATGAGGATGAAGACAAAGAAAACAAATAGAGAAAAGTAGTCTTTAGGTTATCAATATTCAAAAATCGACGTCTTTTCATTGTTTTTCCTTGTTCTTCTTCACTTGGATGTGAATAGATTTTCGTAGTTAAATGTTTTTAAATACAAAATCTATTTTCATTGCTAATATTATGAAATCTGCGTGTTTTAGCTAGGAAAATTATTTTGTAGCTAAAAACATTTGTCTACAAAAATAAGTTCAGAGTGAAAAAAACATTGCTACTTATTTTTAGCTATGAATAGTTAAAAACATTTTGTTATAAAAATAAGTTTAGAGTTAAAAAACATCTCCAAATGTGTTTAGTTATGAACTATTTTTCATAACTAGAAACATTTAACTACGAAACTAAATACATAGTTAAAAAACCTTGTCAAATCTTATTAGCTATAAATATAAAATTAGCCTATCCTAAATGTCTCTAATAGTTTTAAAAATCTCGTAAACTATCCGATGCTAATGGTTTTATTTAGGGGTGACTTTCAACAATAATTTTAAAATCGTAGAAGAAAAAAATACTAATTTATTGTAGTGAATGTTTGTCCTGAAATAGTTTTTATATGGCTTGAAAAACTTTTATATTATAAAGGAAGATTACGATGATAAAAATGTTTTATCAAATAAGAATTTGCCAATTTTAGTTTTAACATAATTATATTTAAAAATTTTAATAGCAACTTCCGTGACGAAATTAACAAAGGTAGCTTCGTTGCATTGACCGGTTGACTATTTTGGAATGGACACAACTTACCGTAACGACAGAAGAAAAGCGCGTTAAATTCAAAATCGACGGAGCCCAAGGTCTTCTTGTCTATCTCCAATCAAAACCTTTCAACTGAAATTGGTCGCCCACTGGCAACAAACACAAGGAGTCTATATACATCAACGACGTTTATTTGATTTTCACGACGCCGAGAGATGCCCAACTGGGAACTGAAGAACTGTTGCAAGCATGACCAGGTCTTGTTTTTGGTCATGATTGGTGTCTACTCCCTTGTTATCCTCCTGGTATTTTTCTCTCTTGTTAATTTTTAGGATTTTGTTTTCTTTACTTGTAACCTAGGGCTTCTTCTTTAAACACCTGGTACAATGACCAGATCTAAACTTCTCAATATGGAAGACTGTAATACTTTGTTTCCTGCTTCCTTGGCTGCTGTAGAAATAGTTGTTATGCGTGCGGTGGCACTCATATTGTACGGCGTTCTTAAATAAACTATTGTTCTTTCAGATTTTTGTTGCTAGTAAACTTCACATATTTTTGTTGGCTGAAATCCTTTAGATGTAACTGAGTTGAATTTGAAATGTTTTGAAATCAAGTGGAATGGAGTTTAATTTAATGCGATGAAACCATCTAAGCCCTTCTATCGTGTCTTGGTCAGATCAGCATATAACCAACGTCCACAGATGTCAAATTCCAATACAGGTGTCAAATTTGATGATATCCCATCTATTTAGGTGTTGCAACAATAGACTGTGCTGAATGCATAAGGAAAAGATAATTGCGTTACATATGGTCCTTTTTGTTGTGGGGTTACACCTAGTTGCCTATGGCTTTAAATAGATTTACTAGATATTGTAGAATGACAGGAGGGATCATGTTTTTATGGTTGAATGATTATAGGGATGTGAGTTTATCCTTAACTATGTGCTAACGGAATTGGGACGTTGTTTGAAAATGTAATAGCTGTGGAGGACATTTGTGCTGACACCTTTTAAGCTTATCGCTGTATTTTTGCATGAAGCAAGTCATGCGGTTGCCTGTAAACTCACATGTGGGCAGGTAAGAAGCTCTTCTCTATCCATTTTTTTTTAATTGATAGGAAATGGGAATATACATGCTTTTGCTCCCACTCAATCTGTTCTAGGTTAGCTTAAACTAGTCATTTATAAATGCTTCTGATGTTTACTTTAAAGCCTATTGCCTTTTCTTTCACTAGATGTTACTTTCCTTTATGAGTGAATCTACGGACCACATTGCTTCCATTCTTCCATTTATATGTATATGTATTAGAATAACAATTATCCTTCCTCACTTATTTTCTTTCTTCCATCATTCTTTATGGCCGACTAAGATTTGGTAGCATAAAATTCTTTATCCTTTCAGTTTATTCTTTATTATTGCAAAAGTAATGATGCAATGGAAATTGTAGTTATTGGTGTTCCTAGTTACATAACTGCTTCGTACCAAGCTTAGATGCATTGGTGTCATCTTTGTGATGTTTGTGCAGATAGATCATGCTCCCATTTCCAATTTCATAACTTTCCCCCATAAGTGTGAGGAATCAACATCATGAATAATTTGGGTAGATGGTTTATGTGGTATTTGTTGATGCCTGTTTCTCAACGTTGTAATTAGCCACCTGAAATGCAGAAAAAGAAGTTCCCTTTTATGCTGTTGTCCGTTGGGAGAACGATAATCGCGTGAATTTTCTTTTTAAAAGAGTAAGATGTTATTGGATTTTTTTTTCACTCATTTGTTTATCATAATAAACATAGCTTATTTGGACAAAATTAAACAATGACATATTTGGATACCTAACCTTGATCTATATTTCTTGTGTTCCTTAGTAAGAAATTGTTCTGAATTATCTCTTTTGTAAGTATATATCATTATCTACGTTGCTGTTTAGCAGTTCTATGTTACCTACTACATCCTTTGCATATACTTTCTTCATAATTAATTGTATACGTAGGTGGAAGGGATTCAGGTTCATGCAAATGAAGGTGGAGTGACACATACACGTGGTGGTGTATATTGGGTGATATTGCCTGCAGGATGTAATTTTCCATGACCCATGAAAGCTGTGATTTTTTAATTTATGATGATCTAACATTAAGGCCACATAGCATTTGAACTGGTACTGAACACCCCCCCTGTAATTGTACATGCTCCATGCATGGGATGCTCAAGACAAGGGCATACTCATTTAACTGTTTGTTGCTATGAAAATGAACCAATAGGTTGAGTACACTAATCTGCTTCTTGGTGTCTTACACCTGGTTAGACAAGCGAGGTACCTTTGTTCCCTCCTTCCTTGAATCAGAAGATTACTCCTTATTTCTAGGCTTGGCACCCAAAAACTTGCGCCAATATTTTCTAACTTGCATATGTTTCTTGGTGACTGTAAGCTTTATGTTGAAAATCTTGTGAAAATATTGTGCTTCTGAATTTTAATCTATCTTTGTGCTGGTTTAATGCGGCCAAGTATATGTAAGTTATGTCGATTATTATTGTTTTTCATCCAGATCTAGGATCATCATTTTGGGGGATGGTTTTGATACTTGCATCCACAAATCTCCTAACTTCAAGAATAGCGGCTGGTTGTTTTCTTGTTGCTCTCGTGATTGTGCTCTTTGTTGCTAAAAATGTAAGTTAAAGAAAAAGGCACATATCCATTATGTAAGCTCTATGAGACATGAAATTGCATTTGAATGACTAAAATATTGTCTATTTGACCAAAATAGCCTTTGTTCAATTCTTTTCTGGAAATTCCTTTGTTCAATTCTTGCAATAGAAGGGCTACTTTTCTTGATTTCTTTTGAAATTGAAAGTTTTGTGATTTGCAACACTTATACAATGGAAAGACTTAGCTTCTTTGAGGTCATGTAATAATATGAATCCTCTTGTTCATTTAATTATTGCTATTATTTTGGGGGGAGGAGTTATGGGTCCTATCTCCTTTGCAAAAATACAACCATGTGGTCTCAATGAAAAGCTCCCTCAGGGAATCTAGTGATTCCGTTAGGCTATGGTGTCCTGTATCAAAATACAGGTCAAAATTACTTATTTATCTGTGTGTGATAGCATCCTGGAAAAGCACAATACTCTATTCAATATTTCCTAAGTTACTTTTTACGCGCTTGATTTTTTTAAGTCCAACTTTAAAATGTAGTCTATAAATAACAATTTTGACATTTGGTCTCTAAAAATGTCTGGATTTTATTTTTGTTGGGATGAAAAAGATGCATAACAGTATTATTAATACACTTATATTATTTATGAGCTATGACCTTAAAACATTAATGTCCTTTTTAAAGGGAGTTTTGTCTGTGAATGACAAGCACTGTTCAAAAGTACAGTGTTTTTTGATATTGTTCATTGCTAATTGCTTTTATTACTAGCATCCTATTTAAATACTGCATTTTGGGGATGTTCTGATTATGTAACATTGTGAAAGCAAGAATATTCACAATAAGTTAAAAAGTTCAGGAATATGGGTTTTTCTAAAGTTGGAAAATCACATTCTCACTTAAAACATACTTTCTTTTGAGCAGTGGACACTTCGAGGACTTTGTATTGGTGAGTTTTTCTCATTATTTTCTAGCTACATTTTCTCGTTTTAAACAAAAATGCTCATATCTAACATCTTACTTGATTATCAGGATTCATAGTTTTCCTTGCTGTTGTTTGGATATTGCAAGAATTAACAAAAGTACGGATCCTTCGATATGTTATTCTCTTCATGGGTATAACCTTGTTGCGCCATATCTCTGTTTTACTTGATAACTTGTCTCCATACCATAAATTTTAGCATTATGATAGATAAAATTTGATGCTACTTATGTTCAAATTGTCTATTGCAGGTGTGATGAATGGACTGTTTTCAGTTTATGGTACATATTCTAGTACTTCTTTTATGTTTAAATCATTTTTTTCCCTTTTCGGATTACTGAAGCTGCAATGATAATGGTATACAGATATCTATGACGACCTAATATCACGAAGAGTTCACTCCAGTGATGCTGAAAAATTTGCAGAAGTTTGCCCATGCCCCTGCAATGGTCCTAGTTGGGGAGTCATTTGGTAAGCTTCTATGCTTTGACAACAATAGTTGGTTGATCATTAGCTGCTTCTGTGTGATATCTGACAAAGACAAACTTTTTATGATGCTTTCGTTATTACACTTGCATTTAATGGTAAATGTATTTACAGGGGAATGATATCACTTGCGTTTCTCTCTGCATCTATATATCTCGGCCTTGTTATCTTGTCATGAGGTACAACTATATGCTTTGATATTCCATTATTCAACTTGAGGAACTTTCTTTTTTTACTGCTTGAGAACTTGTTAGTCTTCAATCACTTTAGGTGTTGCATTTCTGTTTTTGAATGGAGTCACCAGAAGCCAAATGACACCTTTGATACATGTGCAGGATTAACCCAACTAAAATGCTATAAATAAACTTTCTGCCGACTACTTTAAAAGCAAACATTCCCTTTGTTACACATGCTTGAAGCAAATTTGGTCGGTCGTGGTTGTAACCTTTCAACCCAAGGTGTAGGCATTTTAGTGTCCTAATCAAACCTCCATAATAGAGGCTAGAGATCCAGTTAACATTACGTGTAGGGGATTTTTCTGCCATAAAAAGTGGAGGGAATTGGATCCAATTGCGAGAGGTTTACAACTCTTGGATGGTTACACGAGGGTCAAGGTCATTGGTGAAAAGAATCTCTAGATGTCCGCATAAGCCTCCCAATTGGTTTGATGCCTTCATGATGCATACTAGGCTATAATTGGGAATTCCAAAGTTTAAAAGAGGAGGAGCATTGATAAATTTATTAGTATAAACTTAATAGTAGAAAAGACTAAAAACTTCTTTCTCCATCAAAGTTAAAATTTTGTAGTGTTTTTACGGTTCATCTATCAAAGGCATCTTAATCACTTAGCTTAGTTTGGTTTCTGTCTTGTCTCTTTGACATGTGGCAGGGCTGGTCTTCTACGATCAAAACGTTCCCTCCTCGTTTGGCAGCTATGTACACCAAATTGATTTATCTGGTACCAAGCTGGTCTGTTCTCATAACTCTCCTTCATTCTTTTTACCCTAATTAGGAGTTTCCATTCGTGCAATTATTCTTCTGTATTATCCAAATTACGACTATACACATTGCTCTCATATTGATTGAGTATAGTTTTGAAGGTAAATTAGTTGTATGGAATTAAATGCTATTTGTTTGCGTTCATTAAGGGAGTAGAGAAGTTCTTGGCAGTTGAGAAGTTTAATACTAACTTCAAAGGGAGCGAGATACATCCTGCGAACCATTTTTGTGTAAAAAATATTTTATCAATGATTACTGTAGAGTGAAATGTGGTTAATTTTCCTAGTTATCGTGGTTACCAAATTGGTATGTCTTAAAGTCCGGATGATTTATACGTAAAAGAGCTTGCAATTACTTTTTTTTTAGGTGCATTAGTTTCAATTATTTGATGTCAAAGCTAATGGGCCTTGCTTGATAATTAATACCTCTAATTCAATTCCCGAGAATCGTTATTGTATTTTATATGCATGACTCAGGACCATTGTTACCACCAACTTAATATTTTTCAGAAAAACAACCTGAAGTGATGTTTGTGTGTAAAAGGGCAATCGAAAATCGAAACAATCTGAAATATCCTTCCAAAATATTCTGGTATTTTTAAATGCTTTCTAATGTATTAGAAAGAAAACGTCGTTGGTCATTCTCAGAATTTCCCTGGCTATGCAATCATTACTCTGAAATTTAAATAAGTTGTCTATATTTAATATTATAGTTTGGCAAGAAAAATTAAGATTCCATTCATAGATAGAATAAGAAAAAGAGAATCTAATACTCTCAAGCTTTGCCTGCTGCTTCTCTCGAGCTAGTGAAGGATCTTTTATCTTTCCACTCTTCTGTCTTCCCTTGCTCCTGAAGATGTAAACTTGTCAGAGATACGTTAGATCATCGAAGGGTTGCCAATCTGGGGATTAAAGACCTTTTACAAATATGATCAAGCCACAACTCACGAAAGTCAAAACTTTGTTTTTGCAGTTTCTTTTTGGATCACGTTAGGTTTATATTTTACTATTAAAACAAAAGCTTTGGTAATATTGCTTTACAATTCTGCTAAAACCTACGAAGCTCACCGCTATTCTGCTCCATAAAAGAAGTGATGCCATTGCTTGCTCTTTGCTCTATAATAGAAGTGATGCCATTGCTTGCTCTTTTGCTTCCTCCTAAACCTCTCAAGATTTAGCATGTTTATAGGCGGTTTTTGCTCCCAAAATCATGAAACCTGTAACCTTTGGTTGACATTTGTATGCAAATGGGGTACATTGGTTGCTTTTCCAACACTTAAGTTTCTTTATTCATATATAGAGTAGAAAGCATATTATTCTTATCTATTTTATTTCTTTTTGTTGATTTAATGTTAAAAGGTAAAAGCACTCATTTTTTTAAATTTTAAAAACACTTTTTTATGATTTGATATTTAAAAAGATATTTCATACTTAATTTATCTCTTCCTTTTTTTTTTGGTTAAAAAAGATGCACATAATTTTAAGCATGTCAATTAAGTATGAAAATGTTTTATTTTTGAAATATTAAATTATGAGTTATACATAATTTTAATCATGTCAATTAAGTATGAAAACGTTTTATTTTTGAAATATTAAATTATAAGAGTTGTTAAACAATAAAAAGTTTTAAGGATATTAGTCTCTTTGGTCACCATAAAAGTTAACAGCTATAGAATTATTCTGTTCACCAATAACTCCAATTGACCAAATTGGGTATGGATAAATTAGGATTGAGTGGCTTTCTTGGATCGGTATCATATTCGCTTATGCCATGCATCTCTTATATTCTTATAACCTACATGACTTGGTAGGTATTTCATTATAAGCTTGATTTTACACTTCAGTGTCATGTATAGACCATGAATCGCGAAAGTAGGTACAATGAGTTGTGTGTGATATGTCATAAGTTATAAAGCTTTCAAAAAGAAACAAGTTATGGGGCTAAGTTCATTTGGATTTAATATCTAAATGTTAACACTGTCAAAAGAAATGATTTCCGAGTAACTTAAGGACATATAGAGAACATAATGTTTTAAGCTCAGGATAGTATTCATAGACTTGTATCAAAATATTAAATACCTAGTCATTGCACCAACATTCGATGGAGAAACATAAATAACTACATATATACTTAATCACTAGTGTGCTAAACTTTTGTAATTGTATGTTTTGTATGACAATACAATGATAAGATCATATCATATCTTTTCCAAACAGAGGTTACCTAGTAGTCAAATATGATACTTTTGTCATTTATAAAATTGAATTGTTTGCTACAAAATGGAAGATTGGTTGACAGTAAAAACTTGTATAAAGAATAGAAACAGTGTAGGACTTTTCACTTGTTCAATCAATCTTTTGTTAGTTATATTCTTCTCAAGTATGTTAAATTAATTTATGTAAGTTAAATACTAGAAATTATATAATGCATATGACATTCACTCTCAAATGAAGTTTCTATTTGATATTTTGGTGGAAAAGATCTTATTAAGCTCGTACTAAACTTTATTCCTTTCATATTTTATAAGCATAAATATACCACATTCTCTGTCATTTAATTTTTTTTGTCAATTTAGTTATCAAGCTATGAAATTATTTTTTGTCTCTTTTATGATATTATTTACTTATCACACAATTTCTATTATAATTCAGTAATTATTCATATAATTTTCTTATTTAAAATAATATAGCACTATAATTCTTAAGTTTCAATCACTACAAGAAAAAAGAGGTTTAGCGACGGAAATTAGCGACGGAATAACCAAAAATTTCGTCGCTAATAATGT
>JAOSBN010000002.1:17135169-17158556 GCA_027563595.1 Erythroxylum suave | reverse complement strand
AATGTTAATAATGAACCAGTAAATAATGTGCAAGTCATAAATGATCAAGTGATACCACAAGAAATAGTATTGTGAAGGTCTATAAGGGAGAAAAGACCAACTATATCAAATGACTATGTGAAGTATTAACTTAAGCATAAATGTGACTTGAGTATTGATAAGGATCCAATCTCATTTAAAGAAGCCACGAAATGTAATAATTATGAAAAGTAGCTGAACACTATGAAAGAAGAGTTAAAATATATGGATGATAATTAAGTCTGGGAACTAGTTAAGTCAACTGAAGGATCAAAGCAAGTGGGCTGTAAATGGACCTTTAAGACCAAAAGGAACTCGAAAGGTAATATTGGAAGGTATAAATTCAGACTTCTAGCCAAAAGTTATACTAAAAAAGATGACATTGACTTTAAAGAGACCTTCTCTCCAGTCTCAAAGAAGGACTCTTTAAGAATTGTTACGACATTAGTAATTCATTATAATTTAGAGCTTTACCAAATAGATTTAAAGACTACTTTATGAATATTGACTTAGAAGAAGAAGTTTATATGGACCAACCGGAAGGTTTTGTGACTGCATAAAAGGAAAATATGGTGTGCAAATTAAATAAGTCAATATATGGTTTGAAACAAGCCTCCTGACAGTGGTATCTTAAGTTCAATAATACCATTACCTCTTATGGTTTTGTAGAGAATACTATTGATAAGAGTATTTATATGAGGTCAGTGGAAGCAAATTCATCATTTTGGTACTATATGTTTACAACATAATTTTGGTTGCTAATGATTTAGGCTTGTTACATTATGTAAAGAAAAATTTCTTTAATAATTTTGAAATAAAAGATATGGTTGAGGCATCATAAGTGATTAGAATATAACTATTCTGTGACAGGACACAAAGATTGTCTCAGAAAGGATATACTAGTAAAGTATTAGAGAGATTTAGGATGAAAAAATGCTTAGCAAGGGTAGTTCCAATTCAGAAAAGGGACAAATTTAGTGAAATGCAATGTCCTAAGAATGATTTGGAATGAAAGGAAATATAATCTATTCCTTATGCATATATAGTTAGGAGTCTGATGTACATTCAGACTTGTACTCGACCAGATATTAGTTTTTTTATTAGAATGCTAGGCTGATATTAAAGTAATTCTAGATTAGACCACTGACAGCTGCAAAGAAAGTTCATAGGTATTTTCAAGGCATCAAGGATTACATGCTCACTTACAAGAAATCAAATCACTTAAAAGTGATAAATTATTTAGATTCAAACTATGCTAGTTATGTAGACTCAAGGAAATCTACCTTTGGTTATCTATTCCAACTAGTGGGAGGGGCAATATCTTGGAATAGTGGAAAGTAGTTTGTCATTGCTACTTCCATTATAGAGGCCAAATTTGTGGCATGCTTTGAGGCCACTATTCAAGCATTATGGTTACAAAGCTTTGTCTTAAGGCTAGTTATTTTCAACAGTATAGCTAGACCACTAAGAATTATTATGATAATTTTGCGGTTGTCTTTTTCTCTAAAAATGACAAGTATTCTATGGTGCTAAACACATAAATTTGAAATACTTGTCAGTCTAAGATGAAGTGTAAAAATATAAATTGTCAATTGAGCATATTGGAACTGATCTGATGGCAACGAATCTGTTAACTAAAGGATTACCACCTAAAACATTTGTTGGCCATGTTGAAGGGATGAACATTATAGATAAGTTCTGGTTAGCATGGGATCATGTTATGCATGTACATATGTTTAGATACTTGCTATTATTGTTTTGACATTTATGAATTCAATTAATGTTATGTTTTTGCTTATTTGTTAGTTGTCACATTATGTTGTGTACACCCATTGTTTTATTATGATGAAAAATTATGCTTTGAGATAACATTAAAGATGAGAATTGCAGTGTTTCTCAATTACAGTTATATTTAAGTTAAGATGATTATGTGCTACATGGAGGGAATTATGTCGTTAGATGACTTATGACCGCTATAATCTCATTATTTCAATTCATTCAAGTTTGATGGCTTGAAAGATTCAATATATGGTGTATACTTGTGTTTTTGGATCATCAAGTCATAACAAGAGCCAAGTGGGAGATTGCTAGATTAATTTTAGTAATCATAAGTATGGACCATATTACTTTATTTCATTTTAATATAAAGTGGGCCCAAAATAATGGTTATTGGGCTTGTTAAAGGAAATTAGAATCTTTAGGGTTAAAAAATAAAGAAACCCTTCTCTCTCCCTTCAGTTGAGAAAAATGCTTACAGATATTAAAAAAAACATACACTCTTGCACCATTGAAAAGAACGAAAAAGGGGAAGAAGGCGAGAGTGTATAAATTACGTAAAGAAGGAATTTATGAACAAGAAGAGATTGCACGGGTATGGATCAAGGTTAGTATTTCCCTCTTTTCTTTATAGCACTAATTTTAGGGTTTGAAGGTGTTGAATCAATTGTGTCAAATGTTTTTGGGTAAATTATATGCTTGAAATATTGCTTACAATGTTAAAGATTAAATCTTACAATAGATTAGTCCTATAGTGATAAAGTGGACTATATAAAATGTTTAATGTTTTAAAATAAAACACATTAGTCATTTAATTCTATTATATTCCTTTCAAATTTATTAGTTTGCCATTGATATATTTTATGTGATATGTCAACCTGACTTAATGAAGTTTGGCATGAGATTTATGTATTTTTAAAATCGATAGTTATGCATTAGTGTGTATTTTTCTAAGTATTTGGCATGTGTTTCATGAACAATAGGTTATGATTGTTAGGTTTTAGGATTCGTTTTCTATGTTTTCATTTAATTTGATTTTCATTGTTGTTATTTTATGTTTGATTTTGATTTAGGGTAAGAATTGATTATTTTGATGTAGGAATGAAGGTTGAACAACTTTGCGATTGAGCGAGAGACCAAAAGAAGAGAAGAAAAGAGGAAGAATTACGGTGCAAGAACCCGAGATCATAGGAATTATGTCAATTCCTACGATCGTGGGATGTTTAATTTAAAGACACCTACGGGGTTCAATTAAATTTTAGGTTTTCAAGACTATATAAAGGAATTAAACCCTATGGACAAAGAAGAATGTGAACCCTCTGTGTAGAATAGCCCCATTAGTGCAAAATTCAAGTTTGGAGTCTTAAAGAAGGTGAAGATTCAAGGATCATCAATCACCATTGGGATAAGAGCTTACCAACACCGAAATTTTCCAGATTCAGGCAAAGACGAGAAGGAGTTTTCTTTATTTAATTTTCTATCATTTTTTATCTCTTTTAGTTATTGTAAGATGGAATATTCAATTGTTGGTGATGTTATAGAGAACTATCTTGTTAAACTCCTATTTTATTCTTTTGAATGATGGATGTCTTTGATGAACGTGATTATATATTTATACCTTACAATAGATTAAGAGATTGAATTGGGTTATTTGTGTAGAATTGTACAACCAGAGTTAGAAATCTATAGACATACATTCATCATGTTAATTAATTAGTTGAAAGACAGATATTGGCTAATTTAGTTTATCACCCATAGGATAATTTAATAACTTGTTAAATTGGTGGAGTGATTTGGTAGATTGAGAGATTGCTTAATCATCTTCATTTAATTTGATTAGGAAAAATTAATTACACTTTGAGAGAGGGCAGTTAATACATTTGGACATCTTAGGTAAGACACAATTCAATTAATAAAATAGAAGGGAGACAAGATAGGGAGAAAATAATATCTAGTTATTAAAATCTTGAATTCCAATTTTTTGCATTTTGGTATTGTAAATTGTTCATTATTAGTCATTTAATTTCAATTTAATTTTCTAAATTATTTCCACTAAACAATTTCATTTTTTAAACAAAGATTAATTTGGATTAAGTGGTGCCTAAGCATCAATCCTCGTGGGATCGATATCTGCTTATTACTACAAGTCACGACCTTTATCCTTGCGGTTTTGAGCATAAAACTAGTAGACTATTTCACAATCAACAAGTTTTTGGCGCCATTGCTGAGACTTGTTTGTTTTAGCATCTTGTTTAGTTTAAATTAATTTGATTTAAGAGTTTTTGATACTTTTCCTTGTGAATTTGCAGGTGCACGGACACAAGGAGCACATGAAGATCAATAGATTTTAGTGAAGATGAGTTTCCAAATATCAAAAGACATGAAAGAGAGTTAAGAAGAACAAAGCATCGGGATATTATACGAATCAATATGGCTGAAGAAGGAGAGCAAGGAGGAGATGAGAGGACTTTGATGGATTTCATGAGGCCAGGATTCAGTCCTCAGGGATTTGTGAGGCTAGTGGTTCAAGCTAACAATTTTGAGATCAAGCTGGAACTCCTCAACATATTGCAGAATAGTGTACAATTCTATGAGCTATCCGATGAAGATCTAAATGCTCACATTGCTCGCTAATTTTCTGGAGAACTGTGACACGTTCTGATTCAATGGGATGTCAGACAATGTAGTAAAGTTGAGTCTATTTTCCTTCACTTTGAAAGATCAAGCGACGGCATGGTATAACTCATTAAACTTAGGGCATATTAATACTTGGGAGCAGCTAGCTCAGCATTCCCTGCAAAGTACTTCACACTGACAAAGACCACGACAATAATAAAGGAGATCAAGAATTTTCAACAGAGTGATGGGGAGTCTCTATATGAAGCTTGGGAGAGATTTACAAAACTGCAGAGAAACTGTCCCCACCACAACCTTCTGAGGGAGTTCTTATTACAGACGTTTTACAATGGTGTGAATTCGAGCACGGGAGGAACTATAGACGCAGCTGCTAGAGTTTCATTGATGAGGAAGACTATTGAATAGGGATGGCAATGGGGCGAGGCGAGGCGAGGGTGAGGGCGAGGAAGGGCGGGGAGTACCTTCCCCGCCCTGTCCCCGTCGGCACCCCCACTCCCCGTTCTCCAAAGTGGGGATAATTTTTGTCTCATTTCCCATCCTCGAGATCCCCAAATCCTAAACCCTACACCCATATAAATTTGGTTTATATGATTACTGCTTCTTACTTTTCATATTTACGTAGATAATTAGTGCTTCTTAAAACTGCGATTGTTAATATTTACTCAATTAAAATTTTCATTTAATCCAACTGAAAAGTTGTAGTCTTCGTCGATTATACCCAACTTTTAGTAAAGAGTATAAAATTAAAAATATATAATATATTTCTAAAATTATCATGAATGGGGATCCTGCGGGGTGGGGATTATTGAACTTGTCCCCGTTCTCTACTCTGTCTCGGGGGTTATATTTGCCCTAACCCCGATTTTAAAAGGTGATTTTTTCCTAATCTTTGCCTCGAACGGGGAATCCCCGCGGGGATCCCCGAACCCTGAACCCAAATTGCCATCCCTACTATTGAAGCAGCTCATAACCTTTTGGAGGAGTTGGTGAGTACCAGTTGCATGCGGTCAAACGAGAGGAGTAGACAGGGGTAGAAGGAATAAAAAGGTATAATCCCTATTAACTCTGTTACTGCTTTGTAGGTACAGATTACAACCCTCACAAAGCAGTTAAACAACATGCAAGGAGCATCTTCACCTACAGCTAAGGCGATGCAAGTACAGTGTGAGCTATGTAGATGAAACAACCATGGCTCAACTAAATGTTTCTTATTGGGAACCGTGATACAGAATAGGTAAATTACCTGGGCCAGCCATAGAGTGGTAACAACCCTTACTCAAACATTTATAATTTGAGGTGGAAAAACCACCCAAAATTTTCTTAGAATACTAAAAATACAAGTGGCCAAGTGAGATTGCAACAACCTTTGAGATTTTAGCAAGATCAAATTGGATCAATGGAGAGCAAAATTGACAAGATGATGGAGGTTTTGGGGTCCAAACTTGTAGCTCAAGAAGAGAATCAGAAGAGGATGTTTGCCAGCTAGGAGGAAAGTCAAAAGAGGATGCAGGAAAAGTTTGATCAAAGCATGAAGAATCATGCATCATCCATCCACAATTTGAAGGTTTAGGTAGGTTAACTTGTTAATGCATTATCTTCTAAGAGTGCAGTAGTCTACCAAGCAATATTGAGGTCAACCCAAAGGAACGAATCATGGCCATCACTCGGACCCAGGACAAGAAAACTGAACATGTGAAGGAAGAAGGAGATAAGAAGAAAGAAAAGCAGTTTTGGAAGTCCACCCAAGTGAGCTGGTAATTGAGCCAATCAAGGAGCCTCAACCTAGAATTCCATATCCTATCTTTGCTTAGCGAAAGTCAAGTTTAAATAGAGCAACGAGGAATTTTAAGGGGGTTGAGTCAAAGAAGATTAAGGATGTAACGAATTAACTATAAACAAAGCTCACGTTAAAGGAACCAGTCAAGAAAAAGGTGAAGGAGCACATAGTAGAAAGAAATCCTAACATAGCACAAAAGAAAGAAGACTCAGGGGAATTTTTCATTTCCTGCAGTATTAATGGAGTCAACATAGCCAGGGCATTCATAAATTTGGGAGCAATTATCAACATGATGCTCTACACTTTTAGTCAGAAGTTGAGGTTAGGAGAGCTAGAACCTACAAAGATATTAGTGAAAATGGATGACAAAACAATGCACCAATTGAAATGGATTATTAAGAATGTGCAAGTTCAAATTGATAGACTTATCTTCCCCGTGGATTTCTATATACTAGATATTGGAGAAGATGCGGAAACCTCTATGGTCCTTGGATGACCCTTCTTGGCTACTTCGCGCTCAATCATTGATGTTGAGAGGGGTGAACTAACTCTGAGAGTAGGAAAGGAGCAATTAACCTTGAAGGTGTCGAAGAAAGACTACTGTTCTCCTTTACCCCCAACGGATATTAAGGAACCTGAACCTCAAGGAGAATAAGAAGACATTAAGGATCCTGGGAATGCATTCAAAAAGAAACGATTATGTAGGAGAAGGCGAAGGAAGGAAAACCATAAGGAAGGTGGAATCCATAATAGGGTAGTTCATTTGCAGATTTTGAGATCAATGATTGCATTACCACTTAATCGTTCATTTGAGCCACCGTTAGCAAAAACGAGAGTCCAACTATCGAAGTTAAAAGAAATGTTGCATGGGAGGCAACCCATGGAATTCAATCTTTCTTTTGATTGTTTTTGTCTATTCGTTTGTTTGATTCATTCAATTATAACTAGGTTTGATTTGAGTTTGATTGGTGTTAATTTGGATTTTGTTTGAATTTTGATTTGTTTTCTCTTCAGATTTCTTGTTGTTAAGATGATTTAGAGATGTTTGTAGGTTACGAGATTATTAAGAATGCATGTTAGGCTTGGAAAAAGGTTTAGAAGTGGAAAAATTGGACGACGATTATAGGAATTGGTAAGTTTCCCACGACCATGAGAAATCTCTCCAGAAAGTTTCTGGAGAGTAAACCTACAATCGTGGGAATGGGGGTGATTCCCATGACCATGGGAAATCTCTCCAGAAATTTTATGAAGAGAAAAGCCAGAATCGTGGGAATGAGGGGTATTCCCATGATCATGGGAGCCCCCATCCGAATTTTTTTTATAAAATTCCCTCCTTTCTTCTTCTTTAATTTATTCTAAAATTTTCACAACCTCTCTCTCTAAACTCACAAAACTCACTCTCCCAGTCTCTCAAATCCTTCATCTTACATTAAACTCTTGGTATTTTCTTCAATTCTTTCATGATTTTTCAATCTTTTACATGTTTTTCACCTTAATCATTCAAAAATTCAAGGATTGAAGTAACATTTTTTCTCTCTCTAAACCAAAGAAGATGACAGCTTAGAAACTAAGCGAAGAATTGTGTCTTCAAGTCTTCGACGAAGGTAAATTCGATATGACGACCACTTTTTATGCCTCATTCCCCATTTATTTGGAAGATGAAGGTATGCGCTTCCGAGAATTTAGAGATGTGAATTTAATTACTCTTAGATACTTTGACTTTGAATTATTAGAAACTATAGGAGTGAGGCGTAATGCTGAGCAATCAGTTGCAAACATAGGTTGAAGTAGGTTCATTTGTTGTGATATGCCAATTTATCCTATGATGACTATTGAGTTTTTCACCACTGTGCTATATAATCCTAAAATGGATGTATTCTAGTTTAGGATGGGTGGCGATGTTTATAAATTGGATTATAATGTCATTCGTGCACTTTTTGAGTTATCGAACTCTAAAGTATTTGATAATCATGATGACTTTTATGTTGATGATTATTGGAAACTTTAACGAGTGAAGAAAATTTTGACTCTAGAAATGCACCGAACACTTTAATTTGAAGCACTGAGCATTTACTTTTGCATAAATTTATATACTTAATGGTTTTCAACAAAACTAAAACTAATAAGTGCTCAGCCAAAAAACTTTTCTTCCTTTGATGCATGGATTGAAAAATCAAAACCAATACTCCTTATTAGATTTTTCGATCGATAATGAGTTGTGTGAATAAGAAGAGCTCTTATTTTGGCATGTTTCACATTGTTATTGCTTTGACTTTATTTTACAACATTGATGTGGATAGTGTACGTATAACTCAATATGATATGTTTGACATATCTTATTTGAGGCGCTCTGAAATTTTGGAGTTCCATTCTATAGAACTCCAAAACCTCAGACGCACACTGCAGTGAAGAACAGGAAGGGCAAGGATATAATCACTTCCTAATGATCCATATCCCAAGTAGTCCCAGAGCCACAAGAAGAAGAAGTGGAAGAGGAATCAACTACACCAGCAGAGGTCGAAAGATTTCGACAAATCCTTAACTTGACGAGGAAGGGCAAGCATATAGCCGCTTCCTAATCATCCACATCCCAAGTAGTCCCGGAGCCACAAGAAGAAGTAGTGGAAGAGGAATCAATTGCACCAGTAGAGGTCGACAGATTTCAACAAATCCTCAACTTGACGATCTCTAATCATCAGCAAATGACATTGCAAATTAATAAATTCGGAACCCAAATGAGACAAGTCTATAAGGAGCAGCTGTACGTGAAGAAGAAATTCCTCGAATTCTTTCAGAGGAATAATTTTGAAGCCCATTTGCCAACACCATCGCCACGACAATCTCCATAAGCTTTTCTTACCCTAAACTTTTTTATTTTTTTATGTACTTTGTTAGTTGTTTTGTCTTTTGTTTGCTTTAATGTCTTTTGTTTGGTTTGATTTCTTTTATTTGGTTTGATGTCTTTTGTTTGGTTTGATGTCATTTTACCGTACTTTGTAATTGTTTTGTCATATTGAGGACAATGTATTCATTAAGTGTAGGAAGGTGAAATTGACTTTATCAATTGCATTATTTTAAGTTATTAACTAGGATGCATGTTTTAGGCATATTATGTTGTTTTGTGTTAAACAATGGAACCACTCTCGAATCATTTTCATTTGTTTTTCCATGAAATTCTGTCATGCTAGTTGGAATGAGATTGAATGCATGCTTGAGCTTGGATTAGGCTATTTGAATAGAGAGTGAACCATGTTGAGTGATGAGAAGTAGTTGGTTGCATGAACTTAGTCACAAATTGGCACTGGAGTAATGAGGTAGTGTAGAGATGCATAACGGATTTTCATTTAAGCCAATGAGTTGATATGACTCCATCTATAGTCTTCTTATTTCTTTGTTGTGTGAGGCTTTATTAGGTTATTACCTTCAGAACTTTCTTTGAATCGATTTGAGTCTATTGATGTATGCTTAATAGAGATGATTAAGGCCCTTTTTCTTTAAACCTTTGACTTAAATGACCTACCTTTTTTATTATCCCTTGCTACCCCGTTGACCCTTAAACATTAAAATTTCTTGCAAAACACCTCACATTTTAAAACTTGAAACTCAATTTGTTGGACCTCGAACTTTTTCGAAAGTTAGAATTATTAAATGAGAATTTGATGGAGTTTCGTCAGGAGTAAAAAAATCAGAATTTTTGAGTTAATAATTTTTTGAGTTTAATTAGGTATATTATTATTTACATATGGTTGTATGGATTAAATGGAAGTGTTAGAATTAAATTAAAGAGTTAGAAGGTATTAGATTAAATATAGAAGGGCAAGTTTGGAAATGATAGAGTTTGTCTTAGAATAGTAAGAGAAGAACAAGTGTATGTGCATGAGGGAAGAGCTGGAAAAGAAATAAAAAAAACATAAATAAAATAGGAATAAAAAAGAATTCGTGTAAGAAAGAAAGAAAGAGAGAAGTCTTAGAAGAACCTAGAAGAAACTAAAGAAGAGATAGTCATGTAAGGGAGAGATATATTTGAGAGGTTAAAGGAGAGAGACGTGTGTATTAAGAAAGAAAAAGAGAGGGAGTCATAGAAAGGAGTAGAAGAGGAGAAGCAGAAAAATAAACCAGAAAAGAAAAAGAAGGAAAGAAAAAGAAAGGAAAAAGAAGAGGAAGAGAAGATTCAACTCATTTTTTGGTAATATCTATCTTCTTTTCTTGTTTTGATAGAAGAAGAAAGTAGATAAACTAGGTTTTTATGAGCTGAAATAAGGAGTTAGAAGATGAATAAGAGATTTATGTTTTTAGATTTTTACGAACCCTTAGCTAGATTTATTTCTTCTAATTAGATAAACTAAGAGTGCATTAAGTCGAAGCTCATTTTTTGATAGTAGAGATCTATGGAAGTTATATTCGTGTATGATGATTAAATGAAAACATGCTTGCTTGAAGGGAACAAGAAAGTCGAAATCAAGAACAAGAAGAAGAACAAGTTTGAGCTTGAATGTATAAGAAAATAGGTGGGCAATATGTTTATAGTTTTTGTAATGATGAGCTGAAATTATTTGTTGTATGTGTATTTAAATGCTTATTTTTACTCATTGAGAATGTAGGAAAAATGTTCTATGAATTTATATTCTGTTGCTTTGTAAGAATTTCTACTGTTGTACTAATGAAGGAAATAGAACAAAATTAAGAAGCATGAAAACATGAATATGCTATGAAATATGTATGCATAAGAAAATCTGCTTATATGGGCAAGAGAGAAACCATTTCGTTCGTCACGTGCAAGTTGACCTTAAGCTTTCTCCTGGTTGTCTGCTTGTGGAATATGAGCTTTGAAAAATGGACTCATTTCGTTCATGGTGTAATCTTTGGTTTTGTAATTTCATTTTATGGGATTCTCTTGAGCCATTATGTTTGTGCATTGCATCTTGAATTGTTGAGTATAAAGCATAGTTGAGTTTTATGATTTGAATATGACTTGCTTTTATGATATGATTGTGGGATAAAGTATTCAAGTTTATGCAAAGCTGTCAAAATTTGATTGTAAATGTTGTAGTCTGTTATCACTGGCTATAAACATATTAGCCACTGAGCTTCCCAGCTCATCCCACAATTTGACGGATGAAAGAAAATAAGAGAATAAAGGATTAAAAGAAATCAATTGTATTGTTCTAGGGAGAATTAGGCTAAGTGGTCTTCATAAAAGTTGTAGATCATTCTCTTAGATTTCCAACGACATAAAGTTTGTAATTTTTGGACTTTTGGATTGAAAGTTATGAAGTTTTGAAGTTGAAATGTGTGACTGAAAAGTCGCGATCATGCTTAAGCATGATTGTGACAAACTTGATTTTCCGCCACTGTTCACCATTAGTCGTTAAATCAAGTTATTTTCAGGTCCATTTTATTCTACATTATTTCATTTAAATTGTTGGGTAATTGTTTATATACTATATTTATTTATTTATTTTTCTTGTTTAGTGGTTCTACTCCCACTAAGAATTTTTAATCCTTTTATTTTGATATAGATGTATGTCTATAATTAATTTTATTCTAAAAATACTTAAATTTTGGCGCCTTGACACCATGAAATAAGGAACCGAGACTTGGGCCCAACACCATTAACCTACCCATTCACAAGCCTAGTAGAGTATTAAGTGATGCATTAGTTGGGATAAATTTTTTCTAAGATAAGTTGATTAATACTTCTGCTCTTGAATTACATTGTATTCAATTGCTATTTTGTTTCTTACATGTTATTAAAAAGAAAAAGAAAAGAGGAAATGGACAAAAAAGAGTAAGAACATTTTATTAGCATCAGTAAGTCTGGAGTAGTAGTATATTTGCATTTGTATCTCAAAAGTATGTTTTTCTATCCCTTTGTCCACTTATTACTTTACGAATGCTTGTTTCAAATCTTTTATTTGTTTTACCCACCTTAACCTTTACCACATTATAACCTTAAGCAAGTCCTTTTGATATATTTATACATGCAATTAGCAATTATTGTAAAGGAGAATTGTTGTAACAACAAGCCTATGATAGTGTAATTTCCTATAGGAAGCTTGAACCAAACAGTAACCATCAAACACTTAAGAGAAATGAGTGAAACTATGAGGAAGATTCATTTCGCATCTACACTTATCTTTGAGTGATGGTGTCATATGTTGAGTTTGCTTATATATACCAATGAAAGTAGTCATGATATGTGTAGTAGCTTAATATTTGAGTTGGTTAAAATTTGAGGGATTGTATGCTTTGATCTTTGTGAAAATGAAATGAAGGAATTGATTGATTATGTTTATTTCGCATGAGGACAAGAAAAGATTTAAGTGTGGGAAGTTGATAGTTATGCATTAGTGTGTATTTTTATGTATGTTTGGCATTAGTGTGTATTTTTATTTAAGTGTGGGGAAGTATTTGGCATGTGTTTCTTGCATAATAGTTTATGATTGTTAGGTTTTAGGATTCATGTTGTCTGTTTTTGTTTGATTTGATTTTCATTGGTGTTATTTTATGTTTGATATTGATTTAGGGTAAGAATTGATTATTTTAATGTAGGAATGAAGGTTGAGCAACTTTGCGATTGAGCAAGAGACCAAAAGAAGAGAAGAAAAGAGGAAGAATTATGGTGCAAGAACCCACAATCTAAGGAATCATGCCAATTACCACGTTCGTGGGATGTTTAATCCGAAGACACCTGCGAGGTTCATTTAAATTTTAGGTTTTTATGACTATATAAAGAAATTAACCCTATAGAAGAAGGAGGACATGAACCCTCTGTGTAAAATAGCCTCCTTGAGTGAAAAATTCAAGTTTGGAGTCTTGAGGAAGGTGAAGATTCAAAGATCATCAATGACCATTGGGAGAAGAACTTACCAACACCGAAATTTTCCAAATTCAGTTAAAGAAGAGAATGAGTTTTCTTTACTTAATTTTCTATCATTTTATCTCTTCTAGTCATTGTAAGATGGAATATTCAATTTTTGGTGATGTTATAGACACCATGAGTGGCTAATTCATTTTTTATGGATTACTTTTGAACTATCTTGTTAAACTCCTATTTTATTGATTTGAATGATAAATGTCTTTGATGAACGTTGATTATATATTTATACCTTGCAACAGATTGAGAGATTGTTCTGGATTATTTATGTAGAATTATAGATGAGAGTTAGCAATATATAGACATACATTCATCATATTAATTGATTAGTTGAAAGGGAGATCTTGGCTAATTTAATCAACCACCCATAGGATAACTTGTTAAATTGGTGGAGTGATTTGGTAGATTGAGAGATTGCTTAATCATCTTTATTTAATTTGATTAGGGACAATTAATTACACCATGAGAGAGGGTAGTTAACAAATTTGGACACCGTAGGTAAGATAGAATTCAATTAATAAAATAGGAGAGAGACAAGATAGGGAGAAAATAGTCTCTAGTTATTAAAACCTTGAATTCCAATTTTTTTGCATTTTGGTATTATAAATTGTTCATTATTAGTAATTTTATTTCAATTTAATTTTCTAGATTACTTCTAATAAACAATTTCATTTCGTAAACAAAGATTAATCTTGATTAAGTGGTGCCTAAGCGTCAATTCTTGTGGGATATCTGCTTATTACTACAAGTCACGACCCAAATACTTGTGATTTTGAGCATAAAACGAATAGATTGTTTCACAATGAACAAAAATAAATAAAATTATTTTATTAAACTTGTAATTATTTAAATTTGAAAAAAAAACTATTAAGATAATATTTAACAGTAAAAATTAACTATTATTGTGTTACTTATATGTTTAAATGAAATCAAACCTAAAAAAGAAAACCCTCCATTTTTACAAGTCCTAATTGTAAGAATACTTGTTCCAACCTTGACCTAGATTCCTAAATCCCTAAATCTAGTGAAAATCGATCCACATCACAGTTAAAATTCTCTGTTTCTATTAGCCTATTCTAACCCTATTTTTGCCCCAATAAAACGTCGTTTTATACATAAGGACAAGGTTGGAACAGGCTAACAGAACATATATACAATTTATGTTTGGCTTTTCTAGTAGCACTATTATTGGCATGCTTTAAAGTATAATCATATAATGTAAAAGTGTTTAGAAATTTTGTAATTGCAAGTTCTTCAAAAACATATTTCTTTAACTTACAAGTTTTTTTTCGATTTTCATTGCTTCCATAATTTAATGTCATATATTTATTTTATTCTCATGTTACATATATTTTTTAATTTTATTAATAATATCATGTTATGTTTATGTATATTATTATTGAAATTAAAAATTATGTATTTTATTTATACGTGGCATTATAAAAAAAAACTTTGTTAGTCACCTAAGTAGCTAAACTAATTAAATGAGTTTTATGTAAAAAATTAGTCATTTATTCATAAAATATTAATGCCTAATATTGAATTAAATATATAAATAAATAACATTTATTAGATGATAAACTTTTAGAATTTACCTTAAGGTAAATTAATATTGTATGACCAATAAACATAATAGAAGAAAATCAATATTTACTTGTCAAATTTGTTATGTATCCAAAGATATTGATTGTATTTGATAAGATTTTTTCCATTTGATTGCCTGATAAAGCTTGTATGACACTAAATTTATGATAATATATTGTTGACTTTGTCTAAAAGAAACATGTATTATATTTTAAGTGTTTAATTTATTTGAAACCTATAATTTATCAAAGATATGTTTCTTGTGTTACTATATTTGATAGTTTGAACTTCTCTAAATGGTGCATATAAGTCAGTTTTCATTTAAGTGTTTTCAATCTTTATTTAGCATTATTGGAAGAAAAACTTATTGCCATTACGACTAAGAGCAGTGAGGTTGAAAGACAAACCATAAAGCATGGGAAAGATTTAACAAATTTTGTCCTAATTTTATGCGAATGAATATTACCAATGACATTATCAACATTATTTCATAAGTTGAAAGTGCAAAAGAATATACTAAATTTACGAAAGAATGTTTCTGTTTTGTGAACAAATCTCTTGATGGTACACTAATACCTAAACTCATGACCATAAAGATTGATGGGTTGCGGATGCAATAAGATGTCCTAGAGATGATGAATATTACGATAAAATTAAAGAACTGTAGTATGACTATTAGTGACCCTTTAGTGTAATTCATTATGAACTCATTACTTCCGAGTATAGACCTTTTCAAATTAATTGCAACATCATAAATAATAAGTGGAATGTCAATGAATTGTCCGATCTGCTCATCTAAGAGGAAAAAAGGCTAATCAAGAAGTTCATACAATTAATCTTCTAGACCAAGGAGTTAACAAGACTGACAAGCCAAACACTAAGAAATATAAGAAGAAAGTGTCTACTAAAGTGACATAGGTTATTAGTATTGTTGATAAGAAGGGAAAAAAAAGAGACAAATAAGTTCCATTTCTATAAGAAGGAGGGACACTATTAGAAAGATTTTCTGAAATGTAAGGCTTAGTTTGAAAAGAAAGGTACATCTAAATTTTTTATATGTTCCGAACTAAACTAAACTTTTTTGTAATATTTAGTGGCTTGATTATTTTGCAACTAATATTTCTAACGTTATGTAGGGATTCCTTCAAATCTAAACCATAAACCCAATTGAGAACTTTCTATTCATGGAAAACCATATGAAGGTCCCAATTAAAGGTGTAAGGACTTATCGTCTGATATTCAATACTAGTTACCACCTGGACTAATATAAACTCTCTATGTACCTTCAACTTCTAGAAACTTAATTTATATTTCTAAACTTGATGAAAGTGGGTTTACTTTTAAGTTTGGTGATGGTTGTTTTAATTTTTTTAAAACATAATTTCATTATTGGTTATAAAATCCTTGTAAATGGTTTGTATAAATTGAAACTTAATGTTAGTAATTTTTTTGAATCCCTATTTTCTGCTTATTATACCATTGGAACTAAGTGTAGTATAATGAATGATAATTCATCTTACTTATGACATAAACATTTGTTCATATATCCAAAGAAATATTAGAACGATTAGTAAAGAATGAAATTCTTTTAAATTTAAATTTTATTAATCTTGATCTCAGGACAATGTCCAAGTTCATTTTCCAAATTTATTGAGAAACATGACATATGTGCACATTATGCTATGCCAAGTATCCTTCAACAAAATGGTATGTCATAAGGGCTTAAAAGGACATTAATGGATATGGTAGCTATACGTTGAGTAATTCCTCGTTACCTAAAACCTTGTTGATTCTTTTACTTAAAACTATTGTGTATTGTTATGTGTGATTCACAGTAAGGTAGTCTGTAAAACTCCTTTTAAGTTAGACATGAAGGAAAATTATTATGAGGCACCTGCATGTTTGAGGCTGTTTAGTAGAAGTATGAGTTTATAATCCACATGAAAAGATTCCTAAACAGGTAGTGGTTACTTTATTAGTTACCTAGAGAAAGCTAAAGGGAATGGATTTTAATATCCAAACTATAGTTCAAGAATTGTTGAAGTAGCAAATGTTAAATTCATTAAAAATGGTGAAATTAGTGAGAGTGTTGAAAAACCTATTATAGATATTTGTGAAATAAGGATGATATTCCATTACTTATAAATGTTCCAATATCCATATCTCTACCAAATTTTGTCATAGTATTATAAGAAAAAATGATATTGGATAACATTTTGATGAAATAAAACCTCGTGAAGAAACTAACTTATAGCCAATTGATATAAATGAACCATGTTGAATAACTTTAGATAAATATGTAAGAATAAAGAGATTAGTTATTCCTGATGACTAAGTGGTTTATTTGTAAGAGCTAGAATTTGATTATGGCATTAATAAGGATCATACTTTGTTTTTAACAATCCATATAAAGTGATAAGTTTGATAAATAGATTGATTCTATGAGTTAAATTTAATGGAAAAAAAGTCTAGGACCTTGTTAACTTGTCAGAAGGATCTAAATAAGTTAGATGCAATAGGTCTTTAAGACCAAATATGACTCAAATGGAAATATTGAATAGTATAAAGCTGAACTTGTTACCAAAGGTTATACTCAAAAGGATGACATTAATTATAAAGAGAAGTTTTCACCTATCTTAAAGATAAGACTCATTGAGAACAGTTACTGCATTAATGACTCAATTTAATTTGATGTTATATCAAATAGATGTGAAAACTGCCTTTTTGAATGGTAATCCCAAAGAGGAAGTTTATAGATCAACTTGAAGGTGTTTTCATAAACATGGTGTGTAAACTTAAGAAATCAATATCCTGATAATCGTATATTAAGTTTAGTGATACCATAATATCTTTTATTTTTCAACAAAATAATGTTGATCATTGTATCTACTGAAGATTAGTGGGAGTAAGTTTGTATTTTCAGTTATATATATTGATGATATTTTATTTGTTGTAAATGATCTAAACATATTGTACAAGACAAAAGATTTTTTCTTTAAGAATTTTGAATTGAAAGATATAGAAGAGGCATCTTATGTGATAGGAATTTCAATATTATGAGATAATTATAATGATTTATAGGGCTGTCTAAAAAAGACTATATCAAAAGAATTCTTAAAAGATTTAATATGAAAAAATATTCAGCAAGGGTTGTTCCGATACAAAAAGGGATAAATTTAGTCTTATGCAATGTCCAAAGAATGATGTAAAACATAAACAAATGGAATCTACTTTATATGCCTCTGTTTTTGGAAGTTTGATATATTTACAAATATGCATGAGACTTGATATCAACTTTGCGGTTGGAATCCTAGGCAGATGTCAAAATAATCATGGTATAGACTATTGAAAAGCTGCAAAGAAAGTCTTAAGGTATCTTCAAGGAACATAGGACTATATGATCATGTATAAAAGATCAAGTCCATTAGAAGTAATTGGATATTAGGATTCAAATTTTTCTAGATGAATTAACATTAGAAAATCAATGTTTGGCTAATTATTTCTAGTAACAGGAGGATAAAATTTATGGAAAAATGTTAAACAATTTGTCATTGCTTCATTCACTATAGAAATAGAATTTTCAGCTTATTTAAGGCCACAATTAATGCCTTATAGCTGCAGAACTTTATTTCAGGACTTTAGATTATTGACATAAAGCTATCAAAATTTTGTTGTGAGAATTTTGTAATAGATTTCTTCTGTAATAATGATAAGTAATCTAGAGGTGTTTAACATATGAAATTGAAATATTTTACCATAAAGGAGGAAATTCAAGAAAAAAAGAGTGTATATTGAACATATTAATCCAATATTATGATAACAAATTCTTTAAATAAATCTCAACCGTTTATTTTGGTTACTTGATGGAAGAATCAAATTATAGATTATAGATATATAAATTATTCTTCTTTCTACTAATTAGGGTTACAGATGGTTTTTCATCAAGTGTTTATATTTGTAAAAGAGTCAAGAGAGCGAAACTAATTTTAACCAAGTATACTGTGATGTTTCTTGATCTCTTTACGATATTGACATCTTCCATATCAAGAACACAATATTATACCCTAATGATTTGCGAAATTTTTAGCATAATATCTTAAAGTTATGAATTTCAATTTTGATTTTATAATAGGCTAAAAGTCCAAATTAGGGCCTAATGTTTTTTAGTTTAATTAGTTTAGGACTTAAACTTGTAACTTGTTTAATTAAGGTCTAAATTTTCATGAGTCTACTCAATTTAAGGCTTTTTTGGATGGAAATTAATAAGTTTCATATACGCACTATTTCTATATATAAAAAGTATATTTAGAGAGGCCAGTTAGAATTTTAAAGCCATGTACATTTTAGAAAAAAAGACAATAATTTAAAATTTTCATACTAAACTTGTTAAACCCCCTTTCGTCATCAGACTTTCCCATCTCAACCCGAACTATGCAGACCCTTTCGAAAGTTGAAGCCTTTGCTTTATTGGCTGATGACCTGAAGTTTGTTGCTTCCTAATTTCAGCGACTGCACAGCAAACAACTCTGTCACATGTTTAGGTTTTACTTGCAACAATGGAGGGCATGGGTAGTATAGAGGTCATCAATCCAAAGGATCCAAAACCTACAAAAATGTAGCAACAATTCTTATCTTAGTAGCCATTCAGCCACAATATACTTTGCAAATTTTTAATGCAATAAAAAAAGCAGCATAAATTACACAACTCCCAAACAACAAAAACAACAAAGAAAGCAGTTTCTAAATGTTGTTTCTTCAAAACTTATAAAAGCTTTTTACATACCCTCAGCTAAGAAATCACTTTGCATATCTTCATCATCATTCTTACATGCTCCTTTACTCTTGAGAGCATAAGCCACCATATCATCAATGATTTGGTGTTCATACCTTCCAGTTAAATCATGCAAATGAATGATAAATACGTACACATTAGTAAAAGAAATTGTTTTGCATCAAGTAGATAAGAGATATAACATATCCCAGTAGCCTCAAATTTTGATTTCCATTTGGCTTAATAAACTTTAGTATAAATCGAAACTTAAAAAAAAGAAATAAAAATAAAAGAAAACAATTGAAGGTTTGTATGGTTCTAACGAATGAAATTGGAGTTGGCATATAAGTTAATTGTTCCACTATGTGATGTACTATTGAACTATCCACAAAGATAACACCTCTCCTTCGCTTTTGTTTTTAGAGTCCTTTAAGCACTTCTTTTAACTTGGATGTTAGAAATAAATTCTCTAAATGCTATTGTTGCCATTTTTTTCTTTCTCATTTCTGTTTCATTTCTAGTAACAAGTGTTATTTCTTACTATCATTATATTTCTTCTCTTTCTTGAATTCCTTTTCATTGAAACACATTTTCATGAAAAACCGAAAATGAAGGGTTTTGTGCAAATACAACTCAATTAAAACTACCTTCATATCTTTTAGTTTGTAGCTTTTAATTTTAAGATTTTGATTGTTATTTATTAAAATAAATGGAAAAAAAGATTAAGAATCCTCGCACTATTTGTTCAAGTTCATAGTCAATAACTTCGAGAAGATGGTGATTCTCAAATGTCCTACATGACTTATCTTTACCTTCACTTCAGATTTACGTAGAGTTTTAATCACAAAACGATAATCAGACGACCGACTTTCCCTGGTGAGGAGACTTCCCTTATTACGTCTTCTGCACAAATTGCCAACATATACTTAGTATGATTAATGCTTTTAAGCTCTCATAACCGTCTAGAGCAAGACAACATTTATATATCTATTGGCTTAAAATTTTCTTCTGGAATTTAGGTATTTAGCTTATTACCCTTTTCCGGGGAACGAGTTAATAAGGTTTCGACATTGATGCAACACAATATATATCACCCATTTCATACAATTATTTAGCTGAAAATCAGAAGAGAAAAAGGGATGTAAATGCACCTAAAAGCCACAAGACAATAATCCTTCTAACAATAATCAGTAACAATGTAATGAGAAATATGATCTTGTTTATAGTATCGTATCTTATTAATCTGAGCATCTCTGAACTCAAAAGTCGGAATCTCCTTATGAAGAACGACCATTTCCTGCCCTGAGAAATACTGACCATACATCATTTATCAAACTCACATATGTAAAAAAGTTGATTACTTACTAGCAACATTGACAAAAAAGTACCTTGAAAAAATTGAGATACTTATCTGAGAAATCTATGTTAATGTTACAAATTAACAGAGAGAAGGTTCTTTAGGGAATCACTTATTTACTAGGAATTTGTGGAAATAGTTGAATATATTGGATGGGAAAATGAAGGCAGATTGTCGGTAGAGCAATGGATTTGGTCCGTTACAAATTGAATAAACCATCACGCTTTTCGCGCCAGATTTAATTATGCTCTTATATTGTTCCACTACATGTTTCAAGGTTTGTTCTCTCTTTTAAGACCAAAGCCTCCAATGCCAACAACATTTTGTTGTCCAGTAGTGCGAGCATAAATCATTTTTGTTACTTTCTGTAAGAGTATTAACAATTTTTTGAAATTATCACTTGTTTCTTAGATTTTATTCGTTACTTGCTTAAAAGATTAATAATCATTTTAGCTTATGATTCTTTTAATATAAAGGTAACTATTAGAGAAATGTGTGTATTAATAATTTTCATATTATTAGGTGCATCACTAGACACTTAACGTGTATAAGTATTTTATACTTATCTAACAAAGAAGCACTATAAGTTTTCAGACGTGCTTCTTGATTGCATAACTATATCTTTTCATGAGATCGTTATATCTTGACCATAACATGACATTTTTATACTTGCAAGGCCTTTTAATTACAGGAAGCACTTTGGAAAGCAGATCAGGTATCAGAATATACCTACTTCCAGCATAGTTAGGGGAGGTTAGTAGACCTAAGAAAATCTTTGTTTTACGAACCCCTAATGTCCATTACTTCCAAGTAACTATAACATTTTTTACATTCCCATTGCTATATTGGCAAGGAGCATTGTTGTAGAATTAAACCAAAATGTAATCAAATAAACCTGTGGTCAATGCTTTTCCTACCTAAGCTTCAGGATATGGGCACTGAGGAGCTACTGTTAGGTACACTTCCTTGCCTCTTTTGTTGTATTTTGATAGGAACATAGAGAGATCGCCCTAGTAAAATAGTGTGGTTCCCTTAATGTCCAAGTCCATCTGATCAAAAACAACATTGCCAAATGCTCGAGACTTGGAGTGCCCACCTAAGAAGTTGTTCTAGATATAAGTTGCAACTGAAGTCTTAGGACTGGAAACAAAAACCAAAACTTCATTTGACATATATCACAAAGAAAATTAAGATGATATAACCATAACCTAGAAAAACAGTAATCACCCTCATTTCAATTTCCCATATTATTCTCAAATAACTATTTAGATCAGATTATATAAAAATAACTCAATTTTCAAAAGCAAAAGACGAGAATAATGATTTCCCCCTTTTTTGTCAAATAATAGGACAACCCAAAAAAAATTTTAAAAAAGGAAGATACACTTATAATAGGATAAGATCCACTTGGCATCTTTGTTGAGGAAGAAGTTGAAAAAAAATTTAAGGTCTTTATACTTTTTTTTGAAAAGCCACATATGCTTTTAACGTGATATTTAAAGACTAACTGACTGTCTATAACGAATCGTGTATGACACTTCCTAATTTTCATCTAAAAACGCCTTAAATTAAGCCAACTCGTGAAAGTTAAACCTTCATTGAGCAAGTTACAAGTTTAAATCCTCAACTGATCAAACTAAAAAACGTTAGGCCCCAATTTGGGCTTTTAGCCTTTTATAATATAAAGATTAGGTTTTTATAGATATGTCATTTTATTCACTTTTGTCCACTAATTTTCATCATCTCCAACACTAGAGCTTGTAATGTTTATGGTGAACCTTACAAAGGTTTTATCTATGATTATGGACATTATAGTTAGGGTGTTCACTACACTTGTATCTTGAAACAAATTCTGAACATCAATAAAAAAACTTAAAGTATATGAGAAAATTTTATGCTATTGTTGAAAATATTAGGGAAGATGAATAGAGTCTTATATAAAGTATATGTAAAGAGCATTGTTTTGGTCCTATCTACTATGAGTGTTCTGTTTTTAACTTTTATGATCACAGTCATGAGTTTTAACTTTCAACAATGATTCTGAATGCATTTATTTGATTCCTACCTTCTAATTTGCTAATTGTGATTTTCACTTAGTAATTGTTATAAATAAATTATATAATGATACCAAATTTGATACTTGTCAAAAGAATTGTTTGGGCATGCTTACATTTTGTTATTTGGAATGTAAGTTCAAATTCAATCTCCACCTCTTGTAATTAGGATGTATAAGAATGGGAGATTTCTTTAAGTCAAATTTAGGTAAAACAGATGCCTAGCACACATTGGGTTATTATCTAATACTGAATGAAAATTATCCTAATAATTTAATTAATTTTCAAATTTAATTAGTCACAAATTTAATAAAATAGTTATTCTAAAATTACATCCATTTCAAATGCCAAGAAGACCTATTATTGTTGGACCCCGTTTTCGAAGTCCAACTCTTGATCATTATCGATTCATCTTCTTGCTCTGATACCACCATGTTGGGTCCCAACTTTCGGAACCCAACTCTTAATCGAATTACATATATTAACTTAACATTTTATCGGAAATATCATAATACTCTCTAATACATTACTTACAA
>JAOSBN010000002.1:17096033-17113509 GCA_027563595.1 Erythroxylum suave | reverse complement strand
TCTCCTATGAGCATCCAATAACTAGTGGTTAATCTCCTATGAACTGGAGATCCAGCCCAATCAACATCTGTAAATACTTCTTTCTTAAGACAACCATTGTTATTGAACAGAAACCTTTTCCTGGTGCAGACTTCAAGTAGCGCAGGATGCAGAATATAGTCTGTAAGTGTGGATCTCGTGGATCATGCACATACTGACTCACCAAGCTAACTGCATATGCTATGTCTGGCCTGGTGAGAGAGAGATAAATGAGTCTCCCAACTAGTCTCTGATATCTTCCTATGTATACTGATGTACCTGTTCTCGCTTGAAATTTGTGGTTGCTCTCGATAGGAGATTCAACTGGTTTACAACCAATCATACCGATTTCTTCTAACACGTGTAGAACATATTTGCTTTGGGATATAAAGATTTCTTTTCTTGATCTAGCGACTTCAACTCCCAAAAAATATTGCAACTTCCTTAGATCCTTAATTTCAAATTCATAAGCAAGGATTTTCTTTAGCCTAACCATCTCTTCTGTATCACTTCCGGTTACCACAATGTCATCAACATAGACAATGAGGAGCATGATCTTGCCTTGGGAATGCTTGATAAATAGGATATGATCAGCATTACCCTGGTGATAACCAAAGGAAATCATGGCTCGACTCAATTTTTCAAACCATGCTCTGGGTGATTGCTTTAGCCCATAAAATGCCTTTTTTAGTCTACAAACCTTCCCTTGTGCCTTCTCTTCTTCAAACTCGAGAGGAATCTCCATATACATCTCCTCCTCCAGATCCCCATGGAGGAAAGCATTTTTAACATCAAACTGTTGTAAGTCCCAATCTAAGTTAGTTGTACAAGAGAGTAGAATTCTGATTGTATTCATCTTAGCAACAGGAGCAAAGGTTTCCTAATAGTCTACTCTATATGTTTGAGTAAAGCCTCTAGCCATCTATCTTGCCTTGTATCTCTCAATAGATCCATCTAGCTTATGCTTCACTGTGAATACTCATTTGCAACCGACTGTCTTTTTTCTTTTTGGAGCAGTGACGACTTCCTAGGTCTCATTTTTTGCCAGGGCTTTCATTTCCTCAACCATAGCTTCTTTCGAACGGATATTTTCCATTGCTTCTCTCCAATCTTGTGGAATAGACACAGAGGAAGCAGACAAGACAAAGGCTCTATAGGAAGAAGATAGTGAGTCATAGGAAACAAAGTTAGAAATTGGGTGCTTAATGCAAGTTCTAACACCTTTCCGAAGAGCAATAAGCTTATCTAAATCATCAGATAAATCGTACTCTAAATCACCAGTGTTTTCGGAGGAAGAGGATGGCATAGACTGCACGATGGCTTTTTTTGTCTTTTCCCTTCTTGAGTATGTTTGCAAATCTGGTCTATCTAAACGCCTACTTCGATCCTTCTGAATTAGACTAGTTTTCTCCTCCTAAAGTGTTCTCTCTCCCTAGATCATATTATTAAGCAACACCTCTTCACTCTCATTCTCCACCTGAAGAGGAGTTTTACATATGGAGAAATAGGGCACACACTCCAAAAAAGTGACGTCCATACTTACAAAGTATTTCTTAGACAAGAGGTGATAACACTTATATCCTTTTTATGTGGGAGAGTATCCAACAAACACACACTTCAAAGCTTTAGGCTCCAACTTGCCTACATTCCAAGCATAAGCAAAGCAAATACACCCAAATATTCTTAGAGGTACAATATATGAATTTTTACCTTGCAAAATTTCTACAAGGCTTTTAAAATCCAAAATTCAAATTGGCATTCTATTGATAAGATAGATAGCTGAAAGGACAACATCAACCCAATATCTCTTTAGAAGATTCATGGTGAACATGAGTGATCGAGCTACCTCTAGAACATGTTTGTTCTTCCTTTCTGCAACTCCGTTCTGTTCACTAGTATAGGCACAACTGGTTTGATTTATTATTCCAAAGGAATCTAAATAAGCATGAAATTTTCCATCTATATACTCCAATCCATTATCAGATCTGAGGATTTTAACTTTAGCATCATGTTGACTGAAAGCACAAAAACACTCCATTCTTGACTTTCATCAAATAAACCCAAGTTAATCTTGTGCAACAATCAGTAAAAGTCACAAACCATCTATGGTCAGAAAGAGAAAGATTTTGAGTAGGACCCCAAACATCGTAGTGAATTTTTATAAAAGGAATAGAACTTTTATTATTAGATGAATGATAAGAATTTCTCGTGTGTTTGGCAAGTTCACATGCTTCACAAAACAAAGAATTAAAAGAAGTTCTTTTAAACAAGCTTGGGTATAATTTTTCTAGAGCAAAAAATGAGGGATGTCATAACCGCCTATGCCACTGTAAAATTTTCTTATTGATCACATCATTCCCAAGAGACGCTTGATGAGCAACTGTCATGGGATTCTTCCAAGACATATAAGTCATCCTGCAGTCTACCAGTTCCGATCCTCTGCCATATATGAAGATCCTGAAGAACACAATGGTCAAGAAAAAAATCAACTTTGCAATTAAGATCCTTAGCAATATCGCTAACAAAGAGATAATTAATAGGAAAACAAGGGACGTGAAGAATTAATGATAAAGTGATATTAGAAGTATAGTTAACAGAACTAGTACCAGATACGGAGGTAAAAGACCCATTTGCTATTCTAACATTATCCACCTTTTTTCCATGAGAATATGTTAAAAATTTGTTTTGAGAGCCTGTCATATGTTTGTTAGCTCCATAGTCTATAATCCAAGGATTATCTTTAAGATTTGAGGACACATGACCTAATTTTGCAATATTTGATGCGCCAACTGTGGAACAGTTTTGATTGAAGATGTCTTAAGTTCTGAAGTTCCCCGTTGGATAAAACTCCAGTTAACGGTGCTTCAGATGCTTCATTCCCCTCAGCCAAGTGAGCACGGTCCCTTACCATTGAGCCACCACGTTTTCCACGACTCTGATTTGGTCCCCATGCAGTTTCCAGCAGGTTTCTTTGGTATGCCTTTATTCTCTACAATAATCACAATGCAAGAGATCCTTATCAGATTTTGGCTTCTCAGTAAAATTAGCCACTAAACTTGCTTTCTCAACAATGGTTGTATGTAGCATAACATTTCTTCTTGCTGAACAAGAGAATTTGCAAGTTGTACTAAAGGGAAAGGTTCTTTTCCCAATGTAATACCTCATATATGATCATATTCTAGGTTGAGGCATGTTAAAATGTCAAATACTCGATCCTCCTCTATCATTTTCTAGAATTTAGTAGCATTTTTTGAGCATTCTGCTTGAAAATCCTGAAATAATCTAGTTCCTGCCACAATCCACATAGCTCCACAAAGTACTGTGATACAATCATGTCTTCCTGCTTTGTGTTATGTAGTTTATTACAGATATTAAAAATTTGTCTTTATTGCCTACTTGAAAGTATGTCAGAGACATAACTTGCCATATCATTGCTGCTGTGTCAAGTAACAAATACATCCAAGCAATCTCCTGTTGCATTGAATTGACAAGACAAGGCATCACGACAGAATTCTCAGACTCCTAATGATTATAATCAGGATTATTGACATCAAGCCGCTGACTATCACCATTAATATAACCTTGTAAGCCTTTAGCTTTGATGAACAACAAACAAGATCTTGACCAAGCAAGATAATTGGTTCCATCAAGTTTCATGGGATTGATCTGAAGCGAAGGGTTGTCCGAACTTGAAAGAGTTGTCTTTTTCACACTCATCTTCTTTAGAAACACTCAAGAAAATGAACAAATATACCACAATCACGATTCAGCACTTTTCCCAATGGGCTACCAGAGAACTGACACTTTGGAAGATGAATAGGAGTCAGCGACACTAGTGAGAAAAGATGAACGGAGGGTGTCGTGTGGACGTCACAGGTGTCGGAAGCTATTCGTCTGCAATGGCACGTGGCGGAGCATGGCTACGCCGGTGAGGTCGAGTCTATCACAGGTAAGGTCGTCGATTGGTTCTGGAACAGATTGGGTGGGCTGTGAAACTAAAAGAATGTTGTTTTTGGGCGAGTACAGACTCAGTCACTCACTGTTCTGAATAGAGAAGAACAGAAAAAATTCCAAGAGAAGGAACAGATCCTTAAATAAAAGAGGGCTCTAATACCATGAAGAAAACAGTGAAGAAAACTATACTGAACTTCGTGTTATGTACGTAAGATTTCTATGACATATATACATGAAACATAGCTACAACTAAGGAAAATTTTAACTATCAAATCTCCCAATTATAGGGATAGATCTCTCAATTATAGGAAGAGATCACTATAGATATTATATACACAGAAATAATCCAATCTAATAATTCTAATCAACAAAATCTTTGGTTGATGTTTATGCAAAATGCAATATAGCAGCCTTAAAACCATCAAATTATGATGAGACTGCTAAAAAAGAAGAGTGGGTAAAAGCTATGCAGTAAGAGGTCAGAATGATTAACAAAATTCGAATTTAGAAGTTGGCTAATAGACCTTTAAGTCAAAAAGTAATTAGGGTCAGGTGGGCTTGTAGAACTAAACTAAACCCAGATGGCTTCATTAATAAAATAAAAGCTAGACTAGTGGTGAAAGGATATGCTTAAGAACAACGAGTACTCCAACACTTCTACTCCAGTTGAAAGGCATGATAAATTTCGGTTAATTATTGCATTAGCAGCAAAATTTAGTTAGAAATGTTGTTGCAATTAAAATGTAACTTTTCCAAAAAATAAAATTTTGGTTAGAAAAATTGTCACTTGGATGCCAACTTTCTTAAATAGCATACTAGATGAGGATATTATATTGAACAAATTAAAGGGTTTGAGGTTTCAGGCAGTGAAGAAAAAGTTTGCAAGTTGTCTAAGGGTCTTTATGGTCTGAAATAGACACTTAGCGGTCAGTATGGTAGATTCAACTCCCACTTATTAAAGCAAGAATTTGTGAAGAGTAAAAATGAGGCCAACTTATATGTCATAGAAGTTGATAGTAATTAATTATGTTCCTTTATGAAGATGATCTTCTAGTGATAGGAGGAGATCCAAATTATGCTTTTCAATTCAAGAAGAAGACGAAAAAAGAGCTTGAGATGTCTGATAAGTCTAATGACCTACTTCATAGGTATGGAAGTTATGTAGATTAATAAGTCATCTTCATTTCTCAAGAGAAGTATGTTGGGAAGATCCTGAACAGGTTAAAATAGAAAGGTCAAAGCCTATGGTTGCACAACTACTTGTGAATTAAAAACTTTCAATGCTTGATGGTGAAACCAAGGTTGGTGCATCTGAATTCAGAACCATCGTAGGATGTTTGTTATACATAACAGCTACAAGACTTGATATAAAGTTTGCTGCAAGGTTGCTATCAAGGTTGATGCAAGCTCCAAGCAAACTACACATTAAGGTACCTAAGAGGAACAACCAATTTTGCCCACATTAGAAGAATGAGAGAGATGAGCCACATGAGTATGTAGATAGAAATTGGGAAAGAAGTTTTGATCATGTCGTAAGTATTTCAGGTTATGTTTTTACTTTTGGAAGTGGAGTTTCTCTTGGAATTCAAAGAAACAAGAAACAGTTGCTCAATCTACAGCCGAAATTCTATCAGATTTAAGCCAAGTTCCAAAAAGAGCAAACACAAGCTGAATTGATAACAAATCAACCATAACATAGCTGAAAATCCAGTTGTAAATGGCAGAATGAAGCATATAAAAATAAAATTTCATGCTTGTTATAGAATATAGCACTTGTAAACAGCTGTTACAGATTGGACAGCTAATGTAAATAACGTATTCATAGGGATTATAGCATAATCATAGGAATTGCTTTCCTAGTTTAGCCTATGTGTTCATGGATAAATACATGTATCATTCTAATAGAAAACAAGAAAATTTTTCTTCTCATTTTCTCTGCTTTCTCAATGCTATAAGGGAAACTGAGAAGAATAAAGAAGTAAAACTCCATCATTGCAACTCAGAAACTAGCAGATATAATGATTAAAGCTCTTCCCAAAGAAAAATTCTTCTTAGGACAACGATAAGTGTTACAAGGAAAAATATCAAGAAAGAGTGTTATAGTTGATATGTTTCTTACATAAGATTAGCTAGTAATTTGTGTTTTATTTATATCAGTTTAACAGCAGATAAGATTAAATTTGGTTTTAGATTAGAATAAAAGTGTTATATATAAAATATAAATCTAGTAGTTAAGAATAATTGGATATCTTAGTTTATATTCAGCAAAAATTAAAGCATTTGATGATGAATAGTCTGTTTTTTTTTAACCTCATCCTTAGTTCTGTTTGCAACAAAAAGTGTCAATTCTTCAGTTTAAAAAAGAAAGTACCTTAAAAGCAGTAATAGGTTTGGTGAAGATATACCTCCAGACCAGCCCACTGGACATATCAAAAACATACTTCAACCTGGGCTAGTTATTTATAAGGCAGACAAGATAAAATCAAATGTAATATGAGCAACCTACCTATTACCCGAAGGAGGCACAGAACAGACAAGAACAGCTCCATCAAGATCAGGAAATGTCCTTTTCTTTTCTGAGATTTAAGGGATAAGGCATACAAAATAGTCAGTAGAAGCAAAAGAAAGCAAATGTAGCCAAGATTTGTATCTTATATGAGAGACGAGTAATTGTAATGCAGTGCTCTAAAGAAAATACGTGTAACATGATTCCGCACCCAACGAAATGGAGATGCAATTGTCACCCCGCATTTGAATTTCTTCTCATAAATGTTTAAAGTTTGTTTAACATTCACATTGATAAAGTGACAAAAATGACTGAAAATAGTGTATCTTAAACTGAAGACACCTCCTCCATTTCAAAAATGTTTGAACATAAGAAGATGATTACCTGTATTTTGTCCATTTCTTATTTCTGCTATATAGTACTGAACAATAAGCCCTCCAAATGAATGTCCAAGTAAGACAGGTGGCAACTGGAGTTTTTTTTGGATGAAATCAGCAACATCACCTGCATGTGTCTACCGCAGAATTGTAGATGGAACAGGATAAAAGAGAATTTGAATCTATACAGTAATTATATGATAAGGCATAAATCTACAAGCAAGACCAATTCAGTCAGAAATGGATTCTGTATACCTGAAGAGTGCCAGCAAAAGAACCAGCAGGTTCATCACTTTCGCCCTGTAAAAATTGGGTGGTAACATGCACCATGTCAACTCAGTATTGGCATCCGAAACAACATAAATAATCTCTAGCAAACTATGTCTCATTGTAGAAGTAATGAGTTAACCGTGCTCCAAGCCTAGGCAGATAGGAGCATTCAAACACTAAACAGGGACTTGATGAAAGAATACAAAAGCACTCGAACTACAGAATCCCATGTTGAACTTTAAATTTGCTAAATTTTTAAAAAATTATATAACTGATTAAATATCATCAGGAAAGAATACTTTGCAAGGAATTTTACCGGAAAATAATAGGAACTATTCTGGCTAAGGATTGCTAGAAATTGGAAAGAAAGTAAAAACAGCATGATTCAAACATTATTAAATATATAATGTTGAATTAAATTATTCATAATTTTTATTAAAATTTAAATAATTAAATAATATATTAAATGATAGTATTATGAAAAAATCAGAAACAGTAAACAAAAACTACTTTTTATAGTTTCATAATTTTTGAAAACTAGAAGAAACCAAAACGAAAAAAAGACACTAAAAATTCAAACAATCAAGTTTTTTTTTTACTAAATTTTAAAACAAAAACAGACAACCAAAATAAAAAATAGAAACAAACAACTCCTAGATTGCCTGTAAAGACTATGTCTACGGACAGACCATGAAATGTGTTATTCATTAGTTACCCATCAATTTAAAGTATAACAGGATAATACAATATTTCATCGTAATATAATACATCTTCATATTAAGAGAGGCACTAAATATTCCTTATATTAAATAGATAAAGATATTTTAAAACTAAATCATCATGAAGACCAATTTTACTTTCAGGCATCAGTGGAGAAGTATAATGATTAGTTTTCAACCGATTCATCTATTTCCCAAATAACTTGTTTTCCTTTTCTGTGACACTCAGAACGATGATGCAAAGTGCAGGGTATGAGGGAAAGAAAGGTGCCTCTTGTGAATTAAGGCCCTACTGAAATCGCGGTGTGTCTTGAGTAGAAGTCGAGGCTAATTAAATACTCTGGCAGCTGAAAACTACAAATATTGAAGCATTATGGCGCGTTAGATGTAAAAGAACTGGAATAATTTGTTCCTGCTTTTCATTACAGTTTCTTTCTCGTTCAGGGAGAACATTTGCAGTATCTTTAAGTAACTAAAGTGACATTCGCCTAGGATATATCTTTCTTATCTTCTTGGCCTCTCAAGGAAGGATACATACAAAAACTTATGCTTCTCTCCAGATCAAATTATCTCTTATCAAACTAAAGCAAAGGTAAACGATAAGAACAATTAAGAAAGAAGCTCCTCTATAAAGAACCATTTATCATTTCATAAACTCAAAATTAGTTGTATAGATAGAGAGATGAACCTGACCCAACAAACTAAGAGCATAGCAGTCAAATCCGCAGCGTGAAAAGAAGGCTAGCCAGTGCTCAGCCCAGCACCAAGCTGCATGGTAGCTGCCATGTACGAAAACCAGAGGTGGGTTTTCACTGCTTCTCTTATGCCGGTCTGAATCCACAGGCACACCACCTTTTTGTTCAATCACCTCCATGTTCAGACCAGATGGGAGCTTATGGAAAAGACGCGTCTGACCCTCCTTCAACTCGTATGGCACTCTCATCTTCTGGGCTTTGTTTAGAAGTGCAAGGGGCTTTATGGTCGTCCTGGGGACAGAGAGGTTTGACTGGAAAAAAGAGAGACAAGAAGCCATTACTACGTGAAAAGCTTGCCTAACTTGATAAATCTTGGAACATAGTAAACTAGTAACTTTTATTTTCATTTTCTTTTGGGCTTATCTTATTTTCTATCTTTAGATCTACCTCCTTTACCCATTTACTTGCCACAAGGTCAGTGCTTTTCCTTTCGAATCACCTTAGCTGCCATTTTGATCTCATCAGTACTTACCACTTCCGAGTGATTCATGGTTTTGTGCTTAGTAGTAACTTTTTGAGTTATCAAATACGAAAGTTGCTGAATTTGAGACGTGGTTGTGTATAAATTTAACAATGACTTATACATTGACGTTCTTCGATGGTCATAATTCTTGGCAATCGTTAAATTTGCAAGTCGCAAACTCTCCAGTCTCCAAGTCCAAGTTGCTAACAGGGATATTAATTGGCTGGTGATGTTGTGGAATATGGTGAAAATTAATGTTCAGCATTTGAAAATGCTTTACCTCTTATATGTACATGTTCAAATTAACCAGTTTCTGCTGCTTTACCATCCACACATTTATATTAGTATGTGGTTAAAAATGAGTAACACATAATTAAAAAAACGACACAAAATATATGCCCTATCAACAGCTTCCGCTGTTACTATTGCGCGGGACAATACTAACCAGGCCAACAAATCAAGGGACATGCTACGTTTGTCTACCGCCTTTTTCCTAAATTATGTTTTAAATGAATCAACTTATTATTAATCTATCGTTTTTTCATTTCCAAATTTTATAATGCAGAAAGCTAATATTTGTTATTTGCACCTTTCTCTGGCACCTACTGAACAGCCTTCATAATCATAAAATGAGTTTCCTCTTTAAATAATAGCAAAAAAATAAGAAAAAGCCGATTCAAGTTGATAAACACACATTTTGGTACTCTACACCCGACTACTAATTATTGCTAAACGTCCCATCTCCTATATATTTGGACTTCTAAGTTATCTGTGCATGAAGCAAACTTCAGGGTCTTACTCTTCACTTAGAACCTTATGGCAGAGTTTGAAGAATATTTGCAGACATTGAGGCCTTATCAATCTTCAACAGAGATGGACATGAACGTGGAAATGATGAAACGGCAAGCAGAGTCAAATCCTAGCACGCTGGAGAATCTCAGTGTTGTTGGCTTCTCTGTACTACAAAATTCTTTCTTGGCCCACCAACAACCTGAATTTCCAGCAAGCGATTGTCACAATAATCTTTTTAGTGCTTTACAGCCTGACATCTTGCGTTCATCACCAATTGTTCATACGGTCATCTCTAATCAGAACAATACCTTCTCTGAAAATTCAGAGAACAGAAAAGAAATGGCGAAATCATCCAGCAACTCCAAGGTTGTTTCTTCCACAACCCGTACATCCAGTTCAAAGAAAAACTTTGTTGGTTTCATTTAATTTTAATGAATAATGTTTCTTTTGGTTACAGACTCTCAGTTTTGGACCTTTAGCTTTTCCATAACATTCAGTTTATTGGTGCTCTTAGGGCCTTGGAAAACGGACTAAAGGGAAGAACAAGATAAAAGAAGTGGAGAAAGCGGATGAGATAATTCATTTTAGGGCTAAGAGAGGCCAAGCAACTGACAGTCACAGTATTGCAGAAAGGGTAAATTTCTCTACTTTCGTGCTCGATTTTAAATCCATGAAAGTGATATTACGAATAATTATTTTATGATGAACCTGGTATAGGCTATGACATTTATGCATGCATTTCAGGTAAGAAGAGAGAAGATAAATAACAAGTTGCAGTACTTGCAAGACATCGTTCCAGGATGTCACAAGGTATTTCCCTCTTTCACCTTTCTGTATATTAATTCCGGTTGATGATTTATGCACAAAAATGAACTATCAGAATGTGGTTTTATCCTGAATCCCCACAGGCAATGGGCATGGCACTTATGTTAGAGGAGATAATCAATTATGTGCATTCACTGCAGAATCAGATCGAGGTAAGCTTAGAGCAAAGGAGCACCATTCATGATGTACAATTTTTGTTCATCTTACCAATACAGTGAAATGAAATCTCATTTTTCTTCCTCGAAATTTCAGTTTCTCTCCATGCAGCTTGCAGCTGCAAGTAGTTCTTATAACCAGAATTTGGAAATATTATCGTCCAAGAACGCCCAGGTACTTGGATTTATAATTTCTTCAAGCTCATGGTTCTACTTTCCAAAACCAACCAGGAATGTGACAGGAGTATAAAGACCTGGAGTCCATAGTTCCATATTCAAACCCAACATAAGATAACCCGAACTCTGCATTTGATTGCACCATCATTACCATGTGATAGCACTTCCAGTGCATTGTATTTCTGCTTGAAGCTCAAAGAATCTAATGCCACTGAAAGGGCATATCTAACTGCTTCTACATTGAAAGATGAACTAAGGCATGAACCGTTAATCCTGCAGGGACCAAATTCACCCGAGGCAAATGAGATGCAGAAATGGTTGAGAGGGCAATATGCAGAGCTCAATTTCCTCAAACCTACATGGTCCATTTGACTCCACTTTTGGCCATGTCTCTTTGTTACTACATAAGCACATGAATATGCTTTCCCCTGTTTTTAGAAGAATCAGACGTGTCTCTATTAATGTGACAGAATACTGATGTTATCAGAAGTACTTAAGAAACAAAAAACAAAACGAAATGTTGTTGCATATTTTTACAGTAATCCCATTTGATCAGATTTTATTTTCATATTATAATTTATATTATTGTAGTATTCTTTGCACGGATATTGCTGCCATGTCGGCAAGTGGATTTTACATGTAGAGCCAAGTGGATTTTACAGGTCTTGCTGCTTTGTTTATTGCTTCGTTTGCTTTGACAGATATTGTCATCCGAAATTTGGCATTATGGACCACTTATACTCCTTTTAACAGGACATCTACATGTGATTCATGGTATTTTGTGTGTGAGAGAGAAAGGGCAGCTGATCTAATAAATGAACCTATGTTGGGATGCATACCTGCAATCCTGGCTATAGTTTTCCCTACTATCGTAGATATTATTTGACCAATTCCGATATGCAAATAAATACTTCACACTTTCACTTGCTAACAGCCAGGATTGGATCCCACAAAACACATTATTATCAGACAAGAAAGACTTCCAGTCATAAACTTCTTGGTGTTCATTTCCTTAGTTGATAACTTTGCATCACACACTTAAAACCAATTATCAACGAAGTGCAAATACAATCCTGGAAAGCAATTAACAGTAGTCTGAAGATAACCCGTGGAGCACGGAAAACCATTCAGTTTCTTAATCATGCAGTCGTAACGGGACAGAAAATATGAGCACAATCAACTATGATTAAAAGCTGGAAAGTTACTTCACATTAACAACCTTTTTTCTTTATCACTGATAAGCTTCTATCTGGTGAAAGCGCAGTCCGCGTTGGGAGGGACAAGTAACGTTTCAAATAGAATCTTACAAAGACTAACGTGACAACAAAACATAACGACTAATGAACACAAGCAATGTGAGAATTATCGAAACATAGGTCATATAAAACATATGTGGATCAGTACAGAATCTCATGGATGTTGCCAAGGCATGTGGTTGAATGATTGGAATAGATGATAATGAAGAAAAATATGTAATACTGAAATAAATTGAATCAAGGAAATGACAGATGCATTGCATTCAAAGGTATCTGACTTACGACAGCTTGAATGGGCCATATCATGCTCACAAGATGGTGGAACAATATGGGTCTCAGATTATTTATATGAAGGAGACGTATACAAGTCTTTGAAGCTTCCACAGTCGGCTCCCAACTTATCTTAAACTTCTTAATAAAGATCATACGAGTTAGCTAGATATCTTCATCTGATACTATTATTCACTAACCTCCAAAATCTAACTTAGAAAATTGTAATGACAGAAAAGAAAACAAGGAAATTACGTGCATTATTGCACAAGTACTGTGACAAAGATTTTTTTTCTTTTTTGGGAACATGTTTGTGGCAAAAGAGTTTAAACACGTAAAAGCATTGATCAATCCATTGGTTCCATTAAGGTCCTCTTTCTTCCCAAGTTTCCATTTCCAATACTAATTATTTCTAGTCGTGATAATTATCCTAACCATTGGCAAAAGCTTCCTTGGTCATCAACAAGGAAGCGATGACCATCTTGAAACAACTTGAAGAGTTCCTAAGAAGTGTTTTCTAGTCTTTTTTTTTCCCTGTTCCCTCAATTTTCAAAAATTTTAGTAGGTTTTTAACTCGATATGTTTTGAAGAATACACTATTGCCTACAATAGTTTTAAACATAATTTATGAGTTAGTGAAAATATTAATATTAAACGATTTTTAAAAAAATCTTACCCAATTTTTTTGTTTGTAAATCATAAAATTATTTCATTTTAATTATTTTGATAACAAAGCTAACAAATATTCGGAATGGTATAGGTGCATCGTGGCAGAGACAGGTATACAATTCACGAACTGAAGTTTATTGTTTTAATATTAATGGTTATAATACCACAATTTTGAATTTGCTTACATAAATAAATTAAAATTATTTATATCTTTATTTATGATGAATGCATATGAAATTTCTACATTAAATAACATTGACTCAAACCAAAACTGAATTATGTTAGAATATCTATATACTGAAAATTCTAAATTAGTAATTCATTATAAATTGAGAATGTAAAAAAGTTAAATTCTCTAATGAATACATCATAAGAATTAAATGGTAAAAAATGAAAATCACATTCATCTATAATTTACATTAATATTCAAATCTCATAAACATTCAAGACATTGTTTTGTTGTCAAAGATAAAGATATGTAAAATTAAATAGATCGTAAACTTTCAATTTTTAAGATTGACGGTACAACATTGTAACAATTATTATAAAAATAATGATTTCATGATTAACTTGTACTACAATGAGGGTGTATTATATAAAATATAACTAAAATTTATGGTAAATACACAGAGGTTTCCTATTGTTTAAGTAATTTAAAAAAAATCTTAATACCTAAAATTATAAACAATTATGATTTTAAATTTTTCAAAATTTTAGACTTTCATTAAAAATAAAAATATATATATGTGATATGAATATCACAATTTGGACTAATTAAATATTGTCGACATGATGATTCAACTTAATTCTTAAACTCGATCTAAACTAATTAAACTTAACTCAAATATTCAATTCAAGACAATTATAATAAATTATTTATTTGGTCAAGCTTAACAATTGAATAGGGTTATCATGTCAATAATATTTGATTGGTCTATATATGATATTTATACTATGAGCGTTTCATAGTTTTTTTTAATTGAAGTATAATAGAAGAGATTTTTTAAAACTTTAACAATTAAAGAGTATTTTAAAGTTACTTAAACCATAAGAAAGTCATGTGTCTTTTATTCTAAAATTTAATATTTTAATATCCCATCATATAATTTAATTGTATAAAAAAAATATCATATTACATTTATAATCTTTCTTATTTTTATCTTCAAATAACTTAATTATACAATAAATTTTATATTGCACATATTTAATAATTATATTTTAATAAAAACAAAGATGATTATAATTAATATATGAAAATAAATTTAATTTATCAAATGAGATACCCCTAAAATATGCATAAGATGTAACCATGGGCAACCTCTATTTCTTCTTCTGTTAACATTTTTCTTATTAACTATCCATATATTCATCCAGGATATACGAACATGGATAAGTTACCATAAACATCACCTATTCCTCCTCCATAATCATTACGAGGAGCTTTTCTTTCTCTTGTGTGCACAAGCGACTCAAAATAATGTGTACAAAATGTACTTGTTTTCTTACTAAATAAGCATTACATATTTAACCGTCAACTCTATCCTTGTTTTTGACATTTTTCTTCAAGTGATGCAAATACCTACATTACAAATAAGGTTATTACAATTCTGTGGTTAAAACATGCTATAACTCTAATTTAAATATTAACTATAATTATCTCTCAAACGGATACATCCATTGATATTAAACTGGACTAGTAAGTTTAGCACAAAATGTATAGCTAGATGTTCCATATAGTCAAAAGAAGCTTGGAGGGCAAATCCCTTCTAATTCGCACAAGATGATTGAAATTTGCCTTTCTAATTTTTCCATTTCAACCAACTTTATTTTAGATGATATTAAGCTTTTGAAAAACAAACTTAATTTTGATACAGCTTCTCAAACCTTATTCGGTAGTAACTTCTCAAATGCAATTGGAATTAGCATTTGCATAAACACATGAAAATCATGACCATGACTTTTCATCCCATATAATTTGTACTTCCTCTTGTCCACACACCTTGCCAAGTTCGAAACATAACCATCATAAAACTTTAGACTTTTCAACCATTGACAAAAAATTTCCTTTTGTTTTTATCCAAAGTGTAACATGCTTTCAAATATTTACCGGTGCAAAGATCTTTATCTAACTTATTCCTTCTACAAAAAAATTTTAAATCAGTTCGTGATTTTTTCATTGTTCTTTATCCTCCCTTCATAGTTCATTTTGGTATTGAATAAATTGTCAAAAATACTTTTTTCAATATACATCACATCTAGATTATGTCGTATCAAATTAGTTTTCCAATATGACAAATCCTAAAAGATGCTTCATTTCTCCAACCAAAGTTTTTACTAATTTTTGTAATAACTTCATCAGCTTCAAGTTCTGTAACTTTCAGCAACCCCAATTCATCAATCTCCAGTAATATCTCTTCACTAGCTTTGTGAGGGGGAAGAGGTGTTTGTACCATCATATTCTTAATAAACTTTTGTTTATTGCATCTAAATAGATGGTCTGAAGGAAGAAATTTACTGTAGTTGTCAAACCAAGATGTTTTGGCACTGTTAGGAAGATAAAACATATCAGAATCATTGCCACAATAAGGACAAGCCAATTTCCTTACTGTGCTCCATCTAGACAACATAGCATATGTCGAGAAATCACTAATATTCCACATCAAAACTGCTCTCAACAAAAAATTTTGTTTAAGAGACACATCATATGTCTCCATATCATATTTAAAGTAAATCACACGTTAGTATAGAATTTACATACAAGAAACTCGATACACAAGAAAGGGAGGTTGAATGGTGTATCCTTTTTGTGAATACAAAATCTTGCTAAGAACTTTTCTAACTTGTTAAAAAGATATCAGAAGGATTATACGAAAATTATTACATAGTCAAATCTCAAATAACTTCTATATAATTGTTTAACAACAAAATAAACTGAAGTAAGAGGATAGAAGATAGACGTTGCAATTTTTATACTGGTTCACCCCAAACTGTGGGCTACGTCCAGTCCTCAAAGTTCGTCTGAGTGTTTCACTATACTTCAAACAATTACAAGTATTCTTTCTTCCCTTCTAGAGCCTCTTCAGGTCTCTTACACAAAGTATTCTTTCTGCTAACGTAGCCTCTCTAGGCTCTCAGCCTTTTCTTTCTCTTACTAGAAAGATATTGTGAGTTTTTGTTACAGTATGGTTAGCTCTCTTAGTATTGCACTACAGAATTTCTCTTTTCTAAGTAAGCATTGAAAGCTCAAAGATCACTGATTTTTCAAAAGTTGTAATATTCGTAAGATTGTAAAATCTTCGACTACAACTAGTATTTATAGCCTAAGTCTCTAACTGTTTCTTGATCCTTGATAACCGCTTCTTGATTCTTGATAATCGTTATTTAGTTGAGTTCTGTAACTAACTCTAACTAAGTAATTGTCTGACGTACTACTGTATCTTTATGTTATCGTCTATATTTTCTTTGCGTCTGTGTTTTCCTTGCGTCTGTGTTGTCTTTATGTCTATATTATCTTTACATCTGTGTTGTCTTTGAGCCTCTGTTTTGACCTCATCTGTGTTCTGTACTTCGTTTGCACACTTAACACACTTGTCAAAATGTTCATTTGTTTCTAACATTATTATTATTTGATTGTCATCAAAATTAATCATCGTGAAGTCCTCTTGACTTAACAATCTCCCCATTTTTGATGATAAAAATAATCATAATTTTAGAAAAATCAAAGTAAATGAATTTTTATTCAGTTGATGAATAAGAAAACAACAAATGAATAAGAAGACAACAAACAAAGATTAAGAAGACAATAACCAAAAATACACATATGCTTGCTATCTTCTATTTTTCTTCTTTCTTCTTCTTTTCTCTCCCTTTTTAATCTTTTTCCCCCTTTTTTTCTTCTTTTCTCCCCCTATTTGTTATTAATCAAAAATTTTATCTCAGATGCTTCATTATTTCAGAAAACATGCGTTGCATATCAGTTCTGGTCAACTTGAGATCTTTTTCTATTGTAACTTGTAGATAGGCTACTTCCTCATGTAGATCACCTACTGAGTCATGTAGATCATCAACTTTAGTATGAATTTCTTAAATCTCCTTCACTAAGGCTTCCTGACTCCACTGCTGAGAGTGTCTTACTTCCTCCATTCCAATAGTATTGACTTGTTGAGTTACACTTGATGGATAGAAGTTTGTAGCAACAAATGTTTCTAAGGGTAAGACATCTAGTTCAATGATTTTTAGAACAGGAGGTTTGAAGAATTGCTTGCCTTCA
>JAOSBN010000002.1:17079011-17095933 GCA_027563595.1 Erythroxylum suave | reverse complement strand
CTTTCGATTCGTCTCCGTTATGGAAATTTCGTTTTGTTTTCCGGTTGGGGTCCGGTTCCCGGATCGGGTCCCAACATCTATTAATTGAATAACTTGAAAAATATGAATAAAAAATTAAAAGGGTTTAAATGTACCTGATCTGGAATCTTGTAAAATTTTTCTTTTTGAATAGTTACCAACAGTTATTCATACGTCTAACCTTTAATAAGACTTATAGAGTAGAGAAAGAAAACTTCATTTTAAAAAGGAAAAAGGCCAGAGTACTAACTTCTTGATGACATTTTTCTATTTATAGAAAAAAGACTATGAGGTCTTCTAATTATAATTAAATTATAACTTTATTATAATTATAATTAAATTATAACTTTATTATAATTATAATTTAATTATACAAAAATCAAGTGTCTCATAATTGATTATAAAGTTTCCTAAGCTTCAAATTAAGTGGTCATACATAAATAGTGGTTAAAAAGAGATTTTTTAAATTAAGTCTAATTTAATTTAAATTAATTTTATTTTTTTAGCTGCTCTTTATGTATGACCCATTAAGATCCAAAAATTTTGACAATGATTATAAATTTTAATTCTAATTCACAATTAGAATTAGATAAATTAATTTTTATTTATATTTAATTAAATAATTTATAATCATATATCAGTATTGATATCTAGCAACATTTCATGACATCCAAATTTTAGGAATATCAATTTGGTTTGACTTAATATGTCTATGCATGATTATACATATAATTTATTTTTTTATCATCCAATATTTTAATTAGACATAGAGTATGGAATTAGTGTTTATTTAAATACAATCATGCTCATTCTTACTAATTAGTAATTAATTTAAAATTAATATTTGAAAACATCATATTCAAACCTTAATCCACTTTGGAGACTTACTTAAATCACTACCAATCAAAACTAGTGGAACATTTTTCCCTAATTACTTCAGGATGATGAATCCTTTAGTGACTTACTCAACTATATTTATATAGTTTATAATATATCTAACTACAACTTACTCTAAATAGAATATGTCATAATTAATACTAAAACATAGAAATTCCTACATAAAATATCTTGGTAATCTCAAGTATAAGGATTAATTATACAAACATTATAATAAGGAAATCCAAAGACATTTAAGTAATGTTTCATTAGGAACCTTATAATCTTGTCAGTTTAGTGAATTTATTATCTAACAAACAACCAAATGTTTGTTTGATTATCTCCATTATTTATTTTACAAGATTGATAACTACTTTCATGAGGAAGAAACACAATGCGTGCTAGTTTTTCCGTTTTATTAATATTAAGTCTTAATAAAAAAGTAAATAGGAACAATTTAAAAATAATACATAAATGTAATATAAATCTTATAATTATAATTTCATCATAATTTTATTTGAAATATATATTTACCCCATGGACCTTATCTTATTTTTGGTTAATTAAACAAATGCAATTAAGATAAAAATATTTATTTAATTATGCCATAAAATCTACAACTAACTTATTATCTATAGGACATAAACTAGCAATCTCCCTTTTGCGCTAAGTCAATCACTTAGGTATCTTATACTATATCATCATATGATGATTATACTACTGGTAATAATGGTTTAGTGAGAAAATTCTATATTTCTCTTTTGTGAGTACTTACTTAAATCCGGCATCTCTAATCTTAGTTAATTAAAAGAAATTGCCCAAATATATATTTAGAACTTTAATAAGACCTTGGCTCTTTTTACATACCAAATGACTAAATGTTCTATAATGCATAACCATTTTAACAATGCGAAGAGCTATACCAAGTTCATTATAAAACTTCTTAATCTAAATAATCATTTTCACTAAATTTAAAATGTATTATAGAATGATTAGTAATTAATGCTACACTGGAATATTTTCAACTTAAAGTAATATTGTTTAAGTGAAATATACCTTAACTAGGATTTACTTCTATCAAGCTAAAGTTAATATTTGTATGTCCTTGAACTCAATTATCAACTCATATATAGAAAAATAGATATCTTTAATATTTTTATAATATTACATATATTTAATGTTTTATCTTCCAAGTCACTTTCGTCTACCAAATTCTATTCCTCAGAAAGTCAATCCGCCAAAAGATCAATATAATTAAGGAAAATTAAGTGTATAGAACTACTTTTTCTATTAAGAGTCCCAGTAAATAAGAAAAATAAATTATTAAGAAATTATATCTAACTTAATAATGGTAATAACATACCTTTCTTGAAGCTTTAAATTGTATCAAATAATGACCAAGTTGTTTAATATTTTGTACTCTAATTTATTCATTTTCTTGGAATTGATGACTTCAAATACATACCAATTCCTTTTACACCCCGTTGCCCTCATACATTGACTTGAAATTCAAATTGCAAACGATTGCAATTTTGGAACATCATTTTCAAATTGGTCCCACCAAGCAACTATAAGACAACAAAAGTAGCATTATAAAAAAAAAGTGATGATTAATTTTCAACATGTAACAAAAATGAAAAAATATATAACTGGATTAAGTTTGTCTCTTTGATGAATAATAATTGACATCTCAAAATCACCAGACGCATCCTTATAAATCTCTATTTGTGAGATTAGAAGATCATGGGCAGTAATTTTGTAACAATTATTTGTAAACTCGGATTGAAATAAACTCTAGGATTAAAAATGCCCCAACTGCAAGAAATGAAGATTAAAATTTCCTTTCTTATCTCTCATTGATGACTTCAAGATAAGGTGTGTATAAAGAAAGCTTATTTTTCAAATTGGCCTTGATTGTTTCCTTTTCCCTCTCTATGACATAATAAAATAACCCATTGTTGCCTTCTCAACACTATCATCCAAATGAAATGACCTCACAAGTACTCACAAACTTGGACAAAAAATTAACATAGGACCAAAATTCATTTTCTTTAAGTATAATTCTAAAAAAAATCTAATATTAGACCTAGCATGCTGAGATGCAATCCACTTATCACTTGTAAACATTTTCTCAACTCTATCTTCATCAAAATAAAGCACTAAAATGATAAAGAATTAGTTGTAAATATTGTAATAGCATGATAACACAAATTCTTACCATTAGTGAAATCCTTTCTCATTAAATTCAAGGCATATGCACGATTGTAGATGAACTTGGTTATGTTTTTGCTTTCTACATAGTCTCATCAATAATAAGAAAATACCTAGCATCTCTTATTTTTTCAGCATCAGGTCAATGTAATATGTAGCATAAGGAGTCCAATAAAAAGAATTACACTTGCTTTACAATCTTCTTCCAGTTGCTTTATAAGCAAAATCGTTGTTAGTAATGAACTGAATAATATTTTCTAGCCCAACTTCATTCACAACTTCATCAAATATTTAAAATAAAGCACCAACATTAATAAAAAGACTATAGGCATCAATACGCGTCAACATCATTGTCCCCTTTACAAGATAAACCAAAATAATAATAATATATTTATGTTTTCTATTTATATAACTATCACACATAATTGAACACTTATAAGTAGCCTAAGTCATTCTTCTTTTATTCAAATAAATTTTTATTTCATAAATAAAGTTGTTCAGAAGTTTACCTTTATAATCATCAATTGAAGGAGCTTTGTATCCTAGACCGTAGGAGACAATAACATCTACCATATGCTGATAATAGTAAGACTAGGAAGCATTGAATGCTATACCTGGATCATACTACCAACTAACCATTGTCATATTCATAGTAGGAGCCTCTTCTCTAGGTTGTAAGGCATTAGAGATTAAAGGTTAAGCTCTAGTAGTTGTTTAAGGTGCAGAAAAATTAGACATTTGTCTTCTTCTTTTCCTAACATTAGGTGTAACATTCCCTTCTCGTTAAGTAGAAATACTATCTCCTTCAACATTCTCACTATCATCTTGAACACTAACAAAAGAACTTTCACTATCAATTTTGAAATTTAATCTTTTTAATCTTTCTCAAGCCGATACTCTTCAAGCAAGGTCTTCATTTTTCATTTCACAATATGGCTCACTTTCGTACAAGGCTTTATATTACCTTTGACCCCAACTAAATGCTTCTTTAATCTAGTGATTTCTCCACCTTTCAAATACTTATTACAAAACAAACAAATGGTATGATTCTTCATTCTAGAAACCAATCCAAAATGAGTTTATGCTTGGTCATTGAATCTTCCTAAAGTGGTTAAACTATTAGGAGGGGGAGGGGAATGTGGTCGCTGGGGGTGAGCTGCGGGGAGACTACAGTGACTGCAGGGGGCTGCGATGGCTACGGACTGCCTAAATCTGGAACTTTTGGCTGGCTCTCTTTAGCTTCTGTATGATTGTGTTTAATTTTATAGTTAGGTTTAAAAAATTCATTTAAGTCCCTAATCATTTTAACGATATCGATCAGTATTTATTTCAAATAAAAGTCAGTAGCACCAATCGATTTAAAATTTTATAGTTTCATATCATTTTTTGATCGGTATGGTAGGAAATACTATACTCTGGGTTGAACTCAAATCATACAAACTTTTTTCTAAAATGAAAACTTAGCTTGAAATTTGTTTACAAGTAAAAGGTTTGGTCTAAACTCAAACTTAGATTAGAAATTTAAAGAATTAAGAATAATCTTAGGTCCAATTAGACTTTAACTAAACTCATTTAGGCCTGGTCAAACTTAATTAGGTTGGGGTTAGATCCAAGAGTCTTACCATTTTTTAAGAAATATTATATGGACCAAAGTTTATTTAAATTACATGAAACCTAAAAGATCAATTTAAAAAAAATTAAACATTTCAAATTTAGTTGAAGGAATTCAAGTTCAAAAATTCCATTCTTTGAAGATTTATGATTGAAGTAAAGACTTAAATGTTTTATTTATGGAGTTACTTTTCTCCTTGTCTTTTCAATTTTCCCTTTTAGTTTCCATTTCTCTATTCACAAATTTAAAGTGAAAAGACAAAGAGGCAGAAATAACTTTATAAAGAAACGTTGGGGTCATTACTTTAATCATAAATCTCTCAAAGCATTATACTTTTTATCTTTAAATTTGTCTCACTAGACTTTAGACCCTTTGTCTTAAATATAATTTATTGTTAAAAAATGTAGCTTTATTAAAAAAAAAAAAACAACAATATTTTTAATATAATTAGGTTTTGGGTCGAGTTGAGTTGTAAAGTCTGAATTTGAATTAGGCTTTGGTCAACTTTGACTAAGCCCATTAATTTCGAGCAAGGCCTTATTGATCTAAATCAGACTTGGACGATTTTGTTATTCCTACTTCTCTTCAATTTTTCATTCTAACTTGCTCACTTTGCTTTCTAGTCCCCGTGCAATTTCTCCCATCACTTATTCTAAAATTTTTATAATGTTTCAAATATAAACTCAAAGTTCAAATGTCTTCAAATTGATCCAAAAATTTTTAAACACAAATAATATGTAGAAAGGAAATAAATAAAGCAAACTCAATTTAATCTAAGGTTTTAAAACACAAATAATGAATTAAATTAATATCAAGTAATGAACATAGCTCAAAGTATAAAAACTTTTAAAAAAAATACATTTTCGGCAATGATTTTTTTAAATATTTCAAACGTTTAAAATAAAGCCTTCCCGAATTAGTGTAGAGTATAAATTAGGGTAGTTTTGGTCCTCAACTTGATTTAGTAATATCTCTCGCCTTTGTGGTTGTTGGTTAAGTTTGGTGAAAATCAAAGCCAAAAAATTGCTTTTCCCGAAAGTTTTTGCTTCGATCCATTTTAATGCTGGCTGGAGATGCATGCGGTGTTCGTGGGCTTAGGATTATATGCATATTTATTTTCCCGAATAGAGGTTAAGGCTTAATGGTCTATTGAGGCCCATTTTACTTCTAAAGTGAGATTTATGTCTTCTTCATGTGCGGGCTTGAGACAATTGTTTCTCTCACAAGCACATATTATGCTTATGGGCTCAATCTTTGCTGTTTAAGTCTATTTTGATTTTGAAATTGCTTTTATGTTCAGGTGGGCCACGCATGTACTTTTTCTATTCAAAGTCAGAAGGAAAAGCCCATAAAAAGAAAAATAATGTCTAAAGAGATGAGAAGGTTAAATTAGTCTTACTATGTTCTTTTTTAATATGTTATTGATGCATAAAAAAGATTCTATTTAAAATTGGACCTAAGTACCAAGTTCTTAACAATAATAACTTAGGTCCAAGGCCTTAATAGAATTTCTAATAATCTAACCTAAAATCTGTAGCTCAAAAGGTTAAATTGATTGCGCGAACATATTTATACTTATAAATATTAATTTGTTTAATTCTTAATAGAATTTCCTTGTCGCTCCTTAAGCATTTCTCTAAGGTTTGCAACCTCATTCCTAAGCCCTAAATCTCCTTCTCAAGCTCGTTGATATGCTTTAAGAGTTGCTCCCCTACAGCCTCCTTCTTCGTGTGAAAGGCCTTAAAATCTTTGTTTTGACCTTCGTGATCGGGCTCTCAACCTTATCTTCGCATTCCAACCCTACCAAGTACCAACTCTCCATAGACCTTTTTGTACCCAACAACTAAGAAAGAAACAACATGAAGAAACAAGTTAAAATGTGAAGCTTGAAGAGAAAATACGTGAAATCCAACGTGGTAAAAATCAAATAGGACATCACAGTTGGACCAAAAACAATATGAATCAATTAATTGTCTGATTTAGTTTCATTTTATAATTTATCTATATAAAAATCAGTCAATTTATCAATGAATTAGCTTATTAATAAACTTACCGGTTTATTAGTAAATTGGTACCATTCTAGCTCTCCTCTTTATGCTTTACTATCTTCTCTTCTGAATGCTCAACTTCTCGTGGCTTCTTTTTTACGAGAAAAGCACAATAATTACAAAAGCCAAAATCTTTGACAGGTTTCACAGAACTAGAATGGCCCATCAATGTATTGAAAGCATTCGGGGCATGTTGTTTCTTTCATCCCGGGCATGGGAAGGGTGTTGAGATTCTCGTTCCTTGTCAAACTAAGGCCAACGATTAGTGTGATGCTGAGAAGGATGGCTGCATTGGAAATGCATCCGTGAACAAGAGATGCTTTTACTGTACTCATTTTTTCCTTGCCTAAGGGCACATGGTCCAACATTAAAGACGAAAAACTATGAGGACAAATGAGAAGCCTTATATCACTTGACAATCTCCCAAGAAGGGGTAATGTGCTTTTTCTTTCTTTGCATTATGGTTCAGTTCCATCAATATAATATAACAACTACATAAGATGATGTCTTTAACTCATATTATAAGTGTTTATAATGGATCGAGTTTGTCTTTAATTTAAATCAATTTAAAATAGGTAATTTAAATTTTCAAATCGTTTAAAATAATAGTATTTTAATTTTACTTTTTAAAATGAACATTATTTTAATTTAAATATAATGTATTACAAATTTATAATTGAGAATAATTTTTTACATTACTAATCCGTAATTTGTTTGAATACAGTAAAACAAGTTGATGCGAATCCTTTGAATAAAAGTGTGACTTACGAGTTTTTAAATAGCAGGAAAGAATTTAAAACTTTTGACAATGATGAGATACAACATCCTTTAGAAGTATAATTTTGATTTTTATTATTTTAAGTTTTACGTTAAATTAGGATTTATTATGAATTGTTAGATTTGATTCATTATTAGTTTATATAATAATAATAATAATAATAATAATAAAATATTTTTAATAAAATATTTTTACTTATTTTTATAATTTTTACTTCTTATTTATTATAAATAAGTTTTATAATAGTTTAATACCAATTGAACCTTTAAACCTTAATTTTTTTCTTTGACCGATCAATGTTTGGTCAGATTTTTAAAATATTGTTAAATTAACTAGGTGAACTTAGTTTGGCCGAGTTCCACTAAGAGAAGGTGTGAATGAAGTCCACGTTCATCGCATCCAAGTTAACTTGTCCATTTGAGTCACCATCCTATGAATCATCTCCGACTCCACTTTAACCTTCTCGGAGACAATATTGCTTTTCTATAGTTAAAAGCTTGATAAGGCTTTGTTCTTGTGGTGATTTTCATGAAAAAGAGGAGACTTATGATGTTATAGGTATAGTTGATAGCGTCCCTTCCCAGTTGGAGGTCAAAATTTTGTAATTCTTATGGTAATTGTCATAGAAAAGAGGAAACTTGTGTTATACATAGATTTCGAAAAAAAAAATCAAGTTAACATATTTCTACAAGGAATTAAAATTTTCATCAATTTAAATTTTAAATTACATATTTTCAAACGTCAGAATTCTTCTAATTGTTCTTAAAATGTTTAGGTATAAGTTAAATGTTATTGCATATATTAAGATTCAATTCCCTCTTTTTGTCATATACACTTTACTATAATGTTATAAAAGCATTGTTTACCGTAATCCTTAATAAAACTTGAAAAATGCGGAAGCAGTGAGATGGCATTGTGGGCCCAAACAGTGTTTAAGAGGCCTACATACAGGAAAGCTTGGGCCTAATAGCATCACAATTCAACTCCCAAGAGGGCAAAGAGGCTTTTGCCTAAGAGCGAAATGCACATCACATGTAGAAAAAAAGCAGAGCGGGATTCTGTATGGTGAGTGAGAGTTTGAGAACAGAATGGGTTCCAAAGTAGGTTGAATTTTAAAGATGGTAGCTCAAATACACGCTTCACCTGTCATTCTCCAACCCTGTATCAAAAGTTCGGGATTATAATTTAAGGAACAAACACTATGCCTTAATATATTTTGATAATTTGCAGATGAAAGAGTAAAAGCCTTAGTGATTGCAAAGAAACATGTTTTCTTTCAATATGGAGAACTAAAATTCAACAACTTGCAATAATTTTGTTTGAATGTTTCTTCACAATAATGCCAACTACATGCAATCTTAGCTTTTTCAAGCCTTTTTGGTTAGTGCTTTAGTAATAAAATGAGTGACAATTCCAATAGGACAAAAGAACAAGCAAAGAGAAACTGAGTGCCGAGTCTCCACTTCATTTTCTAGTCCATCATGAAATACCTGCCTGGATATATCAAATTCGCAGAAATGTCAGAAAACACACACAGAGAAGAGAAAGAAAGAGGAAGTGGATAAGGTGGTGGAGGATAAGATATCTACCTTGCAGCAAATAGGTCTACGGCTAACAAGTGAATCCATGCAGAGCTTAGTGTCATCTCACTGGAGAACATCTTGGCTATACCAGGCAACTGCACCAGTACAGAAGAAAATAAGAAACTGTTAGATCGATATTCTCATTCCTATATAAGAAAACATATAGCCAATCAAGATTGATCATGAAAAGGTCACACGGTAGTGTTTTTCCGATCATTACGCACCTCAGGTAACCAGTATTTGCTTGCGAATATCATCCTGAGTGTGTCAGGTGTCCAAGAGAGGTATAACAAATATGCATATAACACGCCAAGTACAACATAGGGTATCCTACTTTCCATGGATTTTATAGTCTGCACTCACATGTTTAAGTCAATTAATTTCATAGTTCACAAAGAAGGTACGTAGTAAAAGGTTTTATGAAACTTACTAAAGCCTGAAATTCAGGCTAATATAGGTTTTTGAGAAGAGGTAAAGTAGATGGGAAATCTACATTCGGCAACCCCACATGTAAATCATGTTCTAAGCAGCATGATGGAAAAAGATTATTCATCAAACATGGACACATTAGGAAGGAAAAAAAAATGTGAACAAGAAAAAATGAAAATCCAATTGAAATAAGAATCAGGATTTAACAGTACGAGTCAAAATAAGAAATATATTGAAGCCTAGAAGCAGTAGATTATAGAATATGTGAATGCAAAGAAAGTGAAGTGAAGAGAAATAAAAGATAGGTAAACACGATTGAATGGACATTTGGATCTAGAAGAAAGTTCAGCAGAGCATACCAATTGAGATTTAGGTGCTAAAACCATTAGGGAGTAAAATGGGAGAACAGCTGCAGTTCCCAAAGTGAAGGCACTACTTGCTAATTGAGAATTCGCAATCCCTATAGTATAAAGCAAAAATGGCATTCTATTAGACGTCAAAGAAACTGTCATCTTCTCAGAGAATCTATGCCCAAACTGGATAATAAAAGAAACTGCATCCAATGATCTGTAGAAACTATATGCCCAAATGATAACCATTGTTAACAACAAATATGCCCGTGTCTGAGCCTTTAACAATAATCAATCAGAAGGATATTGATAGCAGGAACTGTGCAAATGTTATGCAGAATGGAAAAACAATATCAGAAATGAAATCCTATTTATGTAAATTTATATACAAACATATCAAGAGTGTGCAAGGGAAACATTGGCAGTAAAGTGCACATCTGGCATTGCAGAGCAAGGATACCATTAAACTAAACACTGGATGGTTAATCCGACCAAGGCATTTGATACAATGGAAAACAATAGCATTACGTATCTGACAGCAGAACTGGTGGTTACGGCAAAAGAACTACCATTAATAGTTGAGAATTCTACCTGTAAAAAGGCAGTAAATTGTGTAAAATGAGAGTCTAGATCCACAAATATTGTAGGAACAAATTCCAAGCCAACTGTTATGTGTAGTCACATTGAATATGATTGTGCATCTCAATCACCCCTCTATTTCATATAAGGTTGATACAAATTAGACCCAACAAAAAATGCATGATGGTTGAGAAGGCACCATTACGTGCACTGCAGTAATCCATATAATAAATGAAACATCATTTGACTCTACTGCAAATGAGCTATAAAAAGTAAAGTTCCATTCCATGACAGATGCCCTGTGCCAGTTCAAGATTTCTGGAAAAAAATGGTGAGCTGCAAATGAATAAAAATTGACAAAGATCTCCAAACATGCAATTAATGACGGGCCATGATCATTGTATGACGTAGCACCAGAAAAGCAATTAAAAATTCGAAAGCTAAAGAAAAAAGTACTTTTTGATACTTCACATATATAAGGCTCTGGGAATGAATAATGAAAGACACAGAACATTAGGCAAAAAGATTACATGATGCATAGACTGGAGAGCTCTTCTGATTGATAAAGAATCGAGCAACTTTTATACGGATGATAATTCTTGAACCTCCCAGAAAGCTCCAATTACATTGCTTGCTATCTGTTGCTGTCGCAACACGTTGGCCAAAAAGATTAGTGCTACTAGTTTTGATTGAAACACAGAGTTTTTCATCCCTTCCAACACTCCGTCGACAAGATGCTACAGGCCGTCCCGGGTAGTCAATCTATAAGAATACAAACTAAAACCTTAAAACTAAGCTCTTGATCTTGCTAATGCAAAATTGAGTTCCGCGGGTCACCTTAACAAGGGTACATATAAAAAATTAAACAATTCACTAATCCAAATATCTTTATAAGTCCATCCTGGGCAGAAGCAGATAAGTTTTTTTTTTTGAAGAATGAGCTAGAAATCCCAAAATACCTTGAAGGAGACTTGAGGATTGCACAAGCAAGATGAGAAAGCCATAACTGGTGCAATAAGGGGATACCCAACAAACGCTCAAACCATATATGGTGAATTAGGCATTTCCCACCAAACTGGGTACACGTGGGCACCTGAGAAAGAAAGACTCGTTCCAGAGTAACACATAAATGACATCCGTATGAATCTGCTCTTTATTCTTTAACTTTTCTTGCTGACAGCCACCGGCAATCAATACATTACTCGAAATGGCGGAGCACTAAAAGGGTCGTAAGACGAGGGATGTAGGTGGGTTGGTCCACTTTCACTTAGGAAGTGCATCGCTAGTCCCTAATTTTGTCATGACTCATGCCTTTATTGCAAGTGGTGGATACTGGATAGAACTGCTCGTACAACAGTAGCACATGGCCTGCGTAACACTCGTGGTCGCTGACGGGATAGTATGGACCCAGACCACAGTCTTCACTTGTTTTGGAATAAAGAGAATTTATTGTTTTCTATTGATGTGAATTTACAATTTCCATCATCTCTTACCAAGCAAAGAAAGAATACAATAACATTAACAGGGGGAGACCGCATGAGGTCCTTCCTAATTACTTTGTTTGAAGTTGGTTTCCGTCCCAAAACAAAACAAGCAGAGTAATTGATGATCGAGTAATTAAGACAGAGAATCTAAATTCGGGAGACGATTGGGATCATACATTAGTTATTTACACTAATTGTTTTTATTATCAACAAACAATTAGCTCTTTTTGGATAATTCCTTTCATTTGCTTGAAAACTTATACATATTTATGTTGGCTTTAAAACTAAAAATAATTTAAAATTTCCAATCTATTTTAAAATCAAGTTAAGATAATGAAAAAGCAAAATTTTTTGTCAATTTTGTAAAGTTTTATTATATGCATGTTAATAATCTGAGTTGTTTCTCATAAAATTTTCTTTAATTAGTTGTTTATGTATCTTTCATGAGTTTGAGGATAAAATAAGTAAATAATGTAATACATGTTGTCCACTATTGAATTACATTTATAAAAAGGTTTTATTACTTGATTTTAAAAAGTTAAAAAGCTTATTTTTGATATCAAAAGTGAAAAATAAATGCTGAATGAAATTTTAATTCGAAATTTAGCTTAAATTAATAAATATCGTGTTGAATTATTGTCAAGAGTTTTTCTTGTTCACTAAGTTTCATAATAAAATTCTTATCCCAAATTTGATTTTAGTAAACTTTCTAGCAAATACAACACTTTCTTGAAAGCAAGTTTATACATTACGAGGTCACAATATTCTTTTTCTTTGACTAATCCAATCAATAACTTCTAACCATTCCAATTGTGGAGAAAAGAGTTTATATAACTTTGAAGTTTTTTCCAAATGGTTAAGAAGAATTGAAACTTAAAAATTAACATTGAAAAACAAGTGATTGATTAATTCAAACTCTTGTTTATAGAGGATGTAGTTGTTAGATAGATCGTAAAACCTCCTTAACCTATCCAAGGTAGTTTTTTTTTGTTAAAAAGGAAAGAAACACAAAGGCCTAATGCCTCAAAAAAGCAACTGAAAGTTGGTCATTAAAAAGCAGCATCCGCATCCCAGAGATTGGAGAAGTCCACACAACCTAAGGACAAAAGTGGGTGATCCTCTCCTAGCTAGAAAATCCGCAAATTGATTAGCCTCGTGGAAGACATGATAAATTGAGCATCCCCATATCGAGAAGAGACCGGATCTCCAGGACAAATAAGAATGAAAGGGAAAGCAAGACTGAGAGATAAGACGAATTGCTTCTAGCGAGTTTGTTTCTACCAACACCTTGCGATACCCAAACTCCCAGGTAAAAACCTATCCAAAGTAATTAGCCTTATCTTAATAGCAACCAGTTTGGAAGAGCTTATTTGAATCATATAATTTTACACCCTTTGACTTTTAAGGATTAGGTTCTAATTTGTTGCTTATAAGAGTTGTTTGTGACGATTTTAGATGAGTTCTTCAACCAAAAGACCTTATCCTCTCTGTTTCAAGTGTGATTTGGGATGTGCTTTATAATGCCTACTCTAATCCTCTCAGAGAGGCTGCAAGGTTATTTTTTAGTGCCTCTTTAATGGCATTTCTTAGGATTATTTCTTTTAGGTTTGAGAGCTCATTAATGTTGCACAAAGGTCCCATATTGCTCTATTTGTCATATTATAAGTTGTTTGTACTTTTCTCTCCCTAAAAACTCTCTGCATGGAAAAAATGCTCTGCATAGAAATCTCTAAAAACTCTAATATCTCTACACACTTTGTTCCTACTCTGGTAAAGTCGACAGTTCCGCCTCTTGCTTAAGAGGGTCACCTAGATAAAAAAGTTCGAGTGCGTGGATGTGAGGAAGACCTTCCTCCCTACGAGCGGATGTCATATAGTGCAGCAGTCCTCGGGACCCAAGCAGTGGAAGACGGCGACCTGGAAAAGGCGTGGCCTATGGAGGAACCAATTGATATTGAAGAAGGCGACATCATTTTGATCCCCGATGAGTCAAGGGGCAGCATTGCACTCCCTCATTCTTTTAAGCTGAGACTGGACAAACGATGAGAGAAAGCTATCATTGTGAAATTGATCGGTAGGAGAGTAGGTTATAAATTACTCTGTACGCATCTGAACCTCATGTGGAAGCCGATTGGCCCAATGAAAGTAGTCGACTTGGATAATGACTTCTACTTGGTGAATTTCGTTGAAGAAAATGATTTTATCAACACCTTAACTAATGTTCCTTGGATAATACTAGGACATGCATTGTCGGTCCAATGTTGGTATCCCGAATTCCAAACAGCGCAAGGCAAGGTGACTAGGGCGGTGGTCTAGATACGTGTTCCTAATCTTCCAATCTTCGGGTATCACCGATGATTCTCATGGCGCTGGGGAATTTAATTGGATAAACAGTAAAGCTCGATGAAATCACGGTCCTCGCTCAAAGGGTTAAATTCGCCCATATAGCAGTGGATATAGATCTCAGCCAATCATTGCGACCACAAATGGAACTGGATGGCGAGATACTACGGGTGGAGTATGAGGGCCTACCTCAAATATGTTTCTAATGCGGTAGAGTGGGTCATGACACTAGGACACAAGGGTACAAGAAAAACGAGCAAACTGGAACGTATCACCCAAACACGGGAATGGAAGGACCAGTATAGACACCGGAGGTCCAGCAACGCACTGCAGAGAGGGAGACGTCGGGGGAGAAGACCACAGTAGTTTACGGACCTTAGATTTAGGTCCAAAGAAAATCAATCCGTACTCAACAACAGTCACAAAATCCCCGACCCTCTCGTCAATCCTCAACTGGACTTCACGTTGTTGGTTCACGATTCGCTACGTTGTCAGACGTTGATAAGATGGATGGGACTAGCGCATTACTAATAGAAGATTCTGCTGCCAGAGACTTCATTGGGATTCAATGGTCATAGACGGGGTTCAATGTGGGCACAACTTATCCACAACAGGCTAGACCAAGACAGAATGCAACCGGCTCTCGTCCAAAGGCACGCACCAAGGCTTTGGGGCAGTTGGAAGCCCAAAATGCGAAAAGCCCAATGGTTGCACCACACCCGCACCCATCACCGGATCGTCTGGTAACTCCTCACCATTCCATAATTTACAGAGGCCAGAGGAGTCTTATTCCACCATTCTTATTACATCTCCCATTGTTATATTATGTGACATTGAGCTAGTTAGAGGGACGAGTGGGGGCGTGAGTACCAACCCAATGATGGGATCCATGGAGATCGGGGACGATGGACTCGACGATGGGTTGCAATCCATACTCTCGCCTACTGAACCTCCTGACCACAACCAAGGGGCGATGGAGATGAGAGATGATTCAGACAAGGAAGCAGCGGAGGCAATGACTTCATATCTCCCTGGAGGAAGCAGCGGCGAATGCGTAGTCGCCATACCGGAGGGCTTGCAGGTATGGGCGAGTACTCCTTTCTCTCAGTTTCTTTATTATGTCTATATTAATTTGGAACTGTCAAGGGGCAGGAAGAAACACGTTTTTGAATATTTTGCGCAATTACATTTCCACTCATAAGCCAAAGATGTTGGTCTTAGTGGAACCAAAAATCAGTGGTCGGTGAGGCAATGAATTTGTGTGTAAATTGGATTTTGACACTTCTTACCGGGTTGAGGCAGTCAGGTTTGCTGGTGGTATTTGGTTGTTGTGGAAATTAGACTTTGCAGTTTCTGTGGTAGTTGTGAATCGACAATTTATACATACTCATATCCACTACGAGACCTTTAATTTGCGTTTACTGCTGTGTATACAAGTCCCAATTTTGCTATTCAAAAATATTTATGGTCGTACCTGAGTTGGTTTGGCAGTCAAGTTTCCCTACCTTGGGTAATTGGCAGCGATTTCAACGCCAAACTAGAGCCTTCTGATAGAAGGGACGGAGTGAGAACAACACCGGTGGTGAATAAGTATTTTAAGGACTGGGTACATTGTTATGGCCTCCATGATATAGGTTATATTGGATCCAACTTTACTTGGCGGAAGGGTAAGGTACAGGCTCGATTGGATGGGATCTTTTGCTTTTCGCTTTGGCAAGAGACCTTCCCTGTAACATCCCATCACCGATGGGAAGGGTAAATTGGTCAATTGGGACGGGTTAGGCGTGTATAAATATTTCTCAGTATGAGTATTCTTCATATAGCATCGATATAAATATGATGGGAAAATTTTCTATATGCACATATTTGTACATGCATGCATGACATTTCCCGGCATAATTGATTTTTTTTATGAAAATTATGTTTTATGTATTTGAAAAATGGAATTGGAGTGATTTATGAGTGTTTTCCATTTTTGTGGTTTTTTTTTGGAATTTTTCTGGATTTTTTTGGAATAAATGTCCGGACCGGAAAATTTGCGAGTGACAGACTGATTTGATTTCCGGTACCGAAATTGACTGTCCAATGGCACTGGAAATTAGATACATGAATTTTAGGATTTATTTAAATTGAGCCATTGGAACTTTTGGAGAAAATTAAAATAGAATTTGGAATTTAATGGGAAAGAAATTTAGTGAGCCTTGGAGATTTTGACATGTGGCAAATGACTTTAGGAATTAAATCACAATCCCTAGTCTTTTTCCTTTGGTTTCCACGACAACTTAGTTGTCTTGAACTTGTCTTATTTTTCCTTTGGAAGCTCTCCCATACGACTCTTCTTCTTCTTCTTCTTCTTTGGGTCTCTTCTTCTTCTTGCTTCTTTGGTTAGCTTCATCACTTGTTTCCTCTTTATTACTCTTTCTCAACCATAAAAAGACAAACCAAACTCTCCCCCTCAAGATGTTGATGTCGTGGGTTTGAAGAGTGGAGTAGAAAAGTTGGTGAGTTGGTGATCTTTGAAGATTGGAAGCTTGTTTAGGTAAGAATTTAATTATATGTCCTTTACCTAGTTGTTAGATGCATTAATTGGGAGTTAATGTGCATGAATTGA
>JAOSBN010000002.1:17063042-17078911 GCA_027563595.1 Erythroxylum suave | reverse complement strand
TACATTTTTTAACTTGTCAATCATTTTGGTGGTTCTTAGCTTCCTTGTGCCCTTTGGCTCTTTATACTTGATGTTCCTTTTAAGTGTTTCCTTATTGACCTAACTTATCCTCAGTAATCTAGTCAATATATCTGGTTTCACCAAGTGATCAGAGCACCCATATGATCTTTTAGAATAGGTGATAGAGAGAGCAATTTACATTTATGTCATTCGACCTAGGAGTTTGACTGTTAGGGATTTTGGTTAGGAAATTCTAGGGAACATTGGGTATTGAAACTAAGAAAACCTACCGATGCTATCTAAAGTGTTTAGGTGAAGCATATTCTTCCTCTTTTCTGATTTTTTAGTTTCTGATTTCAAAAGTCAAATCCCTACATCCACTGTGTTTTATCTATGGAATTTTTGTAAATTCTATTTTGAGGTAATTCTTTTTACTGGGTGTTGAAATCAAAGCAGGGTAGCCTCTTAAGGTGAAAATTAACAAAGGTACTATTATTCATCTTACAAAAAGTTCTTATAGATGTACTTATGTTAAGTGTCAAGAAAGTAATCTCTCTGATAGAATGAGTTTAGTACTTCATTGTGAAATTTGATGAGAAATTTTATTTCAAGCGACACTTGGTGAGTCTAAGAAAGATTGCAGCTATCTGTTAAGAAGCTAGAATGTATGCAGTACGAAAGAACAAGTATGTTATAATTTCAAAGGACTTTGAGAAAGGTTACAGAGCCAATTGGAAGAAGCCTAACACCAACTTCAAATTCTACAAATGATGAAAAGTTGAAGTACATGTAATTTTCTTTGAAAATTTTAAGGATTGTAGAATTAGCTTTTATATTTCGTAATAATAAAAGCACATGTAATTTGTTTTTGTATTTTGAATATGTTAAATGTTGAATTTTTCAAGTCCTTGTGGACTATTTATTATATATAAATGCATTTTTTAATTATTTACCTTTAATAGTATGTATGCAATTAAAGCTTACATTAATATTTATATGTTGCTTTTAACGTATATATGAGTGTCGCCTACGTAATGACAAAGTTTGTTTTTATGTTAAATATTATTGGTAAGGAAAGAATGCTTTTATTGTTACAAATTATTACCCAAAATAAAATCACTTTGTTGCCTTATCTATTTAACATTGTTGCCAAAAAAGACTTAGTGTTGCAACATCTATTTAACATTGTTGCTATTGTTTCAAAATATGTTACCTAATCAATATTTACAGCAACATTTTTTAATTTGTTCCCTAACCAAACAATTATGTTGCCTATTTATTACAATGTTACTTGTAACGATAATAATTATATTGCCTTAATAAAAAGACAATGTTAATTGTACTTATAGCTACGCTTTTATTTGTTACCTAAAGCACTTTTTGCCGTAATGGATTTAGGACTGATACTCTAGAACATCCCTTTTTATCTCTAATAAAGAAGTTATGTCATTAATTTCATAATTTGTCTTCCTTAGTTTGTGAATCCTTTCAATTTACCAAACATTGTCATTTGTCTTTGATACCTTGGGCCACTCACTAAACAAGTTGGTTTCCCTTTTGAGTAAGTTCATTTATGATGTTTGGGCTCTATGTCCTGTTGTATCTAAAATTGGATTTTGATATTTATTATTTCTGTTGATGATTTCTCTCATATGACTTGGCCTTATTTTGAATAACTGTTTTGAATTACTTTTTGGTTTTACTATTTTATGTGTTGAAATAAAAATGTAGTTTAATGTCTACATTTATAGTTTGAGAAGTTATACTACCAAAGCATATTTTTCACATCAATTCAAGCTTAGTTGATTCAGAATTATATTCTTCACCAATACTTGTGCATTGACACACCCTCAAAAGAGTGTGGCTTAAAGGAAAAGTCAACATCAAGTTGAAATTGCTAGAGGGCCCTTATTTCAAATGCACGCCTTAAACAATTTTAGGTTGATGTGGTTTCTACAGTTTGTTTTTCGATTAACTACATGCCTTCATCTGTTCTTCATAGTGATATTTCTTATAGTGTTCTTTTTCCTTCTAAACGCTTGTTTCCTATTATACCCTAAATATTTGATAGCAATTGTTTTATATTATTTATTTAATTAATTATTATTAAGTATTTATTATTATTATCATTAGTATTATTATTTATTTTTTATGCATTTTATTTTATTTATTTTAGTTTTATTTATTTACTCTTTTAACTTGCATTACTTGTATTTTTTTGTATTGTTACTATACTACTTTTCTTTTTTCTTTATGTCATAATCGCATGTGGGTTTACCGAAAATAGCCTCTCTACTCTATAGTGGTAAGGTTGTGTACTATCAGGCCTCCCCAGACTCCGCTTTATTGCGGGATTTCGGACTGGGTGAGGATGATGACTCTAGAAGTTATGTATTTTCAGGTATTATATGCAGATCCATTTCACTCAAAGAGCTTCTTTGTCAGTTATAATTCTCCAACTCTTAATCATCAAAACTTTATTATTGATAATAATAGGATTGATACCCAACCCCCCTCATCCTTAGGAAAGAAAACATCTTGTGATGGATCCTACTTTTTAGTAAATGGGAAATTCAAAATACAAAGAAGGGAAGGGGGAAGTTGACGTAGATAGAGGGAGATTTTTCTTAATAAATTGCTTGCTTTTGTTCATTTATTGCCACCTATATATAGATGGATACAGAAGGTTTTGGTGATAGCCTAGCAAATTAACATGAAATCAGTAAAGGGAATACCATAAAGCAGTAACAACAATCAACAAAAAAGAAAATAGAACAAGGTGGTGGACTGCGATAGTGGATGTGCTGGAATTTTGTTGCAACTGAATAACAGAAGCTGGTGGGAGCTTATTTTAGAAGACATGTTGGATTCTTGTAAAGTCTTTTAGGTCATGTTACACCTATGCCGGTATTAGTCACTTGTCCTGGAAAAATAACCTTGTCCTCAAGGTTGAAGGTAGGAAAGCGAGCATTGAATTCTGAGCGGTCTTCCCATGTTGCTTCATTAATATAAAAATTTTTCCACTACGCGAGAACTTGAGGAAGAGGTTAATTTTTTTATAGTAGCGGTATGTGAATCCAAAATGTGTAGTGGAATGTAATTTGGTTGAGCATCAAGGAGAGTAGGAGGCAGAGGAATGGGGGTGACAGCAGCGGCATCTAGACAATATCGTAGCACCGAAACATAAAATACAGGGTAAATTTTAGTCGTAGATGGTGATGCCAATTTATAAGCCACAGTGCCTATGCGTTCAATGATCAGAAAGGGCCCATAGTAACGTTTAGTGAGCTTAGGATATGGTTGGTGTCCAAAAGACCATTGGCAATATGGTTGTAACTTGGCAAACACATAGTCACTTACTTTGAAAGATTTGTCTTGGCGATGTTGATCAACTAAATTCTTCATAAGAGCTTGAGCACGATGCAGGTTGAATTTTAAGCGGCAAAGTAGTTCATTGCAAGAAGTAAGGACGTGGTCCACTATATCAACAGAATAAGCACCAGGAAGTTAATCGACAAAAGTTAGTGGTGGTCGTCCTAGACAACATGAAGATGGGAAGTACCGATGGATGAATGTATGTTGATGTTAAACCAATATTCAACCCAAGGAAGGTAATTTACCCATTTTAGAGGGAAGTCGTTGGTCATTGCTTGAAGATAACTTTCGAGTATGGTTGACCATCTCAGTCTGGCCATCTGATTGTGGTTGACATGCAGAACCAAAATTTAAGTCAGTGTCTTGTAATTGAAAGAGTTCTTGCCAAAATGACTGAGAAAAATTCGATCTCGATCTAAGACAATTGAGTGAGGCAGTCTATGAAGTTTGATATATTCTCGAGTAAAGATCTCGGCTAGTTGTGGAATAGTTGTATATGTCAATAGGGCAATAAAATGAGCATATTTCAAGAGATGATTGATAATTACCCAAATAGAATTTTTTCCCTTAGGATGGTAAGAGGCCTGTAATAAAGTCCATCAAAATGTCTTCCTATATACGAGTCGAGATAAGAAGTGGCTAGAGAAGTCCCTGGGGAGGAGAATGAGTTGGTTTGGATTGGAGACAAATAGGGCAGCATCAAATATAATCATAGATGTCAGTGTGTAAAATAGCCCAAAAGAAATGTTGGGCTATGCATTTCTCAGTTTTGAATTCGCTCGAATGTCCACCTAAGACTCAATCATAAAATGCCTGAAGTAGCTTCTCACACAGAAAAGGAACTGGAGGGATGTAAATACGATTGTGGTGGAGAATTAAGCCATCACAGATAGTGTAATGGAGACAGTGAGATCAGATGCTTCTATCTTAGCCAATAATGTCTAGGCAAAGGAGTCATGGTAGATAGCATTAAGAATTTCATCAAGAACACCAATGGATGGTTGTGACAGAGCAAAACAAGTAGGGATGGCATCCGAGGACCACCTGAAAAGAGCATCTACTGCATGATTAGAAGACCCTGAGCAATGTACGATTGCAAACTCATAGCCCAACAATTTAGCAAGCTATTTTTACTGTTCTGGTGTTCGAATTGTCTAGGTAAGCAGCTGATTAAGGCTTTGATGATTAGTGAGGATAACAAATGGTCGCCCCAATAAGTATTGGTGCCATTTAGAGACGGCGGAAGTGATGACAATCATTTTCCTGGCACATGTGAAAGAATGTTACAATTGAGGTGATAGGCGTTTGCTGTAGAACAATAGTGGATGTTTGTCTTGAGAGAGGATGACACTGATAGCCATAGAGGAAGCATTGAACTCAATTGTAAGTGCCTTTGCGAAATCGGGCAATGAAAAAAGTGGAGCAGATGTCATTGCAGCTTTGAGTTGAATAAAGACATGGTCAACCATTGGTTTCCAGTGAAATCCATCCTTTTTAAGCAAGTCTGTCAATGGTCCAGTAATATGTGAGTAGGATTTAATAAAACACCTATAATATCCTTTCAAGTCTAAGAAGGCACGAACAACTGTCACAGAATTGGGTTGTGGCCAGTCAATCATTGTCTTGATTTTATCTGGATCAACTTGAACTCCTAACCCAAAAATCCAATGACCTAAATATTCAATACTCTGCTGTCCAAAGGAACACTTGGATTGCTTGAGAAAAACTGTTGTTGCAATAATGTGGCCAAGGCAGAAGATACATGCTACAAATGTAAGGACCAAAAAAGACTATGAACAAGAATTTCATCAAAAAAGAAGAGGATAAATTTATGAAGGAAAGGCCGGAAAACATTGTTCATAGTTGCTAGAAAGTGGACGGGGCATTGGAAATGTCGAATGGTGATGGTCCAGTCATATGCACAAATAAAGTAACCGAATTTTTTGCTTATGGTGAGAAAATAAACCAAGTAACAAGCTACAAATTTTCTATCCTTTCATTGCCGATTGTGAGTGCTTAAATAAGAAAATTACAACCATGTTTTTCCTACCTTTACAGTTTGCGATAATTCAAATAACAGAAATAGTAATTCAAACAAATGAGAAACTGGACTTGGTGGAATGTTAAAGTAGCAGGAGTTAGAGAAGACGAAGTGGAGGAGTTGGAGTAGATTGTGGATAGTTGACTACTACTTCTGCTGATAGTTGGTGGTTATTGTAGATATTTGGGATTCTTTGTAGGAATCCTGTTGGTTTTTCGGGTAACAGATGATGTGATAAAATCCAACAGATCATTACTCACCCCTGAAAAGGAACCTTGCCCTCAAGGTTGATGTTAATGAAGCGATCATGTAATTCGGTAGTGTTTTCCCGTGTGGCATTAATAAGAGGGAGGTGCTTCCATTTGATGAGACTTTCTTCCACAATCTACTTACCTTTTTAGAGCCAACGGTGATCCAAATTTGCTTCAAGTTGAAGGATGATGGTGCCTTCTTCAAAGATCGCAGGCAATTCTTTGGTAGTAAGTGTTGTGTCTTCGATTTGTTTCTTGAGAAGGGAGACATGGAATACCGAGTGAATTTAGAAGACGGTGACAGCTTGAGACAATATGCTACTGCTCTAATTTGTGCTTCAATTTGAAATAGGCCGAAGAAGCGACAAGCTAGTTTTTGGATTGCTCTCTTGAACACCGTTTGCTGGCGGTAAGGTTGTAGACGTAAGAAAACCAAATCACCTACATCAAACTCTACATGATGACGTTGGTTGTTAGCTACTTGTTTCATTCGATTTTGAATGGCATGTAAATTTGCTTTGAGCTAAATGAGTAGTTCATCTTAAGCAGTTAATTGTTGATCAACCTCGTTTACTGTTGTCATTCCTTCCACATAATGCGAAATGGCCGATGGTAGTTGCCCATAAAGTGCTTAGAAAGGAGTCATACCAATGGATGAGTGGTACATAGCATTGTACCAATATTCGGCCCATGGTGGGAAGGAGCACCATTTTGTTGGTCGTTGATGTGCAAGACATCAAAAGTATTGCTCGACACATTGGTTGACGACCTCTGATTGGCCGTCCGTCTGAGGGTGGTAGGAGGAACTTATCTTCAATTCGGTACCTAAAAGTTTAAATAATTCTTTATTGAAAAAACTCATGAAAATAGTGTCTCGGTCATTTACAATCGAGTGGGGCATGCCATAGAGCTTGGTGATATTTTATGTAAATTTTTCTGCGACCCCTTTTTTTGTGTACCAATGCCTCAAAGCTAAGAAGTGAGCAGATTTGCTGAGTCGGTCTACTACTACCAAGATAGTATTTTTGCAATGAGATGGTGGAAGGTCGTCAATAAAATCCATAGTGATGTCATCCCATACTTGACACTGAATTGGCAGTGGTTGCAAAAGCCCAACAAGCGACAGAGTTTTAAATTTTGCACGTTGGCATGTCTCACATTTCGAGACATACTCATAGATAGTCTGTCTCATGGCAGGCCAATAGAACTGCTACTCAAGCCTTTTGTAGGTTCGGAGGATTCCGGAGTGACCGCCTATAGGAGAGTCATGATAAGCCTTAAGTAATTGTAGGATGATACCAGAGGGGGGCGGGATGACAATTCTAGTTTTGTAATAGATCAGCCTATTCTTTTCAAGATAAGGGTGCCCAGGTTACCCCCTAGCTTTTTTTGCAATCCTCTGAATATAGGGATTGTTTTCCAACTCCGTCCTAATCTGATCCCAGAGTGTTGTATTAGTCGTAAAGAGAGCATGCATGGTAGGGCTTTGCATCCGCCGGGATAAGGCATCGACTGCTTGGTTATCTTTACTTGGCTTATACAAAATCTCATAGTTGTACCCAAATAATTTAGAGATCTACTTTTGCTATTCCACAATGGAGATGCGTTGATCCATTAAGTATTTTAAGCTGTGTTGATCAGTTTTGATAATAAATCTATGCCCCAGTAGGTATGGTCTCCAAATCTATATTGCAATAACAATAGCAAGCATCTCTTTGGCATATGTAGACCATGACAATTTGGAAATGTCCAAAGTATGACTCATATAGGCGATGAGTTTGCCTTGTTGGCTTAAGACAGCCCCAACTCCCACTCCAGATGCATCAGCCTCAATGGTGAAAGTCTCATTAAATTTGAGAAGTGCAAGAGTAGGCATGGTAGTTATGGCCTGCTTTAGTTCCTTGAAGGCGATGTCGGTGTCTGATTTCCATTGGAAGAACCCTTTTTGAGTAGATTGGTGAGGGGCCTTGCAATGATCCCACACTTTTATACGAACTTCCGGTAGTAACTAGTGAGCCCCAAAAATCCTTTGAGCTCGGTAATAGTAGTGGGTGTCGACCAATCTAACATGGCTTGAATTTTTTTATGTTCTACCTTCACCCCGTCGGGTGTAATGATGTGACCCAAGTATTCTAGCTCTTGCTGGCCAAACGAGCATTTTTTGAGTTTCACAAAAAAACTAATGTTGCCTGAGGATCTAAAAAACAATCTTGATATGGGTTAGGTACAATTCCCAACTATCACTATAGACTAAAATATCATTAAAGAACACCAAAACAAACTTTCGCAAATATGGTCAAAAAATTGAATTCATAATAGCTTAAAAAGTAGATGGTGCGCTACATAGACCAAAAGGCATTACCAAATACTTGTAATGGCCGTTGTGAGTTCTAAAAGCGGTCTTGGGTATGTCGGTGGCTTGGACTCTTACTTGGTGATACCTTGTAATGAGGTCAAGTTTAGTGAAGTAAATTGCTCGGTGTAGTTCATCCAACATATGCTCAATGGTTGGAATAGGAAAACGATCCTTGATGGTCATAATGTTGAGAGCCCTATAATCAATGTAAAAGTGTCATGTTCCGTCTTTCTTGCAAAATAACAAGGCAAGTGATGAAAATGGACTAGAATGAGACCATTTTTTGGCATGTCAGAAACTAGCTTCTCAATTTCTGATTTATGAAAATATGCATATCTGTAAGGGCGTACATTAATTGGTCCATTGCCTTCTTTGAGAGTAATTTGATGTTCAATATCTCTCTTAGGTGGAAGTTGTCGAGGCTCCTCAAAAAGGTCCAAAAATTGAGTCAACAATTGCTATATTTCGGACTGCTCAGCCCATAGTGAATTTTGTTCTTTGCTTATCAAACACACAGAGTAAACAGAGTGTTGTTCTGGTATTGTTTGATTGATTTCTTCCAGAGAGGCTTCTTGGAGTGTCGGACTACCAAAGCCAAGCAATCGATTGATTCTGCCATTGGAATTCCATAGTTAACTTTCTCTAGTCACAAGCTACTGTCCCCAAAGCATCCAACCATTGGACCCCTAGCAACACCTCAAGACCGATCAAAGGCAAAGAGTAAAAAGTTAAGGAAAATGGTATACCTTGGATGGAGATCGGCATATGCTCGAAGCGGCTAAAGCATCTCACTGGTTCCCCATGGCTACTTTGACAGAAAATACCTGCATTGGCTCCACCGGAAGCTGTAAATGACCTGCTACCTTATCATTGATAACATTATGGATAGACCCACGGTCGATGAGAGCAATAACCTTCTGCCGTTTAATGGATGCCGGTACCTTCATGCTTCGGACTGTGGACTACCCAGTGAGTGCGTGGAGGGAAATTTTAGGATCTTCCGTGGCTTCTTCTTGTTCGACACTCTCTCCCTCGAGCAGCAGCAACTACGGTTTTCAGCATCGGTGACCCATCGTGAACCGCTCATCACAGTTAGAACAAAGGTTCTGTGCGCGTCGTCGTTGCATCTCATCCTAGGAAAGTCACTTTGTTGAATTGAGGGTGGCTAGGTTTTGTTGAAGCCATCCGATTGAGGTGTTGAGGTCGACAGGGTTCGAGGTCGAACAATTTATGAACAGGGGAGGCCGGTTTATTTTTTTATGGTCTACTTGATCTTACCGCATATGGGCCAGGTCAATCGTGTCTTTCAAAGCCCGAGGCCTGAACATTCAGATCTCATCAGTGAGCTCAGGCTTGAGTCCACCAATAAAAGCTACCACTGCAGCCTTTTGGGTCCATCCTTGAAATTGATTGCCTAATCTCTCAAACTCTTGCTGGTATTCTCTGAGCAGGCCAAGCTATTTGATGCGGGTTAGTGCTTCATCACAATCCTCTAACTCGGTTGGCCCAAAACGGACCCATAATTCTTCCTCAAAAGTGGCCCAATCCACGACTCAATTTTCTTCGCTGTAGGTTCTGGAGAGCCAGTGCCACCAACAGTTTGCTTCACCTTCTAGGTGGAAGGAGGCCAAGGTGACAAGGTGGGAATCCGCTATTTCCTGAAAGTTGAAGAATTGCCCCACCCTATTGAGCCATTCGGTGGGGTCGCCATCGCTGAATGTAGGGAAGTCGAGACGTGTTGTCCGTGGAAAGGATGGTGGTCAGCCTTCCTCCCGCTCACTTCCTTCGTCATGTTCAAGGTGGATTGGTCCTGCTCTGTTTTGATGATTGCTGCTAGATGCTTCTTGGTCCATAGTGCGCGACTCTAAGAGTTTTCTGAAGTTATCTTCCAGCATCCGCATTCGGTCAGTCAGTCTTAACTCCATTCGGTTGAAGTTGTCTTACAAGTTGCCAAGTCCTGTTGCCACACCTTCAATGTGTTCTTTGATAGACATAGTAACTGTGCTCTGATACCAATTGTTGGTCCCAGTCAGAGGCATAAATAAAGTAATTGAATTTTCTGCTTATGGTGAGAAAATAAATCAAGTGACAAGTTGCAAATTTTCTATCCTTTCGTTTCCGATTGTGAGTGCTTAAATAAGAAAATTACAACCATGTTTTTCCTACATTTACGGTTTGCAATAATTCAAATAACAGAAATGGTAATTCAAATAAATGATAAACTGGACTTGGTGGAATGGTGAAGTAGCAAAAGTTGAAGAAGATGAAGTAGAGGAGTTAGAGCAGATCGTGGACTGTTAATTCTGCTGATAGTTGGTGGTTGTTGCATATATTTGGGATTCTTTATAGAAATCTTATTGGATTTTTGGGTAGTAGATGATGTGATAAAGTAGGTTTATTAAATGGCATCACCATAAATTCATAGTGGCCTTCGTGAGTACGAAAATTCGTTTTAAAAATATCGTATGGATGCATATGGATTTGGAAATAGTCATTGTGGGGATCCAATTTTGTAAAATAATGAGCCTTATATAACTTATCAAGTAGTTCGTCGACCTAAAAATAAGAAAACGGTCTTTAATGCTGATAGCATTTAGGGCTAAATAATTGACGCAAAATTGCCAACCTCTCTCTCCTCTTTTTTCATAAGTAGAAAGAGTGAAGAAAAAGAGTTAGGTGGATGGCCTAATGATCCCCTCTTTAAGCATTTTGGAAACAAGATGTTTAATTTCATTTTTCCAAAAATAAAGGTAACGATAGGGCTTTACATTGATGTGCTTAATGTTGGGAAGAAGAGGCATGCGATGTTCAAAGTCTCTATGGGGTGGTAAGGATATAGGTTGGGTGAAAAGATGAGAATACTTGTCTAATAAAGCTCGAAATTGCAGAGTTGTGTTGTTGGTTGGACGTGGATCAGAGATTGGCCTTATTAATTGCAAATAGAAATAGGTTGCCATAGAGTTTGTTTTGGGAATACATTGGGCAAAAGAAATTTGGGCAGGTGGAGTATTGGAAGAATCAGAGCCTGTTAATTCAATAAATCGCCCTTGATGAACAAACTACATGGTAAGGTTTTTGTGATCTGTGCTGACAAGGCCTAATGATTCAAGCCGATTGACTCCCAATACCATGTCAGCCTCAACAAACGGTAAAACATGAAAGGTAATAGGGAAAGTAATTCCTTGAATTTCAACCCGAATTTGTTCACAGGTACCTTCGGTGATAATAGAATTGTCGTTTCCAACAGTAACAGAAAGTCGAGCAGTAGCATCCATTAGAAGGTTAAGGAATTTGGCAACTCGTGGGTGAATATAATTATGAGTGCTGCCGGTATCAACCAAAATAGCAAATGACTGGTGGTGAACAGACACAGTGAGTCAAAAAGTTTTAAGGTGAGAGGAACTGGTTAAGGCACTGAGGGAAATTTCTGGGTAAGGACTCAGAAAAGAGGTATTATCATCCTCAATCTCTAGTGGTGGGTCGAAGGGGAAAGGATAGTCACAATCATCAGGAAGAAATTAAAAGGAGGAGTTGTTTGTTTTTACGTTTGTGACCTGGAAAAAATTTGTCATCGTAATTAAAACATAACCCTTGAACTCTTCGACTTTGCATTTCAGAATCAGTAAGACAACGCCAAAGATAGGGTGGTTAGGAAGATTTCTGGGAAGGTATGGGGGGAAGGGATTGTAGCGATGGGGTGGGCAATAGGGCAGTTGAGGAAATAGGTAGAGTGGGATGGGACAAGCGAGGCGAAAATTTTGGTGTGTAAGAAGGATAGAAGGGAGCTTGTATGGTCGAGTGTTTAGCCTCAAGTAATTTGGCAAGATCAATAGCATTGGACAATGTGGTTGGATGCTATAAAATGAGGTCACGTTAGATATGAGGTTAAAGACCTGAAATAAAACATTCTAAATAGGCATCAGGGGGAAGGTTGGTGACCCTATTACTGATGGTCTCAAATGCAGCCTAAGAGTCAAGCACGAAATTAGTTTGACGGAGCTTGAAAAGGGTGCCCTGATTATTGGCAAAGCAAAATGTTGTTCTAGAGCAATGATGAACTCAGACTAAGTATTGGAAGGCCTAACTCACCCCTAAAAGCTAGCTCAAGAGGGGGAGGCTTGCACATTATTATAAATTGTTTAATAACTTCATACTTGTCCGATGTGAGATTCTTGACACACCCCCCTTAGTCCAGAGCAGGACTGGACATCTAATTGACATATTGGGCAAAGGGACATAACTGGGCATTGCCCCAAACTATCGAGACAAACTGGCTCTGATACCATGTTAAAAGGCCTAACTCACCCCCAAAAGTTAGTTCAAGAGGAGAAGGTTTGCACATTATTATAAATTGTTTAATACTCTCATACTTATCCGATGTGGGATTCCTGATACACCCCCTCAGTCCAAAGCAAGACTGGACATATTGGGTAAAGAGATATAACCGGGCATCGCCCCAAACTATCGAGACAAATTGGCTCTGATACCATGTTAGAAGGCCTAACTCACCCCTAAAAGCTAGCTCAAGAGGGGAAGGTTTGCACATTATTATAAATTGTTTAATGCTCTCATACTTGTCTGATGTGGGATTCCTGACACCAAGAGGTCAATTGACCATTGCGATACATCCATTGAAACCATTTTAGGGTTGGGCCAGTCATGTAAAAGCTGGCAGTATCCAATCTTTGGTTCATGGGTATGTGATGGAATAAGAAGAAACGAGCTTAAAATAACCAATTGAGCGGGTTAGTGCCATCAAATGAGTGAAGATCCCATGAAGGGGCCCGAAAAGGAATATGGCTAGAAATAGAATGAATGGGTGATGATTGGAATGGATGTGGTGAACAGATTATGACAGGAAGGAGATGGTAGTGATAATTGGTCCAAATGTGTGAAAATCTGTTGGAGCATGGCACCATGAGTATTTAGGGTGCTTTCAAAATGGGTGCGAGAGTGTTTAAGGTCAGTGATGGTGGATTTGTAGGATGTGATGGAAGACTCTAGATGTTGTAACTGACCGTGAAGCTAGCTAGTTGATAGCTTCCTCATGGGCCTTATGTTGGGATTGCAAGCCATCAGCCATGGGAGGAGTGGAAATTTCAATGAAAGTACCAAATGATGGATCCTACTTTTTAGTGAAAGTAAAATTTAGAATACAGAGAAGGGAAGGGAGGAAGTTGACATAGATAGAGGGAGATTTTTCTTAATATTTTGCTTGCTTTTGTTCATTCATTGCCACCTATATATAGATGGATGCAGAAGGTTCTGGTGATAGCCTAGCAAATTAACGTGAAATCAACAAAGGGAATAACAGAAAGCAGTAACATCAATCAACAATACAGAAAATAGAGCAAGGTGGTGGACTGCGGTAGTGAATGTGCTGGAATTCTGCTGACGAAATAACGGAAGCTGGTGGGAGCTTATTCTAGAAGCTAGGCTAGTTTCTTGTAGTGTCTTTTGGGTCATGTGACACTTATGCCTGTATCATCTTGCCATTTAACTCTTCCATTTGATCTCCTTGAGAGGTCTCCGAATCACTGGCGGAGCCAGGAATGTCCTGGAGCCGGGGCTGATTGAACAGCGATGGATTGGCTGCAAAAAGCAATATCTCTCCCTAAAATCAATCAAGAATGACTTCAAATAGGAGAAAATAACATTTTGGTCATCTAACACTTACAACAATATTTTTAAAGAATTTATATATTTTTCCTTCGCTAAATTTTAAATAAATTTTTACACACTAAAAATGAAATATGTGGCTCATTCTGAATATTAGGAGAGCTTAGAGGTAATTTTTTAATAATTAAAAACTACCAATAACATCCGATAGAAGTTTTGTTAACTTCTGAAATTTGAAAAGATTGAATAATACACAGTTTTGTGTTTAATTAATAAAATTTTTATATTAAATTAATAGTTTAAGAACTAATTTAATGAAATGAAATTGATATAAATAAATATTCCAAAACCCAATGCTTCCGTCGCTACTTCCCATATTTGGAAATGCAGCTTTCCAAGGTGGTCTGAGCCAAAATAACGATTCAACTTGCCATAATAATTACTTCAGTAAGAAGCAATTTGATGGGTGCAAGTGCACACTCATCCCCTGCAATGTAAAGCAAAGCCTCTGCTACTACTCTTATTGTGTATTTCTTCAAGAAGAAGAAGGATTTACGCTCATCATGTTTCCACCGTTGCTGCCAGCCACCTGCAAGCTCTTCAAATCACCGGCGACCACCAGGGGTTCGGCCAGGGACAAGCCAGGGCTGACGCGGGGGCTTGCCCCTCTGTAGCTCCGCCACTACTCTGAATCATAAGAAAAATCCCAACATCTTTTCCAATGTTTTAATCAAGTTCTTGGGAAAGACTAGATGAAAGAACCAATAAGCATGTAAGCTATTGGGGACTAAGTTAGCATCCCAGTTGATGCTATCAAATGCTTTGTGAAAGTTAATCATATGTTATCGGTGTGGCTTTGTCTTTTGGAGCAATAAGAAAATATTAAGTTCAACTAGACTCGAAGCTTTACTAGGCTTAAGTTCAAAGATGGCTTTCTCTGCATCTTTAGCAGTAAAGGGTGTCCGTTCAAGTACCTCTCACTTCAACAATATTTAACGCTAAAAAGATAATTAAGAAGTTCATTACGTTTTTCATAAAGTTAATATTGGAGATTATGACCACAAAATTAAATGAAGCCACACCTTCTTCTTATTCTTCTTTTTCCTTGAGATAAGATGAAGTTATATTTAAAAAGCTTGCGATTAACTTCAGGACAAATCTATTTGTATAGCACCGATTAGTGACGTTATCGAATTCAATTTCGTCAACCTTAATATCATTATCTTAGAGATTGAAAAATACCCAAAGTGCCTTCAGGGGTTGTTTAATTGACAAGGGACTACCGAAGAGTCTTTAATGTTAAAAGCAACTAAAGGTCACTGGTTTAAGTATTGAATTAAGTTTTTAGAAGAAATTTTCTAGGAATTTCTATGAATTAGTGAGAATAGACAAACTGACAATGGTATGGTTCCTTAGAAAAGTTAAAGTAAAAAACTTGATTGTATTTTATTATTGTAATATTTGGGTTAAAAGACATAAATATTTCTTGTACCTTAAGAAGTTTTAAAAGAATTTTCTAAACTTTTAAACTTTTTAATAAATCCTTAGTTTTTATTTTCTTTTAATTCTCTTAAATTTTAGTTAAAAATAACGATGTATATAAATATTAGATATAAATTAATGAAATGTAATTAATATAATATACTAACTCAACTCAACTTTTAAACTTAGACTTGAACTAATTAAATTCAATTTTAATTAATAATGTAAGACAAATATAATAAATATTTAATTTAAGTCAAATTTAACTAGTTCGATTCAAATAGAAAAATTTAATTTAATATTAGATTATCAATGTTTAATCAATAAATTTGTAACGTTTATAGCACATGTATTTTGTCATTATGCTTTACCTAAATTCTCAGATAAGCTTCCTAGAAAAATAGAACTTGTTTTAAATTTTAAAAATTAAAAATTTCTTAAATTATGGAAGAAGTTTACATTTTTATCATATAATTAATATTCGTCGCACTTTTGATGACTACAAGAGCACGCCTAATTATAAGAATTATTCAATCTCCGTACGTCGTATCTTATCTGAAGAAATTAAATGAAATTTCAGCTATTGTTTCTTGTTCACGCAGCGATTGTCAAGCCAGAAGATAATATCACCGAGAACTTGGAATATCATGCCGTCAGTCTCACCTTCGAGAAGAGAATGATAAGCATCCTTGTAAAGCTTAAACGTCTTGTCTGAGCTACTTGCTTTCTCGTACAAGGCCTTGCT
>JAOSBN010000002.1:17039299-17056340 GCA_027563595.1 Erythroxylum suave | reverse complement strand
AATAATAAAGTTTAATTATTAAAAATTATACGAAAATATATCTAACTTTAATAATAATAATAATAATAATAATAATAGCAAATTGAATGTATGATTTGTATTTATCATTTTAAAATAAATTTAATAAAATTTTATTATCATCTCGCACACTAACTAGTTTATGCTTTAACATTATTAAAATAGTATTTATTTTATTTTTAAAGCATAAATAGAGATAATAATAAAATTTTGTTTAGATATTTTATCAAACATTAAAATAAAAATTACGTCTTTAATAAATATTTAAAAAATTATTTTTACGGTCACATCGTGAGCAAGTTTAAAAAAAGATATTAGGACGTCTAAAATGGACCAATAGGTATAAATTTATAATTTATATACTAAAGTTGTGAAAAAATTTTACTATTTAGGATATTATTAATATTATTTTAAAAAATTAAGTATTAATTTACACCTTTTAAAAAGATATTAGGAGGTGATATGATCTTTGCCTATTAGATAAAAACTAAAGAAAGGTGGAAGTACACACATTGCGTTCCGACACCATTACTTTCTAAGCTTTTCCGTGGCTAACCCTCTTTCTTACAACTTTCCATGCTCATGTCCATTATTTTTCTCTCGTCAACAATTCATAACCCTATTGAATCACTGGTACTTTTCAAAGATTTCTTCTCCAGCTTTCACTTCCACCTCCTCTACTTCAGTTTCCCATTTCATGATTGATCTTGTTCTAATTCCTCCATGTGCCTAAACTTTTCCTTTAGGGGGTATTGGTCAATGATATCACTATATTCGTTGACGACTGTGTCAACAAACTTAACTTACCGGTTACTTGTTTAACTCATATTGCTTAACTAATAACCTATATTGGTTAATTAATCTCCCTAAAAATATGATTTTTGATTTGTTTAATGTAATGATATAACTTCCAAAATGTCTCCAAAAAATGTTTGAAAGATCAAGATGCTTTTCTTTTAAAACCAAAAGCTTTGATGCCGATTAATGAATGAGTCTTCATCTTCTTTTATTCTTTGACTTGATCTTCTCTTTGACGGTTGTAAAGTTTTAACATTATCAACTTCATGAAATATCTTCAATTTATGACTAAATCTTTTTCTTCTATTGCTTATTAAAATAGTGAAATTAATATTACTTACGTTTTGTTATCATCAAAACATCAACTGAAATCCTCCTAGTCCACCAAGCTCCACTAATAACTTGATTTAACAATTTTGAAGCGGCTGGATTTAACGAATCTCATATAGAATCTTAAGTTAATTGCAAAAATAGTTTGTGCGTGGAGAAGAAAAGCAATTTCTGTAAACATAAACTCGATGCATTAGAAGAGCAGATTGGATAATTTAATCAAACAGGATTTCTTGAGCCATAAGCCCCATTATAAGATAATCTATTCACTTTTCGATCTACCTTGTCATATAATTCTAATGGACTCTCAAGCGCTTAAAAGTAAACAACTAAAAGACAATAAATTAACTGAACTTTTTAAGGATCAGTTAGTTGTTGTAGCTCCTTATATGCAATGCAAGCCTTATTGTTTCAATCAAAAGTGTTTAAATCTATGCTTCCTTTTTCATCCCTCTAATGTATTCCATCGTTTTCTTTTCTTCATGTTCCCATGGTTTGAAGAGAGCATTTAATCAGTTCTCACCACTTTTTCTGATGTGCTCATCGAGCCAAGAAATGATATCATTTAAAACTTGAGTTATCACTGCCTCTGGCTCACCTTCGAGTAGAGCATGATAAGAATCCTTATAAAGTTTAAACGTCTTGTCTGAACTGCTTGCTTTCTCATACAAAGCCTTGCTGACAGAAGGATCCGTTACAATATCGGCCTCTCCGTGAAGAATCAAAAGCGGCAGAGAGATCTGCGCACAAATTTGTGATAAGTTTGAGCCATCAAGCCTCTTAACACAATATAATTCCTTAATCAACTGAAGCTTTTGTGCATGAATAAGTTACACAGATCTCTGAGATGTTAGAAGATGACTATCCAATCGAATTTCAGATTTTGTATCTTGTTAATAAAATTGGAACACAAGGAAATGCAATTGTTACATGAATCAGAAAACTTTAGAATTATGCATTTAGTAAATAAACTATTACTGTACCGGCCAGAGTATGATGAAGTGCTTCGGAAATGTCAAAAGACAGGTTCTGTACCTAGTTAAACTAATATGGCTTCTTCAGCTCAGTTAAGAATCTTTCTCTACTGTTTTTTCTTTTTTTCCCTTAACGGTTTGGCTTCAAAGCTATTAGACATCTATGCCACAAGCCTGACTTCCAGCAGAACCTTCATATATAACACTATAGGTTCCTCCAACAAATTCAATCATATGACTCGATTCTATGAAGAATATTGTAACTAAACCTATCAATATTCTAGCAACTTCCTTTTTTCACCCTTAACTGGGACCCATTTGGGCCAATTTTCTCAACCCCCACCACTGAGATAACTGAGCCATTCCAAGGGTAAGCCTTGTTCTATCAACTATAAATCCGTTCAGGTATTTCCTGGGTTTTCCCGATCACAACCAATGGCAGACAACTAGAGAAAATAAGAAGAAGCTAAAAGGGAAACAACAAATCTGAATCAAAAGAGGACCAAATGATCAGTATCCACAGCTATAACAAGATAAGAAAATGGTGCAGAAACGAGATTACTTCTTGCAATCGAGATTCTATCTCTTGTGTGACTTTGAGCATTTCTAGAGCAGTCTTCAACCGTGGTTTATCCTTGTAAGCAATAACATTATAAGCTACCTGCATTTAGGTAAGCAAAAGCCTCACGGAAAAGAGCAAACATAAGGCAAGGAGCAAACATAAGGCCAACATAAAAGTTCGGAATTGGCAAGAAATGAAAAACACAGTTGAATGAACAAAACCAACATCTTTCATCCTAATTATGGGGTCAGTCTGGCATCCGGATAATTGTTCAAATTCAAGTCACAAACATTGAAGCATAAAACATGTCAGCGACAAAGTATTTGATACACCACAGCTTGTTTAAAATCTAATCTAAAAATACAAGTTTGCTTAAGTGTGTTGTTATCAAGTAGACATTTATGAAATGAATGAGATTTTTGATCATAAGCTAGATGTTCGTGCTTGTTGACTAAATACAAGTGTTAAAAGAGAGGTAGCCAAAATCTCTTTTAAGTAATACAACAATCAAACATATTATCTTCTCCATGATACATCTTCTCTTTGACAGAGCTCTATGTCGATTAGTAATCTGGGCTGGGGTTTAAAGCGTCCAACATGTAAAATATAAACAAATACTGACAATGCAGAACATGCAAAAATCATTGTTTAAATAGTAATTCAGTTATAAATAGACAAACCAATTCTCTATTCTTCACATCCCTAAATGCCGCATCAGCCAAATCCTTCTGTGGGACTAACTTGTGCTTTGGAAGAAAATTAGCTATACCGATCAAGAATTGTTTCACAGCCCAGGGTGGAACCATGTCATCTGCAATCTATAAAATATGATTTTACTTAACATGAAAGAAGTGTTGATAGAAAGGAAGGATGCAACAGCAAAAAGTCCAGAAACAAACTTTGCACATCGGTGCAACAAGAATGGCGCCATTCCATGCTTTTGGCTGCTTTAAATGCACCTTCAAAGCTACAGCTCCACCCATCGACTCTCCAAACAGGAAGCTTGGAAGAGAACAAAACTCAGGGTTCCCTGTCATTCAAATGAAAGAGGAACTCATTATATAACTTTGCACCATATTCTTGGGATGATATTCAACCAAAACAAAAACAAGCATAGATAATCTATCACATTGGCTACACACAGATATTTAAATTATGATCGAACAAAGGGGGTGTGCAGGATCACTTTCTCTTTTTGAGCACTTTCATCATCACTTTGAAGTTTTAGTGGGCTGAATATTGTGAGTTCCCACTGCAGGAATCACAAGCTATTCCCTGTTCTTATACTTTCATCAAAGATATCTCATGAGTTCGAGTCACCCAATCTAGTGCTATGTACATCGTATTGATAACAAATACCTAGAAACTATTTAGTTGAGCCCAATACTGAGGGTTACTTCATCATCCTATTTCCTTGCCATTCTTCAGATATTCAACCCCCCACCCCTTCAAATTCATGGTCAGGAATGAAAAGACAATGCATTCGAGAAAACACACAGAAAGGCACTCTTAAGATCCTTCATGGCTTTTGCTGGAGGCCAGACCTGTTCTCAAGAAGTTGAACTTCACTTAGCACACCATTAGTCAGTAGTCACACCACAATGCCTCTATGAAACTTCTTGTGGCACAAAACAAGTTAAATAAAACATCGAATTTCTTCCTGATGTTGGCTACCCCTTAAAATATCATCATCCAATTGTACATCGCTGGAACCAACATTTCAAAATCTTACTCCTCGAGAGCTAGAGGTTAAATTTCATCCAATACACGTTTGAATGCAGACAGAAACAAGCTCAGTAGTTGAATCAAAGTTACTAGGCAGACTTAATCAGCCTCGATAAAAACATTTACGACTATGAACAGTTTTGAAGATAAAAAAACAACCAACCGAACCTTTGAATTTCGAGAACTGCTCGATAACATCATCAACAAGCTTTTCAAAACTGGGGATAAAGCAATGAAGACCTTCTGAAAGACCAAATCCCGGGTAGTCCATTGCAAAAACCCCATATCCCGATGTTGCCAACTTCCTTGCCACTCCTGCATACAATGGCCATAGGTAATTATTCTGGGCATCATGATATAGGGCTATGTATTGAAAACTACTGCTTGATAATAGTCACATGCCTTCAAAGAAAAAAGTGCAAGTGTCTCCATAACCGTGACAATAACACACCACGGCTTTCGGGGGAGAGAGCTCCGGAAGCCAACTTTTTGTGAAAATTTCCAATCCTCTAGAATTCACTTCATAAGACTGAAAGGAAAAAATGTCACATCATACTCTGTGTCTCAAAAGTAGACTGCTCGCTCAACTTTGCAAAGCTAAAATTAAATATTGTCGATTAAACATCAACTGCTAATACAATGAATAACACCGAATCCTTTTGTTCTATTCCAGTAAGTAGAATCAAACACAAAGCTCAAAGATGATGCTGCCACCACTTAAATTCATGGGAAGCCAAAATCACATTGAAGTTCCTTATGATCAGAGAACCAAAAAATAGATTAATCGAGAAATCTATAGAGGTAGAAGCATGCAATACTGCAAATGGCTATGTTTCATTGTAACAAATTGCGCACCCAGCAAAACGAAGAGTGATTCGTTTCCTCGTGAATACAATGCCCCCTTGTAAAGGAAGAGTGAGGGAGCGAGGAAAGGGGGATCGTTGGAAAATGCAAATTTTAGCAAGTATCGCACATCGCAAGAAACACAACGAATTAAATACCAACCAGACCCACAAGTCGAAGTTTTTACTACAATGGGTCCGGAATCCCTACTCCTTGCCATTGCAGCTACGTCCACATGGACATGTACTATTCATTATCTATTCCCAATAAAAGACTTAATAATCCTCACGCAGTAAACCAAACTTTTTGGTCTTGTGATCCGTCAACCAAAAACACATCATCAGTACCAGGTTTAGTTAGGAGAGTCCATGTGAATTTAAAAGTTGCAATAGATCTCTTGGCCTGTCACTTCATGCTCATTAATTCACAACCGCCCCCGACACCCACTTAGTGGTTACAACGAAGAACACAAAAGTCAAAGCTTTTACCTCCTTCATTTTCAGCCCTTCACATGGGGTCTGCAAAAATCACGAGAGAGACGGACAACGGCCAAATTAGAATCAGACATGCTTGATCTGACCCTTCATAATCAACCATAGCATTAAATTGAAAAACATAGACCTTAAAGAGGATATGATCAATCCCAAGTTGCACATCTTTAAAGGCGTCCCGAGCTCGTCGTCTAGCAGAGACCCCATCCATGTTGGCATTTATAATCTTTCGCAACTCACGGTCGATGCCTGCAAACTTTTCCTTGCTCGCCATTACGCTCTTTTCCTCCTTTTTCCCTGCAAACAAACAACAGCTACCCACCAGCAGCAGCCAACAAATCCAAGTAAAGAAAAAAATCAGTATTATAATAGTTAAGGAACTGCAAATGGCATGCTTTTTTTTTCCCCCTAGAAACTTGAAATAATGATAAGTTAAACTAAGTAGACAGAGATGGTAACTTTGACTGCGTAAGCAATGGCGGAGAGAGCAGAATTTTCCGGTCATTTGTTATTTAAATAAAATAAAATATGAGTTTTGTTAATTATTTCTGGGGGTGGATCTGAGTTCCGCTGTTTCGGGTGTTTGCTTTTATTTGATTATGGTTTAATTTGTTAATATGTTTGATTACAGTCAATTATTGTCATGTCTTGTTTTGATTAGAATCGTGGAAATGGGGCGGCGTATGAACCTTCTCCAACCACAACCACGTCATCCACTGCATCGGATTCTACTCTTCCGCACACGCTCACCGTTGGATTGAATTTGGACGTGTTCGATGAGATTTGTGGCTGGACTCCTTTTTCGTTTTTGTTTTTAAGCAATAATAATCATCACAAGATCTGATTTTGCTTAGAATAAAAGCAAGAAATCAGTATTCCCTCAAACTATTGATGTGTATGTGTATGTGTATGAAAGTGTTATTCCTTACGTAACGTTTTTAGGGTTTAAATGGACATAGAAAAAGAGGAGAGAGAGAGAGAGAGTCTGACAATTCAATCCAACTTCTAGATGATTGTCAACACCACCCCCTAAAAATACGTTTTTCTTTTTTAATGTTGAATAAATTTGGCTTTTCTCTATCTTATTGTAGATGAAAAGTAATTTTTATATTACTAAATGTATGAGTTTACTTTAAATAATATAAATTATTTTTTTGATTATATATATATATATATAAATATATATGTACGCATTTTGGGTCCATACAAATTTGGATCATAAAGGAAGCTGGATTTGTAGTGTCTAACAAATCCAGTTTAGTTTGGGTTATGAGCCTCCTCGGCCCTTGCCCATCCAGAACGAGAATTGCCAACTAATCCGATTCCTTAAGCGTGGCTCACCGCTCACGTGCTTACTTTATCACAAAATATCTTGGGACACGTATATTTATTTGCGGTGTCCAGGAGTTAAAAGTCAGAGATATCGGCGTCCCTGATGCGAAGGAGCAGTATGGAACCCACTTAATTGACAGGCTCCCACAATTATCGCATGTGCATGATCAACGCTTTTACTGTCTCTCTCCCCCCTTCCCTTCCACTTGGAAAATAGTCACGATCCAGTCCCAACTCCATCATCTGTTTTATTGAAAAGTCAAAGTTGGCAACACTCTAATCGAACGGAATAAATAAATTATTAAAGAAAAAGGCATGAAGTAAGCAATAGTTGGGTTGAGTGTGGGATACAGCTTGATGTTGGACTTGGACTAGGTTCCGTTTGGTTGGGTAAATCCAAATCATGATCATGCATTCATGCTTTGATAGTGATTCGTCAAAGCTCGTTGTTCCTTTTTGCAAAAATAAACTAATGACATCAAATTTAAGCAGATAACGTAAACTACTTTATATAAGAAAATGGACTTTTCACTGATTTATCACAATATTACAGGGCAGATCACTGGGCAGATCACTGACCGCAAAGTCTCTAACAATACGACGCCGTTAAGTACTATTATTACCAAGTCCACACAACTCACAACTACTACCACTTAGTCCTAATCCTATAAAATCCGTCACAGCCTGCCCTATTTTCCTTTCTGTCTCGTGTCAAGCCCCGTCGTCGCTCGATTCTGTTCTCTCAGGAGGTCTTCTTCTGGTACGTCCCTCTCTCTCTCTCTGGCCTATTTTGTGCTTTTATGTATATATATGTATGCTAATACAAGGATTCGTAGCTACGTGGAAGTTAGGGTATCGAATTAAAGCTATGTGCAATCAGATCTGTTCGTGCTAGTCTATTCTCTACCATTTTATATAGATCAGATCTAGTATGTCTCGGGTATCTCCTGTGTTGTTTTTTGCCTCCCTTTTTTTGGGGGGTTTTGTTGCTGGCGTCTTCTTTTTTTTTTTTTTTTGAATCGTCGTCCACAGTTTATGGTACTTGTTTATATTAATTGACGCGCTGTTTTCTGATTCGAGTTTGATTGTCCCTAAAAGTAGAAATAAATTTATTCCTTTGTTTTTCGTCGAAGGAGTTTCCTGATTGGTAAGGATTTGCTTAGAAGTCGGTTTGCATATATAATTATAGGAAATTCTGGGTTTCTTTTAACTTGTTGAAGGTGTGTGGTTCAGATCTGTTGTTGATTATGCCAATGATGTCACTCCTGTTGTTTCGTTGCTGATGTCATGAACATGGAATATAAGGATCATTTTAAGCTATTGATAACTTTTGTTATTTAGTTTTATGTTGGCCTATTTTGGGATAGTTATGTTTGGATTTGCAGTATCTTGTAGATGAGTTACATGATATATACTTATGGCTATGATAACTTCAATATCGTGAAACCTTTGCATTTTTTCCTTATTGTTAATTTGTCTAATTATTGACAGGCGTTCTTCTGAAGAATTATTCCACAGGCTCAAAGATGAATCACTTCAATCTTCAGCAGAATGCCATCACCTCCTCTGAGGACGCAAGAGGTTTGCTCTCAATCTCAGAACCAAAAGGTCTGGTTGTTTGCCCTAAACCTCTTCGAGTTGGAATCCCGCCCAACAATCCCATCAGGCCTTTAAGGTGGCCCATGAGGTATATATTTTGGTTGCGTTTGTTGTTTTCTTCCTTTATCAAATTTCAAAACTTTGAAGGGCTCTAATCTTAGTTTATTCGGATCAACAGTAATCAAGCTGAGATTTGTGATTCAAAAGCTGGAGCGGAGCTTATGGATATTATCCTCATGAAGGTTAGGGTTCTTTCTTGGGCTCCACTCATTTGCATTTATGTGCAGTTTTGATCATTGAATATATCTCTGGACCCTTTAGTTCCCCAATTTGGTGCTTAGAATGATTCAAATGATGCCTGATTCACTTGTTACATCTTCATCTTTAACCAATTTTTCTCGGTAAAATTGTGTTGTTAACAATTTAGTTATATTCTTGTTTTTGTGTCATTAAATTTTTGTTTGCTGTTAGACTTGATCATTTATCACTTAACTCTTTCGTACTTTAAGTATTGAGTTGGCATCTTCTGTTCTGCAGAACTGAGTTTGACTGTAAATTCTTTTCTTTTAAGCAGGAGTGTCACGGGGCAGAGCACTCGACTCAGGTAGCCTCGTCACCACCATTTTTTTGCGGGTCTCCCCCAACAAGGGCTGTCAATCCACTAACCCGAGATGCCCAATTTGGAGATGAAAAATTGACACCAATGTCCCCTTTTTTAATTCCATCCCCGTCTGGTTTATCGTCTCCATCTTCATCAGCACGCAAAGGAGGATGTACACGAATGAAGTTTGGCCCTAAACCAGCTGCAGTTAGAGTAGAAGGATTTGATTGCCTCAACAGGGATCGCCAAAGGTCCAGCATTCCTGCCATGGCTTAGAACTCATTTGAAGCAAGTGTATATAGAGGGAACCTAATGCCAGCAAACTTAACTAGAGGAAAGGAATTTTGAATGTTTTTTGAGAGTAAAAGTTGCTATCTCTAATGTACATAAGTTATGTTTTTACTGTTGATCATGTCTATTGTCCTTGTAAGTAGTTTGATGAAAGGAGAAGTACAAATGTTGTGTTCATAAGACGTCTGGATGTGTTTGAGAGCATAGCTCTTTTGTAATATAGGATAAGATGAGCTTAGCATTGGGAGGGTGCCTAGATTCCATTTGGTGATCACGACGAAATATTCTGTATAGAAAGTTATTGGTGATTGAATTTTGATAATATACTCAACTAAATGTATTTCGCAGTCTCACAAGTACGTGCGTCTGTTTTTATGTAATTTATAGAGTTTGAATGATCTTCAACTAGTGGCTTGATTGAGTCGACGGTCTATTCTATCGATTAGTTTGGGGTTTGTTGGCACGAGAATTCAAATCCTTTAGTCTTACAGGACTCCGTGAAACTACTGTTCATGCCTGCGTACTGATTTTCTTCCCAGCCTGATTTTACCTTCTGATCACTGCTAAAACAACTTCATTCACAGCGGCATTTCTACCCAGCAATCCAAATTCAAGACAAGTCCAGCACCGCAAATGCCATCCAGTGAGATGGCCCCCCCAGTCCCGATGACCAACCCACCAAGAAGGTGCAGATTCGCCACCGGGACGAGGACCCCCTCCCCCCCCAATTATCTTACCGTGCAATTGTCAGAGGAGGACTATCGAGCGACCTTGCAACAGCGGAACAAACCTGGCCAGAAGATACCCCGATTGAAATAGAGGAAGGAGACATCCGCATCTAGGCCATCGACAAGGCCGCTGGGGTTACCCTCTCGTCTAATCTGAAAGACAAGCTAGACCAAACGTGGAGCCAAACCGTTGTCGTCAAACTCCTGGGCCACCGGATTGGATATCGCCTCCTAAGCCAACGACTCCGCACCCTTTGGCAACCACGATGAGCAATTAAGATCATCGACTTAGATTATGAATATTATCTTATCAAATTTATTGATGAGGCAGATTACCTGCACGCCCTCACAAACGGTCCCTGGCAAATCTTTGGACACGCTCTCTCAGTGCAGCAGTGGACACCAGCGTCCCGGCCGACGATAGGCACAGTCACCCGTGCGGTGGTCTGGGTCTGCCTCCTCGATATTCCGATCGTCCGTTACCACCCAGCCATTCTGACAGCAATGGGTAACCTCCTGGGCCAAACGATTAAACTAGACGACGCTACCCAGCAAACTCACCGGGGGAAATACGCGAGACTCGCCATCGACCTCGATCTGACTAACCCCATCAGACCTTGCCTAGAGCTAGATGGAGAGACCATCCACGTCGCTTATGAAGGCCTCACGCAGATTTGCTTCGGCTGCTGTAGTGTGGGACATAAAACCGGCGCCTGTCCTAAGTCCGCCGTCGCAAGCACGTCCAGCACACCTCCACCAAACCATATGGCCGACACCGCGACCCCCAAAACCGACCACGCTCCCAGCGCTCAACCGCTACCACCAAGCTCCAGTCCGGGCGGTGGATCCCACGTCATGACGGCCACTAGACCGAACGCGCGATTCGGACCTTAGACCAAAGTCCAACGGTCACGCCCACGAGTTGACCCCAAACGGTCGACTGCCACAGCCGCGTGAATTCCCAGCCAACGTACGCGTAGCAGTGGATCGTGATTTGAAGCGTTGTCAGAGGATTTCATCGTTCCCGCCGCCCCAACTCTGAACTTCTCACCCGCCAACCCCGAATCGTCCAGGCTACCGTCTAGGCTCCCTCTCGCGCGTTTTGGACTGGACAACATCGCATTCCAAGCAGGCCAAGATCATCGATGGAAGGAGACTGGGCAGCGGCAGCGTAAGGGCAAGGGCCCAGCGCACCCAAGCCTTGCCAGCAACAGGACAAATCCAGTCCCCAGGCCTTAGATGGGCTCAGCCAGCACCACAAGCCTGCAACCCAACTTGGCAGACCCACACAAAGTGGTAGTCTTCAGCTCTCAGCAGGACATGATTGGAGCGACTCAGGATGGGGTGTCGGGAGAGCTTTCGAGCCGGACTGTGGAAAATATGAACAGAGTGGAGCATGTCGAGCCCCACGATCCTCCTCCTGGGCCAGAGGACGACATACCATCCACTGAACCCCTGGATCCTGGGGACAGGGACTCTAGTATGGGTGAATTGTCGAACGAGACTGACCGGAGTTCGGAGACTGCAACACAGCCCCCGAACGCCGAGATGTGTATCCTGCCTGACATTGGGCTGGAGACCCCTCATATTGAGGGCGATTGACATTTTGATTTTTTTCTCATGTCAATTCTTATTTGGAACTGTCAAGGGGCCGGGAGCAAACGGTTCCGGACCATTTTACGCAATTATGTCCGATGGTATAATGTCGGTTTGCTAGTTTTGGTTGAAACAAGAATTAGTAGCCATCGAGCACCCGCAGCGATCAAGCTTATGGGGTTCGAGTTCTCTTTTCGTGTCGAAGCCACCGGATTTCAAGGCGGGATTTGGCTCTTATGGACGGCAGAGTACTCTGTGCCGATAGAACTCGCTCACAAACAATTGATCCATGCTGCTATTCAATTTGGGACATGCTCGTTCGAATTCATGACCATTTATGCCAGTCCCCAAACGCCTACTCAAAAATACCTCTGGCATCTTTTACGAAGTGTAGGGTCTACCGTTACTCGTCCTTGGCTGGTTGGGGGCGATTTCAATGCAAAATTGTATATTGGGGACAAATAGGGAGGCTCTCAGAGTACCCCCGTAGTCAACAAGGCCTTTAGCGATTGGGTACAAGATAGCGGGTTGCACGACATGGGCTACGTGAGATCCAGGTTTACCTGGAAACGAGGCGATGTTCAAGCCCGTCTAGATCACGTCTTAGGCTCGACTGAATGGCTAACCGCCTTTTCGCATACGGTCAATCAACATCTACCCTTTCCTGGGTCTGATCATCGGCCTATGTTAGTTCGTTTCCTAACCAATCCCTGCCAGGACTTAGGCCCCCCGCCCTTCAGATTTCAATCAGCATGGTTAGCCCACGCCGACTTTTCCAACACAGTAGCAGACCTGTGGAGGCCTCATCAAGGCACTTTAGTTCACTCCCTAGCTCAGTTCTCCGACCGTCTCCAACACTGGAATAAGACCGTCTTTGGGAACATTTTTCGGAGGAAACGACGACTGATGGCTCGTTTGGAAGGTATTCAGAATTCAATGACCCAAGCCAACTCTTCGTCCCTATTGGACCTTAAAGCTCATCTAAGTAATGAATTAGTCCAAGTTCTGTGCGAAGAAGAACTTTACTGGCACCAGCAAGCCTGGTGTGAATGGATCGCGCATGGCGACCGTAATACAAAATACTATCATACAGTAACGAACTCCAAACGGAAGAAGTTATGGGTGGATCGCTTACTAGACGATAATAATACCTTCATTACCGATGGCGATCAACAGCGCTCACTCGCTTGATCCTTTTTTTCGGCCCTCTACACTGCGGCGGACACACCAGCCCAGCGGTTGCTTAGCCCTCCAGCTTTCCCGCGACTGACGGAGGAGCAAAAGCAAGGCTTAGCGGCTCCGATCCAGGTAGTAGAAATCAAAGCAGCACTCATGGGGATGAACCCCAACAAAGCGCCTGGGTTTGACGGCTTTACGGCACTATTCTTTCAATCTCAATGGAGTACTGTGGGCTCGGATGTGGTACAGTTTGTCCAGAAACTCTTAACTGAGGCCGGTTGGGAGAGGGAGCTAAACCACACCATCCTAGTCCTAATTCCCAAAGTCTCCTCCCCGCAAGCGCTTCACCAATTTCGTCCTATTAGTCTTTGTTCTGTGTTGTACAAGATCGTCTCTAAAGTCATCGTCAACAGACTGAAGCCCCACTTAGCACATGTTGTAGCCCCAACTCAACGCAGTTTTATCCCTGGGAGACATATCACTGATAATATTATTATTGTGCAAGAGATCATTCATACTATGCGCAAGAAAAGGGGTAGAACAGGGTATTTTGCTACCAAAGTGGATTTGGACAAAGCCTATGACCGGCTGAACTGGGAGTTTATCTATGAGACCCTAGCAGCGATTGACATCCCTCCCTTGTTACTCCATAGCATTATGAAGTGTATCACTACCGTGTCCATGCAAGTGGCGTGGAATGGCCGCTTATCTGACGAGTTTGTTCCGACCAGAGGTCTTTGACAGGGAGACCCGCTCTCCCCTTATCTTTCTTTCCTCTACATGGAATGGTTAGGTCATTTCATTGACCAAGCCGTGGAGACGGGCTGGTGGAAACCTTTTAAGTGGCGCAGCTTGGGCCCGGCCATTTCCCATCTTTTCTTCGCAGACGACCTTGTTCTTTTCGGAGAAGCCTCCCTCGTTCAAGCGGAGGCGGTTTCGTAGATTATGGAAACATTTTGTCACGCGTCTGGTCACCTGCTCAACAGGAACAAAAGGCGTATTTTCTTTTCTCAGAATGTTTCGCCGTCCCAAGCGCAACGGATCAGCCACACGCTCCGTATTCCTAGCACTACAAACTTGGGTAAATACTTGGGTGTTCCACTCATCCATGAGCGTATAACCCGACGAACGTATCAATACTTACTTGACAAAGTCCAGAATAGGTTGGCGCGGTGGCGAGCGAGAGAGTTGTCATTAGCAAGAAGGGTTACCTTAACCCAAGCGGTGATTTCCTCAATTCCCCTTCATACAATGCAAACCGTAAGGCTGCCACGTCACGTTTGTGATGAACTAGAGCGCATCATGCGAGCCTTCATATGGGGATCACATGGCGTTCAAAGGGAAACACATCTTGTTAATTGGGAAATAGTCTGCCGGCCCAAAAAACTCGGAGGATTGGGGTTAAAACGCATCCGAGACACTAATGATGCATTCCTTATCAAATTGGGATGGGAAGTGCTCACTAATCCTTCTGCGCTTTGGGTCCGATGCCTTCAAGCCAAGTATCGGCTCCAGGAGAATCAGATCCCGGTATCCTTGCCTACGTCTGGCGCTTCAACCTTTTGGAAAGGGCTTGCCACGACCTGGGAACATGTTCGCCGCGGTAGCTGCTAGCAAATTGGGCAGGGCACTCAGGTTCACTTTTGGACAGATCACTGGGTGGACGACTGGGGCCCTCTTGTTCACGCGGCATTGGCCCCCATTCCAGCCGGTTTGCTGTCCGCACGTGTGAGTGATTATAGAGACTCGGGGGGAGCCAGGAAATGAGACCGGATCACGCCCTTCCTCCCCCCCAAGCGTGTGAATCCCTGGCTTCGGTTAGCATACACGCCGAGGAGTCGGAAGCTGACAAACTCCGATGGGGCCCCAGTAGCCACGATAGGTTCTCGATTGCTTCAGCATACCAGTTAATCATCGATCCTGCATTAGATAACCCCCACCCAATCTGACGAGTGATCTGGAAATGGCCGGGCCCACAGCGAATTCGGTCCTTCCTGTGGCTCGTTGCTAACCGTCGGCTCCTGACTAACAATTGCCGGGTCCGGCGGCACCAAATTTCGGATAGTAGCTGCTTAGTCTGTGGCCAAGAGGAAACGATTCTGCACGCCCTGCGCGACTGTCCTAGAACCCAGCTCTTTTGGCGACAACTGTCTCCTTCGCTGCACGACGGCCCTTTCTTCCAGTTAACCAAGGAATCCTGGCTGCAGAATAACCTCACCCTCCTAGAGCAAGAGTGGACTACAATTTTTGGTATCGCTTGTTGGTACCTCTGGCAATGACGGAATAGGAGTATCTTTGATGAAGGTTTTGATTGGCTGATGAACGGTCCGAGACTAGTTCTCGAGTACGCCGACTGGGTCCATAAGGCCCACATGATCACTAGAAGCGCAGTGCAACGCACTGGAATGCCGATCGGCCACTCGGTTGGCTGGCAACCCCCACCGGAGGGATGGATCAAGGTAAATACGGATGGAGCGGTTTATAGGGGCGCATCTGGAGCAACCGCTGGTGGTCTTCTTCGGGATTATGCTGGTCAGTGGTGTGGTGGTTTTATCCATAGGTTTGAGGTCTGCTCACCTGTGTGAGCGGAATTACGGGGAGTCCTTGAGGGGCTTAAATTGGCGTGGCATCTGGGATACCGGCAAATTGTGTTGGAAATCGACTCTCTGGAAGTGATTAATATCCTTTCTTCTTCAGACCCGGGTCTAATGGAGGACTCTTTTTTGGTGCAGGATATCAAGGACATGCTGAGTTGCGATTGGCAGACCCGGATCCAACATGTCTACCGAGAAGGCAACCAGAGTGCGGATAACCTGGCGAAACTGGCATGGTGGATCCCGTACGGCGTGCAGGTCGTCCTAGACCCTCCAAATGAGATGAGTCATCACATTCGCCTTGATAGCCAAGGCTAGTCCTATCGTCGTGGCCTGATTTAGTGTAATCTTTGGTGACCTTCCGTTGTAAACAAATAAAAATCATACTCAACCTCTTCGTCCTCCTGTTGGACTAAGGCCGGTGATGAAGAATTTCTAATTGCTTCTAACTGCATTGCCACTGCTCTTATGGTGGGTCTCTTCTTCCGATTTAAGTTCAAGCATCTGTTTGCAAGATTTGCCACTGCTATAACCGCATCTTTACCCCCTTCTTGGAGAACACGAGTGTCCAAGATTTCTGACAACCTATTCTCCTCCATTGAAACCAAAAAATAAGCTATTAAACTCTTCTCTTCCTCGTCAGAACTACCTCTGCGGATAGCCTTCTGTCCAGGAGCTCTACAAGTACTACACCGAAGCTATAGACGTCGCTCTTCTCTGTGTATTTGCTTGACCGGAAGTATTCTGGGTCCAGATATCCAAATGTTCCTTGTACTCGAGTCGTTACGTGTGTTTGATCAACTGCAACTGATCTTGAAGTGCCAAAGTCGGAAACTTTAGCTCTAAATTTATCGTCCAAAAGTATATTTGTGGACTTTATGTCTCTATGATAAATGGGGACAGAAGCTGCCGACTGCAAGTATGACACAGCCCCCGCAACTTCAGTGGCAATTCGTAAACGCAATTCCCATGTTACTGGGAACTCCTCGTTCGGATCATGCAAGTGTTGTAAGAGGGTTCCATTTGGAACGAACTCGTAGACTAGGAGAGGTACTTCTGTCTCCAGACAACAATCTAGTAGCTTAACCACGTTTCGGTGGTTGATCTTCGACAATATCACCACCTCGTTGATGAATTCTTGGAGTTTCCTGGTGGGTATAACTTGCTTGTCTAGAGAGAGAAAGTTTTAGAGCGAGAAAGTGAATGAAAACAGAGCAGGAAAAAGAGAAAACAGAGGAAGATGACTTTGTTGCTAAAGAGAGACAGGAGGATTGGAAAATAATTTCATTAGTTCCTGCTCTCTTTACAATAACTAAACCAATTATATAAGCTACCTAAACTACGTGGGTTAACCCCATAACGCAACAGATAACGACCCAC
>JAOSBN010000002.1:17027780-17039199 GCA_027563595.1 Erythroxylum suave | reverse complement strand
TATTTTCGTGCCAAAGTCAACCAATCCCATGGATCCAAGCAGCAGCGCCCAACCCCATCAAAATCAGACTGAACCAAATACTATATTTCTTAGGCTTAGTTTGGGAGATTTAATATTAACTGTTAGTTTGAGATAGATATCGGACATGAGTAGTCTGAAATCAATTCAGGTTTCAAGCCATCCTATTATTAACTAGACATTAACCACTCCAATGAAAGATAGACCAAAACGTTGTAATCGGTAACACATCCTACCTTGATAAAGACTATTAAAGATGAACAAAGGATACAATTAAATTCCGGACTCGACAGCACCTAGCCACTACTGTTCATGCCTGAAACTACTGTTCACGCTTGCGTCCTGATTTTCTTCCAAGCCTGAATTTACCTTCTGATCACTGCTAAACAGCTTCATTCACAACGGCATTTCTACCCAGCAATCCAAATTCACGACAAGTCCAGTACCGCACATGCCATCCACTGAGATGGCCCCCTAGCCCCGATGACCAACCTACCAAGAAGATGCGGATTCGCCACCGGGATGAGGACCCCCTCCCCCACCCCCACCCTAATTAACTTACCGCGCAGCTGTTTGAGGAGGACTACCGAGCGATCCTGCAACAGCGGCAGAAGTCTGGCCAGAAGACACCCCGATTGAAATAGAGGAAGGAGACATATGAATCCAGAACACTGACAAGGCCGCTGGGGTTACCCTCTCGCCTAATCTAAAAGACAAGCTAGACCAAACGCGGAACCAAACCGTTGTCGTCAAACTACTGGGCCACTGGATTGGATATCGCCTCCTAAGCCACCGAATCTGCAACCTCTGGGAACCGCGACGAGCAATTAAGATAATTGACTTAGATTATGAATATTATCTTATCAAATTCATTGATGAGGCAGATTACATGCACGCACTCACCGATGGTCCCTGGAAAATCTTTAGCCACGCTCTCTCAATGCAGCGGTGGACGCCAGCATTTCGGCCTGCGGTCGGAACAATCACCCGTGCGGTGGTCTGGGTTCGCCTCCTCGATATTCCGATTGCCCGTTACCACCCAGCAATTCTGACAGCAATGGGTAACCTCATGGGCCAAACGATTAAACTGGACGACGCTACCCAGCAAACTCATCAGGGGAAATACACGAGACTCGTCATCGATCTCGATCTGACTAACCCCCTCCGACCCTCCTTGGAGCTGGATGGAGAGACCATCCACGTCGCTTATGAAGGCCTCGCGCAGATCTGCTTCGGCTGCGGTAGGGTGAGACATGACACCGGCGCCTGTCTTAAGTCCGCCGTCGCAAACACGTCCAGTACACCTCCCCCGAACCATATGGTCGACACCGTGACCCCCAACACCGACCACGCTCCTAGCGCTCAACTCCTACCGTCGAGCTCCAGTTCCCACGTCACGATGGTCACCAGATCGGATGCAGGATTCGGACCTTGGACCAAGGTCCAACGGTCACGCCCACGAGTTGACCCCAAACGGTCGACTGCCACAGCCGCGCGACTTCCCAACCATCATACTCATAGCAGTGGCTCACGATTTGAAGCGTTGTCAGAGGAGTTCGTCGTTCCCGCCGCCCCAACTCTGAACCTCTCACCCGCCAACCCCGAATCGTCTAGGCTCCCTCTCGCGCGTTTTGGACTGGACAACATCACTTTCCAAGCAGGCCAAGCTCATCGAAGAAAGGAGACTGGGCCGCGGCAGCGTAAGGGCAAGGGCCCAGCGCACCCAGGCCTTCCCAGCAACAGGACAAATCCAACTCCCAAGCCCTAGATGGGCTTAGCCAGCACCACGGACCTACAACCCAAATTGGCAGACCCACATAAAGTGGTAATCTTCAGCTCTCAGCAAGACGTGATTGGAGCGAACCTGGATGGGGTGTCGGGAGAGCTTTCAAGCCGGACTGTGGAAAAAATGGACAGAGTGGAACATGTCGAGCCCCACGATCCTCCTCCTAGGCCAGAGGATGACATACCATCCACTGAACCCCCGGATCTTGGGGACAGGGACTCTAGTATGGGTGACTTGTCGAACGAGATTGACCGGGGACCTGAGATTGCAACACAGTCCCTGGACGCTGAGATGTGTATACTGCCAGACACTGGGCTGGAGACCCCTCATATCGGGGGCGATTGACATTTTGTTTTTATTATGTCAATTCTTATTTGGAACTATCAAGGGGCCGAGAGTAAACGGTTCCGGACCATTTTACTTAATTATATCCGACGGTATAATGTCGGTTTGCTAGTTTTGGTCGAAACAAGAATTCGTGGCCATTGGGCATCCGCAGCGATCAAGCTTCTGGGGTTCGAGTTCTCTTTTGGTGTCGAAGCCACCGGATTTCAAGGCGGGATTTGGCTCTTATGGACGACAGAGTACTCTGTGCGGATAGAACTCGCTCACAAACAATTGATTCATGCTGCTATTCAGTATGGGACATGCTCGTTCGAATTCACGGCCATTTATGCTAGTCCCCAAATGCCTACTCAAAAATACCTCTGGCATCTTTTACGAAGTGTCGGGTCTACCGTCACTCGTCCTTGGCTGGTTGGGGGCGATTTCAATGCAAAATTGTCTATTGGGGACAAACGGGGACGGTCTTAGAGTACCTCAGTAGTCAACAAGGCCTTTAGCGATTGGGTACACGATAGCGGGTTGCACGACATGGGCTACGTAGGTTCCAGGTTTACCTGGAAACGAGGCAATGTTCAAGCCCGTCTAGATTGCGTCTTAGGCTCGACTGAATGGCTGACCGCTTTTTCGCATACGATCAATCAACATCTACCCTTTCTTGGGTCTGATCATCGACCTATGCTAGTTCGTTTCCTAACCAATCCCCGCCAGGACTTAGGCCCCCCACCCTTCAGATTTCAATCAGCTTGGTTAGCCCATGCCGACTTTTCCAACACAGTTGCAGACCTGTGGAGGCCTCATCAAGGCACTTTGGTTCACTCTCTAGCTCAGTTCTCCAACCGTCTCCAACACTAGAATCAGACCGTATTTGGGAACATTTCCCGGAGGAAACGACGACTGATGGCTCGTTTGGAAGGTATTCAGAAATCAATGACCCAAGTCAACTCTTCGCCCCTTTTGGACCTTGAAGCTCATCTGAGTAATGAATTAGTCCAAGTTCTCTGTGAGGAAGAACTTTACTGGCACCAGCAAGTCCGGTGTGACTGGATCGTGCATGGTGACCGTAATACAAAATACTATCACACAGTAACGAAATCCAAACGGAAGAAGTTATGGGTGGATCGCTTACTCGATGATAATAATACCTTAATTACCGATGGCGATCAACAGCGCTCACTCACTCGATCTTTTTTTTCGGACCTTTACACTGCGGCGGACACACCAACCCAACGGTTGTTTAGCCCTCTAGATTTCCCGTGACTGACGGAGGAGCAAAAGCAAGGCTTAGCGGCTCCGATCCATGCAGTTGAGATCAAAGCAGCACTCATGGGGATGAACCCCAACAAAGCGTCTGGGTTTGACAGTTTTACGACACTATTCTTTCAATCTCAATGGAGTACAGTGGGCTCGGATGTGGTACTGTTTGTCCAGAAACTCTTCACTGAGGCCGGGTGGGAGAGGGAGCTAATCCACACCATCCTCGTCCTAATTCCCAAAGTCCCCTCCCCGCAAGCACTTCACCAATTTTGTCCTATTAGTCTTTGTTCTGTGTTGAACAAGATCGTTTCTAAAGTCATCGTCAACAAACTGAAGCCCCACTTAGCACATGTTGTCGCCCCTACTCAATGCAGTTTTATCCTTGGGAGACATATCACTGATAATATTATTATTGTGCAAGAGATCATTCATACTACGCGCAAGAAAAGGGGTAGAACATGGTATTTTGCTATCAAAGTGGATTTGGACAAAGCCTATGATTGGCTGAACTGGGAGTTTATCTATGAGACCTTAGTGGCGATTGACACCCCACCCTTGCTACTCCATAGCATTATGAAGTGTATCACTACCGTTTCCATGCAAGTGGCGTGGAATGGCCGCTTATCTGACGAGTTTGTTTCGACCAGAGGTCTCCGACAGGGCGACCCGCTCTCCCCTTATCTTTTTGTCCTCTGCATGGAATGGTTAGGTCATTTCATTGACCAAGCAGTGGAGACGAGCCGGTGGAAACCTTTTAAGTGGCGTAACACGGGCTCGGCCATTTCCCATCTTTTCTTCACAGACGACCTTGTTCTTTTTGGAGAAGCCTCCCTCGATCAAGCAGAGGCGGTTTTGCAGATTATGAAAACCGTTTGTCACGCGTCTGGTCACCTGCTCAACATGAACAAAACGCGTTTTTTCTTTTCTCAGAATGTTTCGCCGTCCCAAGCGCAACGAATCAGCCACACGTCCGTATTCCTAGCACTACAAACATGGGTAAATACTTGGGCGTGCCACTCATCCATGAGCGTATAACCCGTCGAACATATCAATAGTTAATTGACAAAGTCCAGAATGGGCTTGCGGGGTGGCGTGCGCGAGAGTTGTCGTTAGCAGGAAGGGTTACCTTAACCCAAGCGGTGATTTCCTCCATTCCCCTTCATACAATGCAAACAGTAAGGCTGTCACGCCACGTTTGTGATGAGCTAGAGCGCATCATGCGAGCCTTCATATGGGGATCCCATGGCGACCAAAGGAAAACACATCTTGTTAATTGGGAAACAGTCTGCCCGCCCAAAAAACTCGGAGGATTGGGGTTAAAACGCATCTGAGCCACTAATGATGCATTCCCTACCAAATTGGGATGGGAAGTGCTCACTAATCCTTCCGCGCTTTGGGTCAGATGCCTTCGAGCCAAGTATCGGCTCCAGGAGAATCACATCCCGGTATCCTTGCCTACGTCTGGTGCTTCGACCTTTTGGAAAGGGCTTGCCGCGACGTGGGAACAAGTCCGCCGCGGTAGCCGCTGGCAAATCGGGCAGGGCACCTAGGTTCACTTTTGGACAGATCACTGGGTGGACGACTGGGGCCCTCTCGTTCACGCGGTAGTAGCCCCCATTCTAGCTGAGTTGTTGTACGCACGTGTGAGTGACTATAGAGAAGAGGGGGGAGCCTGGAAATGGGACCAGATCACGCCCTTCCTCCCCCCCAAGCATGTGAATCCCTGGCTTCGGTTAGAATACACGCTGAGGAGCCGGAAGCCGACAAACTCCGATGGGGCCCCAGTAGCCACGGAAGGTTCTCGATTGCTTCAGCATACCAGTTAATCACCGCTCCTGAATTAGATAACCCCCACCCAATCTGGCGAGTAATCTGGAAATGGCCGGGCCCGCAGCGAATTCGGTCCTTTAGATAGTAGCTGCTCAGCCTGTGGCCAAGAGAAAACGATTCTGCATGCCCTGCGCGACTGTCCTAGAACCCAGCTCTTTTGGCGACAAATGTCTCCTTCGCTGCACGACGCCCCTTTCTTCCAGTTAACCGAGGAATCCTGGCTACAGATTAACCTCACCCTCCTAGAGCAAGAGTGGGCTACAATCTTTGGTATCACTTGCTGGTACCTCTGGCAATAGCAGAATAGGAGTATCTTTGAAGAAGGGTTTGATTGACCGCTTAACGGTCCGCGACTAGTACTCAAGTATGCAGACTGGGTCCGTAAGGCCCACATGATCACTAGAAGCGCAGTGAAGCGCACTGGTATGCCGATCGGCCACTCAATTGAGTGGCAACCCCCACCGGAGGGATGGATCAAGGTAAATACGGATGAAGCTGTTTATAGGGGTGCGTTTGGAGCCACAGCTGGAGGTCTTCTTCGGGATTGTGCTGGTCAGCGGTGTGGTGGTTTTCTCCATAGGTTTGAGGTCTGCTCACCTGTGCAAGCGGAATTACGGGGAGTCTTTGAGGGGCTTACATTGGCGTGGCTTCTGGGATACCGGCAAATTGTGTTGGAGATCGATTCTCTGGAAGTTATTAATATCCTTTCTTCTTCAGACCCGGTTCTAATGGAGGACTCTTTTTTGGTGCAGGATATCAAGAAAATGCTGAGTCGTGATTGGCAGGCCCGAATCCAACATGTCTACCGAGAAGGCAACCAGAGCGCGGATAGACTGGCAAAACTGGCAAGGTGGATCCCGTACGGCGTGCAGGTCCTCCTAGACCCACCAAGTGAAACGAGTCATCACATTCGCCTTGATAGCCAAGGCCAGTCCTATCGTCGTGGCCTGATTTAGTGTAATATTTGGTGACCTTCCGTTGTAAACAAAAAAAAAAGACTAAAAAGAAAAGTTAAGAGCAGGAAGGCTTTGATATTAATAGGATCTTCATGTGAAGTGAATGAGCACAATGAGAACAGTTCTCTTTGTTCTACCGTATGTCACTTGCGTCCAAAAGCGTGTTTTCCTGTTCTTTTTTCTTTTTCCTGCCTTTCCAGTTCAGCTCAGCTTTAGCTAGCAAAGAGAACTGAAGCTATCCACTTAAGTGCTTCAAATTGAGTTTGGTTTGCTCAGAATTGCTCTCCGACGCCATATCAATCGGAAAGAAAAAGACAAATCATTTCTTATAGTATTATGAGGACTTAACCGGTGTTTTAGTAGAAATCAAAATTAGAATCTTGCTCTCATGAGTACCTTATTTTAATTGATTAAATCATATGAGTTATAGCAATTCTACATGCCTCTTGATTCCTTTTCTTTTCATAGCTTTCTTTACTGTGCACATTTCTTTTAAAGCAAATATTTAAATGCAATAAATTTGAGGTAGGACATAATGATGGAATTAACTTGTTATGTGATGTATTTTGAATTAATAAAATATGCATGATTTAGTGTAAATGAAATGATTTGAAAACGAATTCTTTGAGTCATACCCTTTAATTTTACAAGTCTTTTTTTTACCATGTGATTTAAAACTACTAGGACGAGAGCATCACCCCAAAGTAACGTTAGATCTTATTAATAACTCCAAAAATAAGATAATATTATGTAATGTAATGCCTAATCATTCTTAGGAGTAAATTTAAAATTCTCTTAACTAATAGTTTAAGGATTAAAATATGTAAATATTTAATTAAAAATTGAATATATGAGAATCAATAGAGGAAAAAAAAAGCTTGTTTGGACATATGACAAAATCACCAAAAAAAATCATAAAGTTTTAAGTATATTTCTACTAACCGTACTTTTCTTTTTTTATTTGCTTTAATCTTTATGTAGATAGTCATATATTTCATATGATATTTAGTGTCAATATTTTCTTCTTTAGATGTACGGCTATCAATGTGACATAATATTTTGGACGAATTCCTTGTGAAGTTTTTGCTAGAAACTCACCTCCTTTTTTAGTTTTCAAATCCCCCTTTTTAGCATAACAATAGCACCCACCCCACCCCCCCTTTTTTTCCTTCCCTTTATCTAGTTGACTGGTCATAAGAAATGCAAAGAATATAACCCAAATTTGTTGGAGATTTTTTGAAATAGTATTGTGCTCTTATACTATACGACTTTCATGATAAAACATGAAATATTTCTATATTTAATTACTTATAAACTAATAAATAGCTATTTAAAATTCAAATCGTTAATTTATATCTAGAGTTGATTGTTAGATTGTTAGCGAAAATAATAATAATAATTAAATTGAAACGACTTATCTGAAATACAAGGCGGTGTGAGAAATCACTATCCTAAGTCAAAAATTCCTCCTCTACAGTGTAGCAGGACAATCAGATCCGATCCTAGGATTAACGTCTTCTATACCAGCTTTGGTACACTCCAAAGGGTGGAGTAAGATCTGTCTTCGAAAATTAATAAAAACCAAAAAAAGCAAAATTGAAAAGATAAGAACATATATGTATAAAAGGTATTTTTTATGTGGAAGAAGATCTGTGCCTTATTTAGGAAAGGTGAGCAGAATTGTAATTGTGGGAGTGAGTGAAAGAGTAGAAGTGAGGAGTTTTTATAACAGAAATAATGACAAGAGGCATTAATAGATATTAAAGCAAAAGAAACATTAAAATGTTAAAGGTTATAATATGCATAATAACTATTAACAGTTATAGATGTTAATGGATAATAAAGTTGAGAAACCATTAGTCCAACGTTATAGCTGTTAATGGATAATAAAGTTGAGAAATCGTAGGTAACAGTTATGGACTAATAACACTAACAATCCCTCACTTGGTCCAAAACTTGATAAACAAACTATAACAATTTAGGAGAAAAATAGTAAACAACCAGGTGAACTATGGGCCTGTTTGGGTGAGGGGTTGGTAATGGCACGGGATGGAACGTAATATACTTTCATCGTTTGGTTAAGAGTTTTATAATAGAATGGAACAGAATAGGATGGAATCTAAAGGCTTCATGTTACGTTCCATTCCATCTTAAATAGTGAAAATAAGAAACTTCCGATTTGGGAGTTTATGATGGAATGTAAACTAATAAATACATACTCCCTAATATACCCTCAATAATTTTTCTAATACCAATTATTTCTTCTAACCCTAACCCCCTTCTCCCAGACTCATTTATTATGGTCCATAAGCTTACCCTAATAATAATATTTTCATATTATTAATAATTGTATATAATTAATAATATAATAAAATTTTTAATAAAATTTTTATTAATGAAAAATTGAAAAGATATTAAAAATTATTCTTTAATTGTTTGTATACATTTCTATATAAATATAAATATAAATAAATAATTTTAAAATATAAATCACATATAATAGAATACAATTTATTAAATAATTAATAATAATATTTTATCTAATTAATAATAAATTGTATATAATTAATAATAAAATAATAGAAAATTTATTATTTTAAAATAGAAAATTTATAAAAAAATTATTTTTCACATATGTGACTTGAACAAATCACAACTGTGACTCTGTAATTAGACATGAATTCTGATTTAAAATCATAGCGTTAAACCTTTTGCAACAACTATTTTAATATCAGGGGTATAATAGTCATTTATTGTGCATTACATTTCATTCCATCCATCTTCCAAACAACATTTCACTACATTATACTAGAAACTCTTCTATCCCTCTCAAACAACTTTTCACTATATTACATTTCATTCCATTATAAATCATTCTGTTATATTCTATTAATTAACATCTATCCAAAAATGCCCTAATTCTTGAACCTAGTATCCAAGAAAATGGAAGACAGAACCTACTAGAGAATTAACAACCTCAAAATGTCCTGGTCTTATGATCACTCTAGAGAGGTAGCCCAATTACTCTTATAGGAGGGTGGCTAGTCCCCCACAATCATGTAGGTGAGTCCATCAAGTGTGTACTGCTCACACCACCCAAACTTAGGTTATGGAACTCATTAAGGATTAAATAATCCAATTTTTAACAGACACAGAAATTCATACTAAAGGATGCTATTCAATAACTGAATATCTCAATATTATTCTACAAGCAATGTCCAAATAAATAGTTACCACATAACTGCGTTTGACCTATTGAACTTGGTTTCCCAAGTCGGGTGTCCATCATGAGGTTACTACATAATTGGGCTCAACTTCATCCCTTTAGCATGCTCTGAAACTAGTTTTCTACTTAAAGCTTTTATAAACGGATCAGCTAAGTTTCTCTCTAACTTGACATAATCTAGAGAGAGAAATTACACTATGTCTAATTAAAGTATAGACAATTTTATGTCTCAATCTGATATACCTACTTACAGACAATTTTATGTTTTCAATCTGATATGCCTAATTTTCCCATTATATGCCTTGTTCTTGGCAACATAAATGACAGTCTGCGAATTATATTGAAGGAACACAGAAGGAATTGATTTTTTCCAAACTGAAATATCTGCTAAGAGATTCCTTAGTCACTCAGCTTCCCTTTTTATCAATTCTAAAGCCATAAACTCAGCCTCCATTATTGATCTCGCAATACACGTTTTCTTGGATGATTTCTAAGACCTGCAACTCTTGCTAAGGTAAAAATATAACTATTGGTAGAATGTATATCGTCACTCTTCGTAACCCAGTTAGCATCAAATGACCCCTCCAATGCAAGAGAATGACCATCAAAAGATAATCCATAATGCATAGTACCTTTCAAATACCTCAATAAATGAATCAATGTATTCCAATACTCTTAACTAGGATTATGAGTATACCTACTAAGTTTACTCACATAGTATGTAATATCAAGACGAGAATAGTTCATCATAAATATCACACTACCAAGAATTTTAGCATACTCAACTTGATTTACACTGTCACCAAGATTTTTCTTTAAAGCAACACTAGCGTCATAGGGAGTCTTGACTGGATCAACATCATAGTAACCAATCTTCTTCAAAATTTTCTCAACATAATGAGTTTGGTTCAACCAAAAACCAAAGTCAATCCTATCAACTTTGATTCTCAAAATAAAGTCTACAAGTCTAAGATCTTTCATATCAAAAGAACACTTTAACAAACTCTTGGTAATATCAATGACAGACAAACTAGTACAAAAAATAAGCATATCATCCATATAAAGAGTTATGATTACACAACCATTGATATCAGATTTCATGTAAATGCAAAAATCAGCATAACAAGAGGTGAAACTATGTTTGAAAATCTCACGTTCAAATTTCTCATGCCACTGTTTGGGAGCTTGTTTAAGTCTGTATAAAGACCTAACTAACTTACACACCTTTTGTTATTGACCAGGGACTCTTAACCCCTCTGGTTGAACCATATAAATTTTCTCATCTAGGTTTCCATTCAAGAAAGTTGTCTTAACATCCATTTGGTGCACATGAAGTTTAAATACTGAGGTAATAACAAACAACATCCTTATATATGCAATTTTAGTAGCGGGAGAGTAAGTGTCAAAAAAGTCCAATCCTTCTTTTTGTTTAAAACCTTTAATCACAAGTCTTGCCTTGAACCTCTCAATGGTTCCTTCTGGTCTCAATTTCTTTTTAAAAATCTACTTACACTCCAAAGGCTTACACCCTCGAGATAGATCAACTTAAACCCAAGTTTTATTAGACATGATTGACTTTAATTCACTATCTATGACTTCCTTCCAAAATGTAGCATCCACAGATCTCATTGCTTCCTCATAATTTTCAGGATCCTTCTCAATAATATAAGTCACCACAAAAACATCATTTATCTCCTAAGGTTATGTCGCCACAAAGGAAGTAATAAAGTCAGAGCCAAAACTAGTGGGTTGTTGGACCTCGTAATTTTTAGGATTTTATATTTTATTTTATTTTATTAAATTATCTAGCATGAAAATAACTTATAATTTATGAATTAAGAATTTTTGGAGTCTAATAAGGTATATTTTAAATTTTATATGGTGGTATGGATTAACAGGAGTAATTAAAACTAAGTAAATGAGTTAGTAGGAATTTTCTTATAAAGAAGGGGTAAAATAGTAAAAACACAAGAAAGTGTTTTATTGAATAAGACAAATAGGGAG
>JAOSBN010000002.1:17011511-17027680 GCA_027563595.1 Erythroxylum suave | reverse complement strand
TTGTTAATGGATAATAAAGTTTAGAAATCATAGGTCCAACTTTATAGCGATTAATGGATAATAAAGTTTAGAAACCGTAGGTAACAGCTATGAACCAATAACACCAATAGATATGAGACCAATAGAAGATATTATGTCGATTGAAACAATTTTCTTTTTGAAAAATTAGAATCATATGCATGGAAACATTTGGCAAGACACATTTTAGATTTTTTTTAAAAACTACTTATGTTGTCAACCATAATAATTTTAGAGCTTAAATTTGCAGTTATTTATCAAAATGACATTCAATCTCCCATTTTAAATAAATAAATGAATAGTGCCCAAAGTTTTACTTAAACATCTAACTAAATTTATTGATTTTACTTTTGATTGATTAGAGCTTATATTTAAATTTTCAAACCAAATACATTCATTTGTTTACCGAAGAGTCCTAGAAAATAGTTAAATAACGTAAATCATTTTAGAGAATGTATATTATTTATTTTTTTGGTGCATCTTAGATTCTAAGATAAGATTAATTTTAAAATAATCTCATTTACAGGGAAAAAATCAAATTATAATCAACTTAACTAAATTTAAATAGTCTAATTAAAACTTTTAGAAAGTATAAGGACTAAATTATAAAATTAAAATTTTCAACAATTAAACCACAAAAGATCTCTTATTTTAAAAAAGTGATAGTAAAAGACAAGTATAGGGAAAGGAAAAACTAGGAAAAGACCTATATTGAAGTGACTTTCAACTCTATTAAACTGAAATCGTTACACACAATCTTTCAATATCAGATCTTCTGTTTCGATTGGTGTTCCTATCATATTCAATTAAATCTCATCTATATATTTATAAAGGTCTTATATAAATGTATGGATTGGATTTAATAGAACAAGGTTGAAATATAATAATAAGAACAGAGGATTTAATGTGCAATCTTTCCGTGCAAAAATTGAGTATGGTTTAAACAAAAAATTTTGGCAACATACAAACAAATCCCTAAAACATGTAATTATACATTATTATTATTATTATTATGTTGGAATGGATTACATACCTTAAGTCGAGAAACCAACATAAATGGAAGGTCAACGGGATTCTCATATTGATGATCTTCTTGAAAATATAAATGAAAATATCCTCTGTCTTACTTTTCAGTTTCGTTGTTTGTCTTTATTTGGACAATAGTCAAATGTACACTTGCCTTTCCAGCATAAAGTCGTGTCTGTGTAACCAAACGTGACACAAATAGAAAGAGGCCTTCACTTGGCTTGATATATTTAGTATCACGTTTTCATACTTCTCTTCGCAGTATATCATATCTCTTGGAGTTCGTTGAAGGTAATTAATTGGGATTGGACAAAATTTGGCATTTCTACCAACCCCTAAATCCTGAAACTTGCACTTACACTTACACTTCACTTTCTTTGAGACTAGCAATTTATATAAAAAGGGGTGGGGCCTATATATATATATATCTAGTTTCTCTCTCCCTACCCAGTCCCCATCAAAAAGATCTTGTGTTCCTAGAAATGAAGAGAGCAAGAGTGAGTTCAGTTTATGAGGGCAGAAGAAGAAAGAGAAGCAGAGAAGAAGAGGACAGCCGATCAAGATGGGCAAGAATGAATGCAAGAGCTAGAAGATATCGCCGAAAACCAAATCTGGATGCACGGTCTTTTGTTATAGTTAAGAAGGCAATAATGAAAAGGTCGGCGTCGGTGGTCACTAGGAGTAATGCTACGGACAACAAGAACAACAAGGTATGTAAAGATAAAGGTAAGGACAAGGAAATTGACATAACAGAGCCGAAAACTACTGATCCTGATCAATCTGTCTCCCCTACTGCTGATAGTGATGAATCTGTTTCGGACCCTTCAGGGCAAATTGACAATATGTTCACTTCACATGAAAACACTAACCCCGAGTCTGTTATAGATCTTGAAAATCAAACCCAATCACTTTTCAAGTGTCAAACTGATGATGCAGAACTCGTTGGTCATCCTGCGCTAATGGCAAACTGGGAAGGAGGACCTGTGTGGTGGGAGGAGTGGCCATTGTCTTGGACTTATGAGGAGCAATGGATGTGGTCTCAGAAAGGGTTGGACGATTCCTACCCTTACTGGGAAACTATGGATCATAGTTCTGAAAATGATAATGATGAGCCGTACTGGTGGGCTGATATCTGGAATTTCAGAGGCAGCCATTAAACAAACCTCGAGGGTGAGATGAAAGTGAAAAACTTCCATGTATAAATTCACCAAATTTTGATAGGTTTTATAAGAAGTTTGTTAATATATTATTTTCTCTCTCTTTTGCCCCTTTTCCTTCGTCTTTTGCCACACTCACTTGTGCTTTAATTGAAACTAAATCCTCTAACATGGTAATATATAATTCATTTTTAAACAGCATCCTTTTATTCGGGAGTAATTTAGACTATTTACTTTCAATTTTTAGTGGTTACGGTACAATTGAAATTTCTTGTTCCAGTTTTGCTGTTCAAACTTTGCTCCAATCTATCTCATCACATATTTATATAGTTTTGCTGTTCTAACTTTGCTCCAATCTATCTTATCAAATAATTATAAGAGTCTTATATAAACATATGGATGAGATAAACTAAAATAGGATTGAAATAGTAAAAATGGAACAGATGTTCTGCCCTGTCACAGTTGAGCTTTAATTATTGTTAGACTTGATGTTTTAAAATTTTGAAAATTACTATTTTTATTGATTAAAATATTTAATCACTTTTTTAAAAAGACTTTAAGGCTTTTAATTTCCAGCTATTAGGAATCAAATAGGCCGTGGTTTGCACGATATTAATTGACAGTAAACTAAGGATTACATTTTTTTTTAATTCTCGAAAACGATGTATGCACATCTTTGTTGACAAGGGAATTTCTCCAATCTGAGCAAATTTTTATAATTTATGCTTTTATGAAATTCAAATGAGGTATTTAACGTTTATATAGCAATATATTTTATTTATTTCGAAACGAGATATTTAATAATAACCAAATAATATTAACAATATATTTAACTATTTTAAAATTCATACTTTATAACCTAGTAGTTCATCTACTATAATTCTCAAAATAATTGGAAAGATCTATTTCCTATGGATCACACTATGTTAAATCTAAAAATACATTTATAAGTTTTAAATGATTTTGTAACGAATAAATTACTTTATAGCAAGAAAAGGGAAAATAGAGCAATGTATAAAAGACTATTATAGTAATAAGTAGAGTTAAAAGTTACCATAAACTATGATATTTTAGGGTAAAAAACTTTAGTGATATTTTTCTCTAATATGGACGCAATATATGTGGATAAAATTACACTTTTAGAAAGAATTCTATTCTAAGAAAAAAAATTATAGAATGCTCTTATAATTACTCAATCAATCCCTAATAATTGTCCTATGTTTATTTACTCGACAACTCCTATAATTAGTATCGTATACAACATCTAACTTCTACACTCCCCCTTAAGTTGGAGCATAAATATCCAATATGCCCAACTTGCTAATCACATCATGAAACGCCCTTTTTGAAACTGCCATTGTAAGAGCTTCAGTAAATTGATCTTCAGACTTAGCATACGAAAATTGAATAATCTTTTGATCTAACTTTTTCTTAATGAAATGTCTGTCAATTTCAACATGTTTGGTATAATCATGTTGTACAAGATTCTTTGCAATCTCAATAGTAGTCTTATTATCACAATAAAGATTTATGAGTTTTGTATGCTCAATCCTCAAATATGATAGAACACGCTTAATCTATAGTAATTCACATATTTCACGAGCCATGCCTCGAAACTCAGCTTCTGCACTTTGACCTTGCAATAACCTTTTACTTCTTGCTTTTCTAAGTTACAAAGTTTCCTTCCACAAAAGTAAAATAACCAGATATAGATTTTCTGGTTATTTAATCACCTGCCCAATATGCATTTGTGTATCTTTCGGTGTTCGAAACATTATTCTTTGAGAAGAGCAAACCTTTTCTTGATGAACCTTTCCGGTACCTCAAGATTTGGTATACTGTATCTACGTGTTCTTTGCTCAATTGATGCATAAATTTATTGACAACACTTAATGCATACGTTATAACTAGCTTAGCATGGGACAGATAAATTAACCTCTCAACTAACCGTTGATAGCACCCTATATCTGCTAGAGTTTAGTTTACAAAAATTCCAAGCTTATGATTCATTTCCATAGGCCTTTTAACTTATTTGCAGGCAAGCATTCTAGGTTTAGTCAAGAGGTCAAGTACATATATTTTTTAAAGAGAAATTACTTGAGCAAACCAAATAAATGATATTGAAGAACTTCTATATTTATGAAGTTATCAATCTTTGCAAGAGCATATTCCAAATCTTCAAATCGAACTTCATCCGAGAATTCTTCCTTCTCAAAGATCATCTTGACGTTCTCGTACTTTTTAAGCTCCTCAAAATTCCCTATGATTTTCTACACTCCGAATTTAAGTTATGTGGTTTATCTCTGCGATGTTCTAATCATCAGTTTCTCTTGACTTCCAATTGAAGTTGTAAATCAAACTTTACTACATTAACAGTTGCAACAAATGGAAATAAATATTCATCTATCAACATAGTTTGATCAAACTTCAACAAACAACAAAATTCCTTTATTAATTTAATCTTGGATAACATGCTTGACTCCTTAGCATGAATTTGTTAGGTGACTTTATGTACTGCGGTACTTACAATAGTGCCTTTGAGGATTTCTAGTGTATGGGCGTTATCGCTTTTAGATTAGATGGGCTAAATTCTTTTTAAGCTATCAAGTATCAACTACACATAAAAAAAACAATCCAAAACAAAATTAGGTAATTACATTATATATAGAAAAAAATTTATGACCATCACTTAATAAGTTAGGTGTTTAAAATTTTTACTATAGTATTTGAATTATTGCATTCATAAAGATTTAATGAGTTAAAGTTTATTAGAATATATCAGTGTAACGTGGAAAGTAGATTAAATTAAAATGTTAGTTTTAATTTTCATTTGTGTACTATAAAATAAATAAATACATGCTTTTAGACGAGATAAGTCCTATTTAACATTCGATTATATTGCTTGGCTTTAGAGTTAAAAGATTACCTAAATTTCTAACTAAAGCATTCCTATAAACGGTGGCAAAGTCCGCAACAACAATAACTCAGTAACAATTCAGCTAAAAATTGTAGCATCTATTATGTTATAAGTTCTGCAAACTTGACTATTAATAAATTACACAGTATTATCTTAATATATCCGCCGACAATTCTAGTCTAAATCTTTATCTTCGAACTTGAAACTATATTATTACTGTAACTAAAAAATATTTAAAAGGCATCTATATAGTGAGAGCTTAAAAATCAGATCAAATCCTATATTACGAGTTTATTCTGCCATATTGTATTTAAGTAAAGATTTTTAACGAAGTAGGGGAAATTGGAATTCTTCGCTTAGAATAGTAAAGAGTATAAGTTCTTTTAATCAAATTCTTAGTCATTTAAAGATACCAATCCTAATTAGTAGGCTATTAAACTAATAAATACGAGGTTCTTCAAATTTTTTAATTAAGACCTTAATATTACAAGCCCTATTTAAGAATTAAAAGAAGTCTCTCATATTTTTATTAAAATAGTAAATTTGATGAAATTTCTAAATTAAGAGTTTGAAATAACGAAAATACAAATTTAAAAAAGAGGGTTATAAATATAAAGGTGTAATTTAGCAAAAAGGTTTCCTAGTCACTAATTTATATAAATATAAAGGGTTATTAAACTTTAATAGATGTGATTTAACTAAATATTGTATTATTCACTAATTTATATTTTATATTTCTTGTCAAAATACTCGAAACCTTATGAAAAGAAACAAAATTGATGCCGTCATTATACATTAATGTCCACTTGTCGATGGATTGTACACTTGCCTCTTCTAGTATAACGTCGTGTCCATATGGCCAACCGGACACAACCAGACCTTGAGTTCTCGCGAGATTTTAGTATCTTATCTCGTGAAGTTCTTTTGAGGTATTGGAACGAACAATTTTGACGTTTCTGACAGAAAGTCCAGAGCACTAGCAGCCCCAGTACAGAGTGAAACGCACGGTTCTCGAGATTTTACAATTTCGATTTACGGAAAGTTTGGTTTTACTTTACCTGTTTTTTTGTCATTTTTAGTTTTTAATTTTTAGTTTTAGTTTTATTTTTCTTTTGAATAAAAATAAAAAAGTATTTGATTGTTATTTTATTATTAATAATAATTGCATATTAAATAAAAGTTAAAGGTGAATTATTTTAATTAATTAAATTTATTCTAATCTCTTATATAATACTTATTAATAAATTATCAATAAAAAATATTTTATTTTATTAAAACAAACAATTATAAAATTAATTTTTATTTATAAATTAATATTTTTAAATGTATTTTAATTATTAAATTAAAAATTTATTTGTAAAACTCCAGACTTTTCCTTTCATGTGAATATAAATTTTTATTTTCAATGAATACTATTTCCAAACGAATAGAAACTCTGGATAAATAGTGTTCCCGCTTGAATAGTAATTTTTGGAGACCCAATCTTGAAAATTTTAAAATTATTTGGAATAGGTATTATAGTCTAATGATAATGAAATGAATTGAAAATAAGTTCGATCGAATGGATTTCAGGAGTTTCCAAAGTTTAGGATTAAAATGTCTTTTTTGGAAAATAATGAGTATTGATGATTTTAAACCCATTAGAAACTTTTTTAAAACACCTAATCAATAAGTATTAACTCTAATTAGAGTATTTCATGGTCAATTTAATAACAAGACAGTTGTTGAATATTTTTCGGAAATTAATTCGGTTAGTAGGTGAATTAAACTAATTAAATGATAATTTGGTCTTTTGTATAAAATGGTGTTAATAGATTGATGTGTCATACCTAATGACCAATTATAGGCTTTCTTAAGGGTTAAGAATCATTAATTGAATGGTAATGAGTCATTAGAGATGACCAATTAGAAGATGACATGTGTAATGCACTAAAGAGTGTAAAAGGCAAAACTTAAGGCATAAATTGCTTCATATGGAGAGAGTAGCCTTAGAGCAAAAACAAAAAACAAAAGAAGAGCGGCCAAGGTGACTTTCAACCAAGAAGAAGAGAAAGAAGGTGGTTTTTTTTATGGATTTGGAGAAATCTTGATCAAGTGTAGGTGTGAGATTGAATAAAAATATGATTGTTGCCTTCCATTATTTAAGAATAAAACCAAATTTCTATTTATTATAAAGCTTATTGATGGACTCAAGTTCCATTTAACCTAAATATGTTTTATTCTAAATTAATAAATTTTTTTAACTAAATATATTCGTCGTAGATTAACAACAAGCTCTGTTAATCTTGATTTTCCTTTAGATCGTGTTTAACTAAGAGATGCTTGTTAATTAAACCTAGCCACCGAATAGCCTAGGATACGATTTCTAGATTTAATTGGACAGTCGCATTACGAATTAGGAAAATAGATCAATCTAAGCAATAATCATATGCGCTTGGGTTATGTAACCTAGGTTTTGTTACTCGCTACAAATGAATCTCAAATATAACAATTACGGATTATCTTCAAATTCTAGCTATGAGTTCATACACAAACAATCAAACGATAACAAGAATACAATCATTCATATACAAAACTCAAATCCATATACATAGGATAACACAATCAATTCCTAAAGAGAGAAAGAAAACAATAAATCCAAAGAAGGAATGCTCAACTCGGTTCGTCAATGCCGATATCACCTCCGAACTAGTGTCGGGAAGCTAGCTCTCCATGGGTCTCCAACGTTGTGGAGCTTTGTCCCTTCTTCTCATCTTCTCCTCAAGTTTCCCTCTTTTCCCAACTGAAAACACCAAAACGTTCATACTCTCGGCCATCACAACACCTTTTGATTTATACTAAAAACTTAGGGTTAAATGGTGAGGTGTCCACTGTCTCACCACTGTGAGATGTATGTCACAGGTGTGAGAGGTGTGTCACACCCGTGAAAGACCTATGCATGAGTGTGAGAGTGGTCTCATGCCTGTGCAAGATGTTGCATAATTGTGAGGCATGCTCATGATTGTGCAATTATTTGGTCTGGTTGTGAGATCTTCAAAGCTTCCATTGTTCATATTCTTTTATTTTCTTATCTTCTTCTTGCTTTTATTCTTCTTCTTCTTGCTCCATGAAGACAAGTATGTGAATCTTCAAAAAACGACTCAAATATAGTGCTTTTGAGTCACTTTAGCTCCTTTGCTTTCGAATTGTGCCTAAAACCATTTATGAACTAAAGTGAGTATCTTAAGCATTTTGGTATCATTAATCACTAAATGTTATTGAATAAATATACAATCAATTAAGCACATATCAATATCTCCTACATTTAACTTTTGACCATTCTTTGGCAAAACATCAAAATTTAGATCACAGACTTAAAAACATTTACTCAATTCACGTATTTCTCAAGAATACATAATCATAAGGAAAGATGAATTACTTTCAAAAACCATAGCAAGAACTTAACATTCAACGCTTCTACTCATGATCAATCAACATTCATCACCTTTAGAAACTGAGCAATCTAGAGTTAGACTTATAAAATATTTTTAAATAAAATATATCCATAGATACACTCAACACCATTCATAACCATTTTGTTTTAGGTATAATTTACCTTATTTAGTATAGTTGATATTAAATTAGTGAACCAAATCTCTTAGATATAGGTTAAGTTCGAGAAGAGTTCTTAAAGTTATATAGAAAACTTGTATGTACATTATTTAATTTTACTATTAATCCTTATTGAAGATTTAGTTACAAAGTTTTGGAGATATGTCAATATTATATTTATGGCAAAGTGTAATGACATTTTGAGTTGACTAATATCTTATGAACTTCAGTGACAACATGTAAGATGTATATTAGCATCATGACAGCAAGACAAAAGAGGTTGCATAAAGAGTTAAAAGGTATAATACCATGATGAAATTGTTTCACTCAATTTATCCTACTAAAAGCATAAATATGTATTACAAATGAAGGCATTTGCTATAGTATGACGATAGTTGTCATTAAAAGAAAATCATTACATAAGTTTTCATGCATATACGTGATATAATATAGATCATATGAATTTTTATTTAATGCTTATGAGTTTTGATACTGAATTTGGAATCAACATTAATATAAAGTTCAAGGAATGATGAGAAATAGATTACTAAGTAAAGTAATTAATATAAATTTATAGAAATAGTTTGTATAAGTTGGATCAAAGGAGACTTATGCTTAACATAAGTGGCAAGAATACAAAGTTGGATAACCCAGACTATTCTTTTAGGTCATGTTCGTTGAATCAACTTGATGAGAATCATAAAGTTACATACAAGGATATATGTATCCTTATGATTATGAATAATATGAAATATGTTAAGTTAAAGAATAACCAAATTAACCTTTAGTGAAAGGATGATGACGGTATCGAATTGTTAAATTTGTAAATATGATGTATTGGAAAGAATAACAATTCATAAAATGAGGATTCTAATATCTTATTAGAAGTATTAATAACTTTTAAGATACAATCGTGTGTAATAAATGATGTATTGATTTAAAATTTTAAAAAGTTTAAATTGTTTAAATCTAAGCAGAAATTAAGCATTAATAATACTGAAACGCTTCAATGAGATTGGTGTGGTGAGTTTTAAATTTTTGGTTATCTATAGGGAATAAGATTCTTCGGTGAATATCTCTACAACAGAATTCCATAGAATTATGAATTTGTGTGAGGATAGAAGTATGAATTTTTGTGAGGAGGAATATACAATATAAGATATTATATAATGCAATATTATTTCTTCTATATCTATACCTAGTATAATAACTTACCTTTGGTAGTTTTGATTAAATCAATTAGAAAGATTTCATATTGGATATGAAATGGTAAGAGGATTTGAATGATAGTAGTATGATCATTAGATCGATCAGTAACCATATAGAGTGCATTCGAAGTAGAATAAGAAAAATTGAGATCTATATCATGATTTTGTAGACGGTAGATCATCTGGTGATGCAAGGTAGCCATGATGGCTGAAGGATCTTGATCTACTCCAGTGATCTGGATCTGAATTTGAAGACATTCAGATAATGTAAGATTATCCAACCTGATGTTAAAATAAGGTGTTATGGTCAAGATGACATTTCCATTGTTGAGAGTTGTCAACCGGGTACCAATTAAGGCATTTTGGTACGTAGTGTAGGCAATGTCGAGAAGAGAGATCCTAGCTATTATAGGTATTCCCTTTCTTCCATGAAGAGTAAGAACAAGGCCTAGTGCTCCAACATGTAAGTGCATATGGTTCTGCTCTCTCCATAAAGAGATCAGTTCTTAAAAAATCTTGAGCTTTACGTACTGTTCTGCCGTAGTAGATCTGAGACCATACTGTTCCAGTTTGGAACTCTGGATGATTTCTTTCACTTTTGGCCTTGAAGTAGACAAGATGGTACAAATACTTCTTGTCTATGTATGATCACGACGGTAAATACTATTCGGACTTAACAAAGGTAAAGAAGACTCACAAAAATACGATTTTCTACAGGGATATGGGTAATTTCAACTAAATTTTCTATTCTATTTGATAACTCACGCTTTACAGTCAAAGGCAAACTAGACAAAGATAAACTATAAGATAAATGAACAGGATCAAAAGATTGTGTTTCTATACTCATGGGTGTCTCTCTCCCTACTTACTCAGTCTATACTATAATGTTACCCCTTGTCAAGATACGAAGATGGCTCTGATACCATAGCGGCGTATCATCCACAAAAGCTATACAAACTCTTGTAGAAGGTAGAGACAAAGGGAAATCAGGGAATACGTACTATAAAATACGACCAATATGTCCTAGACATATGACATCATCCCTCAAACAACATCATTTTTTAAGACTATACGCTACTCCAAAAGGTGAACCGTAGGCTACTGGTATTTGTAAGTTTCAGGTATGAAAGATGAGACACACACCCTAACACGCCCCCTTGGCTTCAACAGGTTCAACTCTCATCCTTCCTCTTAGGAACCTTACTCCTTTAGTAACTACTTTCTTTCCTGTTAGTTCTAATCTCATACAGCGAAATTGTTTGGAAGAGAACAGTCCTAGACTATCGTAGACTTTCTGATACATAAGATCCTCAAAAGAGGCGAGTGTAGAGCATACTTGTCACTATATCAAGAAAAGAATAACACTATAAGACTTTGAGTTTTCAGGGAAGAGAGAGAGAAAACTTAAACACACGTATGTTTATTCAACAAACTTCTTCTTAGCAAACTTATTCTAAGCATACATTTGAAACATATTTCTAAGCATACCTACAACTGAAGAAAGGCCTTGCTTTTATAAGCAAAGTAAGGGGTAACGAGGTAATCAAACCTAAAGACAAACGTACAATCATCTTTGCTTTGGCAAAAGGAAAAGAATCTACTTTCCTAAAAGCAAACATTACAAAAGTAAACTACTTTTTTACAAAAGTTTTAAAGCAAACAATATTACGCAAACAAAGAATCCTGGAACAGTGGTTGTGGGGATCATAAAGAGACCTTTAATATCAAAGTTGCTTTAAAGACAAAACTCCTCAAAAGATGTGTCTCTGAGTTGAAGAGGATCCAAGGCATCCAAGGCTTTATCTGTCAGGAATAGATTCGTGCCACGATTAAAGATTGGATGGAGAGTCTAGATCACTTAAGCTATCTTCATAGGTCTTTTGTCATTTGCTTAGCTCACATTGATGAAGTTGATGTAGGAATTGATCTAACTTAGCTTCATTGGGATGATAGGAATCATCATCAGGGTTTTGTGCATCATGAAAAGCAGAGTTGTTTGGTTGAGAAGAACCTGCAATATTAGAGACTTTATCATTTGTGTCATATTAAGAACTATTAGAACCAGACATGAATTCTCCAGGATATGGTCCAATAGAAGTAGAAAGTACTAGTGTGTCAAGAAAATGATTGATCTATTTGAGAAAATCTCGAAGAGCTAACAAGACATTATTTTGACGTCATGGCCAATATAGAGATGTGTGATAATGTTGGACATGTGGTTCAGTATATAGAACACCAGTAGTATGCTCACGATATGGACGATGAATAACATAAAAGCACATAGAAGATTGTCGTCTTGAGGAAGACGTTCGAAGACGATGTTTGGAAATGATATTAGTGCATTGTTGCTTCCATTGATCTAAAGGTTGGAACCATTCTAGAAAAGTCCATAACAATGAACTACCGTTGTTTCTGTCACAGAGATTCTGGTAAAACTCTAAAGGAGAAAAAGAAATAGCACAGGCATAGAGAGAAGATAATGCCCATAAATACCATAATGTGTTTTCTAAGAAGGGACCAGATAAGGTTAACACATGTAGGTATGGTGCTTTGAGAGTAAAAAAACTGACTACCAGAAATACTACGTTCAAGAAGAGAACGATGTAAATAATAAAACAAACTCATACGTCAAAGAGAAGCTACTTGAAACACACTAGTAGGCAATCTGGTAAGAGGAGGAAAAGACTTCTTTGTAAAACCAAAGAGAGAAGAACTAGTCATCAGAGTTAACGTGCAAAATGGTTCAAAAAATGTGGGAAAACTTAGCTGAAACACATATTTATAAAGGTAAAGATTATGCACAAACCATGGGTAGATAAGATCAGGAGAGATGTTGAGTCAGCAAGGTAGTGTTGTAAGAAGAACTGAGTTATCTTCTGTCAAGAATCTTTAAAAGTGAAGAATTTTGACAGATATGCTTAAGATGCTTGGCAACTTTAGTTTGTTCCAAAGTCCAAAATGATGGATTCTTTTTCAAAAGTTTGGATAAGCATGAAGTAAAAGCCGTCACGTGTGGAATGAAATCTCTGATGTAACTAACAATCCCGAGGAATTATTGTATCTACTTCATAGTGAGATTTTCATCTGGAAATTGCAATAATTCTTTTGCAATATGTGGACTAGGCTGATAAAATCTATCTTTGAATTGCATACCTAAAAATTCAATATTAATAGTGCCAATAATGCTTTTCGAGACTAAAAGCATAATGCTATACTGTTGAGTAAGATCCAAGAATTTTGATAACAAGACCTGATATTCCTCATAGGTCTTGGAAAATAATAAGATATCATCGATGTAGATCAATTCACTGTAGAGGATAGGCTTACAGATCTTGGTACTAGATCGTTAAAACAGTGATGAGGCTACTTTAAGTCCAAATGGTATAACAGTCCATTGATATTGTGCATTGGGAATGTAGAATGCAGTTGTGTAACGTTCTTCAGAGTGGATACCCAATTGCCAAAAACTTACCTTAAGGTCAAACTTTGAAAAGATAACATATTCCTTAAGAAATAGTACTTGAGTACTGATATTTGGAAGATGAAACTTATTATCTTGCAAGAAATCATTCAGAGGTTTGTAGTCAATCACTAATCGCTTTTTTCCTCGTTTTTGCTCTGAACATTTATTGACATAGAACACTTCTTTCTTTTTTTTGAATCAATGTTGTGAGACTTTTATTTCTCCCTTTCAATAATATCAAAAATACATGATGGAGGACATGAACGCCACTCCACAAGATCTGTCGAGATTCTACAAGCTTTAGCAAGAGTATGAGCAGCAAAATTCGCAAACCGTCTCACAAACACAAGATGAATATCCCTCAAATCACTCAATCAAAAGGGATTTACAATCATCAACTATCAAACCAAAAGAAGAAAGATCAATATAATCCAGGTCAGAAATAGCCCGAACACAAAGCTAAGCACCTAATTCTAAAATCATAGAAGATAAACCTTCCTGCTTAATCTAACACAAAGCCTCCCTTATAGCTAGCACTTCAATCAAACAAGGTTCCATGCTTCCTTCAAAAGATTTTTGAAAAGCACACACAAATTTCCCTCTACTGTCATGTCCTCAGCCCTCATACCATCAAAACTGTCTCCAAAACATGCACAGTCTATGTTGAGCTTGATCATATTATTTGGAGGCTTACACCACATTACCATCATTGCATCAATTGAAGGGGAAGAGGATAATTGGGCAGCATCCCATTCATGCAGCAGTTTATACGCCCTCCTAATGATTTGCATTGCATTTGACCAAACACTCCTCCATACACAGCTATTTCGAGCCTCCCAAAGTGACCACATAACCATAATAATAGTCCTCAGATCTTCATTGCTAATTTGTTCGACTAAATTAAAGAACTAGGAGCCAAAAGTTGGAGCAACAGTACTCCTTAATGTCACTGCAGTGTAAGACCAGACTTATAGCAAAAGGACATTGAGCAAAAATATGCAGATCTGTCTCTGGTTCATTACTACATCATACACACGAAAAATTAACCGGAATGTTTCGGGATTTTAGAGCCAAAACTGTTGGCAAAGCTTTTAAACAGCACCTTCAAATAAAATTTAGACATTTAGGAGGAACCTTGCACTTCCATATCTTTTGCCAAAGTGAAGTATGTTCCTGATGTACCAACGAAGAAGACAAATCAGTGAGCTTTTTATAGGCACTATGCACTGTATATTTATCTTTTGGATCAAAACGCCAATAGTACTCATCAATAACCTGCCTTCTACTAAGGGGAATTTTCAAAATAGCCATTCTATCTTCTTCATTGAAAAGCCTTGAAACAACTTCCACATTCCAACGGTTATTGACGATTAAATCCGAAACAAGTAAATAATCCAAATTCAAAGGCCTAGGGGATGAGATTCTCATCGAGTCTGTAGATGGCGGCCATTTGTCTTCCCAAATAGACAAAGAATTCCCCAAACTAACTCTCTAACAGCTACCCCATATCAATTAGCTTCCTACTTTCCTATATGCTTCGCCAAAGGAAGCTTGGATTATTCCCCAGCTGAGCGTTTAAAAAACTTGTGCTTGGATAATATTTAGCTTTTAGTAACTGTGAAACCAGAGTATTCGGATGCACCATAAGCTTCCAAGCTTGTTTGCCCACTAAAGCCAGGTTAAATTCATGTAATTTCTTGAAGCCAAGTCCACCAAATTTTTTCGACCGACATATACGGTCCCAACTCACCCAACTAATCCCCTTGTCATGATTCTTGCCTTTACCCCACCAAAAATTTGACATAATCCTTTGAAGCTCAAGGCAAAAGGTCTTGGGAAGCAAGAAGAGATTCATAACATAGATAGGCAAGGCTTGGAGGACAGTTTTCAGCATTATTTCCTTGCTAGCTCTAGATAAACATCTACTCTTCCATGAATTTAATTTTCGCCATAGCCTGTCTTTTAAGAAAGCAAAAACTTCCTTCTTGTTCATGCCAATTCTTGTTGGGAGACCCAAGTAGCAACCCAGATCCACTTTCTCATCAACCTGTAAAGTATTACACACAGATTGCCAAACCTGAGTGCCAACATTCTTCGAAAAACAAATAGCTGACATAGTGAAATTTATTTGCTGACCCGAAGCAGCTGCATACATATCAATAATTAGTTTAACAACCCTTGCTTTATGAGAATCTGCTTTAAAGATCAAAAGACTATCGTCAGCAAAAAACAGGTGATCAATAGGTAGGGCACCCCTTGCAATTAGACAACTGTGCCATAAAGAAGCATTCACATTAGCCTGAATTAGTCTGGATAAGCCCTCTGCTGCAATGATAAAAAGATACGGAGATATAGGATCTCCCTGCCTTATACCTCTGGAAGGAGTAATAGGGCCCAAATGATTTCCATTTAACACAACCCAATAATTAATTGTAGTCACACAATTAAGAATCAGTGAAACTCATTGCGGAGCAAATCCCATTTTACCAAGAACGGCAGTAATAAAATTCCACTCTAGTTTATCATATGCTTTGGAGATATCTATCTTAAGCGCTGCATAACCATCACGACCTATCCGCTTATTTAAGAAAAAATGCATGAGCTCATATGCTATAATACCGTTATCTTGAATACTCCGTCCTGACACAAAAGCATTTTGCGAAGGTGAAATAATACTAGGTAAAATTGTCCGAAGCCTATTAGATATTGCCTTGCTCATAATTTTATACAACACATTGCAAAGAGCAATGGGTCTTAAATCATTTGCAACCTCAGGCACATCTTTTTTC